>JAYESD010000001.1:212206222-212296821 GCA_036927565.1 Tuctoria greenei
GCACACAGAACTGGACCCTCGCCTGCCTCGTCGAGGCGAGGGTCCGGGACCTGCCCCACGTGGCAGCCCGGGAGCCCGCCCCGGCGGGGAGGTAGGATCTGGTCCTTCCCTCCACGACGTGGCAGTCTCGGACTCTGCCTCCAAGTAGAGGCCGAGTCCTTAGCTGTTTTCTCCTTGTGCGCGGGGGTACCCAGTCTGCGGGGTACCAATAGTGGCCCCCGGGCCCACCTCGGGAGAGATGACGATCCCGTGGGTGGGGCCTTGATCTTGTCTTGTAAAAGTGACACCAGCGGGCCCCCTCGGGTGGCGTCGAAGCTCGGAAAAGTGACATCAGCGGCCCCCTTGGGGGCGCTGGAGCTCGCAGGAGCGACATCGGCAACCCACTCGTGGACGCCAGAGCTCGGAGAAGTGACGGCCCAGCCCAAAACCATCGCAAGTTACTCAATTTGTGATGGCCAACCCTAGGGCCGTCGCAAATTGAGGTGGCTGTCGCAAATTTCGCACATAAGCAGCTTCGTTACTTTCCTGTGACACCTCGGTTGAAGCGGATGTTTCTTTCAAAAAATAACTACAAGACACATGAGATGGCACAAAGAAGGTAAACGTGAGAACAAAGAATTCTTGACGCATCCGTTCGATGGTGATGCATGGAAGGCGCTAGACTGTTTTGATCCAAACTTTTTTCGTGATGCGAGGAATGTTCGCATCGGATTAGCGACAGACAGATTCTCACCATTCAGTACGAACGCCACGCCATACTCATGTGTGCCCGTCTTTGTCATTCCTTACAACCTACAACCTGCTTTTTGTACGAAGAACGAGTTCATGTTTCTCAGCCTCATTGTACCTGAACCTGATCATCCCGGGTCACGTCTCAACATGATGTTAAAACCGTTGATCAAAGAATTGAATGTCTTGTGGACAGGAGTTGAAGCGTACGACAGTTACAAGAAGCATAAATTCAACCTTCGAGCTGCTGATTTGTGGTCTGTCCATGATTTGCCAACATATGGCATGTTTTCCGGATGGAGCACTCACAGTCATCTGACGTGTCTGATATGTGCTTCAGACACGGATTGCTTTTGACTAACTCATGGAGGCAAAATATCATACTTCAATTGTCGCAGATGTTGGCTGCCCTCAAATCATATATTTAGGCAGCAGAGGCATGTCTTTCAAAGGAACACTGTTGTCACTAAAGAACCACCAAAGCGTCTCAACGGGTCAGAAATTTCGGATATGTTGGACAAACTGGTGCCTAATGAAGGTCGTCCTGGATATTTCGTAGGTTATAAAGAGGAACACAATTGGACTCACATATGTGGACTTTGGGAGCTACCGTATGTAAAGTCGTTGATTCTAAAGCACAACATTGATGTCATGCATCAGGAGCGTAACATGAGTGAAAGTATCATAAGCACTTGCATGGATATGCCTGGCAAAACGAAAGACAATTACAAAGCTAGACTAGATTTAGCAGACATTTGTCACCGTCAAACTCTTGAAATCTTTGAATGTGGTGGAAAGCCACGTGCTTCTTTTTGTCTTCGATCGAAAGAAAAGAAAGAAGTTATGAAATGGATGAAAACTTTGAAATTCCCAGATGGTTACGCAGCTAGCGTGAAATGAGTCGTAAATGTTAACACATGAAACCTCACTGGGTTGAAGAGTCATGATTATCACATTATAATGGAAAGACTCTTACCTGTTATGTTTCGAGGCTATCTAGATGATGCGGTGTGGAAGGTTTTAGCTGAGCTCAACTATTTCTATGGACAGCTTTGTGCTAAAGAAATCAAGATCGGGATGATGGATAAGTTAGAGAAGGAGAAGCCCATACTTTTATGTAAGATGAATTTTTTTTTCCACCGGGTTTCTTCAATCCAATGCAACATCTGCTTATCCATCTTCCATTCAAAGCTAAATTTGGCGGTCCTGTGCAATATAGGTGGATGTATCACATTAAAAGAGCGCTACGATATCTGAAACCAATGGTTGGCAACAGGGCAAGGGTGGAAGGGTGAATCACTGAAGCATATGCTCTTAAGGAAGTAGGATACTTTTCAAGTGTCTACTTTGCGGAAGAAAACAATATCAATACTTCGGCGATGCACTACAATGTGGACGAAACACCCCCTCTAAGCGACCTTTCCATTTTTCAAACGAGAGGCACCACCGTTGGTAGCTACACGACCTACGTGCTATCCGAAAATGAAAGGATTGTTGCTTTACTCTACATGTACGCAAATATAGAAGGCATGCAGGAACACTTGGAGTAAGTGTTTGTCCTATATTTATGCCAATCAACATATTTTGCTACACATGTACTCTAAAAGATGTTTTTTCATGTTCAGCAAGTTCCACAGACAATGTGGCCACATAGGCATCAAACTACGACCAAACAAGTAGAAGCGATGCGAAAAGAAGGAATAAATGGGGGGCAGAGTTTCCTATCCTAGTTTCGAGATTATGTAATATTCTCTTGTCTTCTATGTATTATAAGTTACTATTATTAAAGAAGTATTATTTTAACTTCTCGTCTTCTCTCGGTTGCGGCAAAGGTTTGATCGCACTCATGGAACTCGAGAAAACCAATTTGGAATGGTGGAAGTGAAACATAAGGACCGACTACGAGGTTACGATACATTTGTTCTTGCACATCAAGTGGAACAAGTGTATTATCTACCTTATCCATGCATGAAGCTCAGTGCTTGGTGGGTGGTATATAAGGTGAATCCTCGTGAGCGGTTATATACTCCTGGGGATGATGGTTACCATGATAGCGAAAACGTTGAAGAAGTGTAACAAGAAGAAGAGTTGCCAGACACTTTTATCGTCGAGCTTGGTGCAGGACTCGATCAATTAGTTGGAGATGTTGAAGACGTTGAAGATGTAGAGGCAGATGATATGCAAAAAAGGAAATTAGAACAGGCCACAATGGAAGATCGTTGGGCTGGTTTAAGGAGTAGGGAACATGCACATGATAATGATGTTGATGAGTTTTGAAAGTGATTACAAGTAACGTTTTGTGAAGATAGTAACATGAATTTTGTATATTTTATTTGCATATTTACTGATTATCTAATTAAAACAGGATGGCGTCAAAGAAGGGTAAGAAAGTGCCGCCGACGAGGGGGTTCTACCCCTCTAGACATGAGGACGCTTTCGCTGGTGCCTCGTCGACTGGGAGCAGACGCTCTCAACTGTTGGGGCACGTTCTGAGTAGCTCTAGAGCTTCGTCACTTGTAAATTTCACTCGCTTTTAACAAATTCTTTAAATTCAATTTCACATTAATCTTACTTATGAATCATTTGAATGTTGTAGTCCTCAACGGCTGACTCAGAGGTTGTTTGACCTTGGCTACACTTCGGTGAGCCAGACCTGGGGCAGCCAACCCTCAGTGAGCCATCCCTCGGCGAGCCAGCCCTCAGCGAGCCAGCCCTCGGCTAGTTAGCTCTGACGCTAGCTAGGTCTGACTAGTTTTGGTAAGCTCCGGCGTTAGGTCCTACTAGCTTTGGTAAGTTCTGGCGCTAGGTCCGACTAGTTTTGGTAAGCTCCGGTGCTAGGTACTGCTTCAGCGCTCGGTCCTGCTAGCTTTAGTAAGCTCCATTGCTAGGTCCTGCTAGCTTTGGTAAGCTCCAGCTCAAAGTCCGGTTAGCTTTGACAAGGTCCGGAGCTTTATCACAGTGGTTCTGCTTTTACCTTGCAATGTTTAGAAGTTGTTTTACATCTATGGAAAGTTTGCTTAGTATTTGTTTACTAAGTTTTTGGTGTGTTTTAGAGGTTATAGTTCATATAATTTTTCTATGGTTTGCAACATGCTTATGTGAGGTGCTCACGTAAGGTGTTGTGATTTCAGAACTAACGAGAGTCAAGTCGAGGACTTGTGATCGGGAGTATCGGTTATTTATTCATGTGTAGGTGTTGCTTGAGTTCAAGACATGATTGGTGACGGGATCCATTGAACTAGTCTTAGGGAGAAGATGAGGCTCAACAATCAAGTTCGGAAGAAATTGTGGTTGAGTTGATCGGGAGGTTGTGCAACATGTTTGAATCAAGAAAAATGCATATAAAGGTATCGTGGACGTCGTTGGATGATGTTTGCACGTGTGCATGGAGTGCATGGACGTGGCTGCATGGTTTCAAGGCGTGGTGAAGCGATGTGGACGTAAAGAATTGGTCAGAAAGGTCTAACCGACTTGGTTATGGACTCAGGCTGCGGTTGAGTCTGTTTGACTCAAATATGTAAATATTTGAGTTGGTTATGTTAGGATTTCGTGTGGGTCACGAAGTTGAGTTATTTTGGGAAGGTGGGATATGTTCCTAAGGTGTTTGGAAGTTTTAAGATTGCTTCTATCTACGTACGGAAGAGTCTTGAGGTGTTATGGAAAGTTTCGATTCGTGAATTGAGTAGGATTAGAATCCTAGTTTGAGTTGAGTTGACCTTCGTGCTGGTTATATAAGCAAGGGAGGCCGGAGCTCGTTATGCACGGATTTTGGGTTGTTCCTCTTGTGTTCTATTGAATAAAGATTGTAGTTTAAAGGAACTTTTGTGCCTTATTCGTCCGACATGTTTCAGACAAGTTTTTCTCGTTGAGTTTCTGCATAGCACTACCTTGCTTCGGTGGTTTTATCATAACTTGAGGTTTACATATCCAATTGACATGATTCTTTTTTGTTGTCTTCACAACTTGATTATATCATCTATGAAAATTTCATAGCCATTGGATTTTTTGTTTTGGATCTACATGAGTTCATTGCAGTGTTGCAGATATGGTTCTTCCCGGGTAGAACAGATTGACCTTCATTCAATCTTTCAATCGTAACTTGAGTTTTTCTTGACTGTTTTTTGTGATTCTTGTTGTCATGTCTTTGTGACTTGATTCTCCACAATCTATACTGGTTTTCTCACGATTGATCACGTTTAGATTAGTCGCACACACGACTTATTATCCGCTGAAAAAGTTTTAAATCTACGATTCAACCCCCCCCCCTCTGGTAACTTTTCATGTGCTCTTTGATCCTACACAGAGTTAGCTATCGTAAATAAGGTTTAATATACGATGGTCGGCCCCAGAATATCGTAAGATTGAAACCCTACACCTCATGGGCCGAGCGGGTGGCTGTTCCCACGCTTGCGTCCCTTCTTTCTTTTTTATGCGCTCGCCCACCCGCCTCCTCCTCCACACTGCGCCCATTGAGTCATCACCCGCACGCTGCCGCCAACCCGAGCTGCCACCTATGCCACCACACTGTCGGCCGTGCATGCCCTGCCGCCCACCTGAGCCATCTCCCATAGCTCTGCTCGCTCGCAGCGCTACCCCATCGCCCATATGTGCCAGGGCGCTCGCGCGCGCCACCACCCTGTCGTCTGCGAGCCCATGCTGCCCGTGCACGCTGCCTCGTTGTAGTTCGCTCGGCCCGTCGTCGTGCACCCTCGTCGCTCGCATGCACTGCCACGCCCTTTTGTCATAATTTGAAGGTTAGTTTAGTTTAAATATTTAAATAGTTAGTTTAATTATTTGATTATTAGTTAATTTAATTATTTGATTAGTAGTTTTAATATTTGCTTAGTTATTTGATTAGTTTAATTATCTGATTAGCACCCTCTCACTCACTCGCTCTGTCCTCACTCGCACCATCGCCTCATCACTGTCACCGACGCCTCGCCGCCGTCACCAACGCTATGCTGCACTCTGTTCCCTCGACACCATCACCGATGCTGCACTGCACTTTGTCGCCTCACCAAGTCACTACAGGAAACCCGACAATTTGCGATGGCCTGTTGTCGCAAATGATCTAACTTGCAACGGCCCGCACGTGGCCGACGCTAGTCATCCTACCGTTGCTAACAAAAGGTCAAAGTGAGACGGAAGGCCAAAGGTCGTCGTAAATAAATCAACTGTTGCAAATAAGTGGTTGAGTTGCGACGGCCCAGCCCAAAACCATCGCAAGTTACTCAATTTGTGATGGCCAACCCTAGGGCCGTCGCAAATTGAGGTGGCTGTCGCAAATTTTTGAATATACCCCCCGACCCCACTCGACCCGACACCATTTCACTGCCTGCCACCCTAGCTCTCGCGCCCTAGCACTCGCGCCCACCCGCCACCGCCGTGCTCCCGCCGCCACGTCGCGCGCCCACCGACGCCCGTCGACGTTGGACAACTTCCTACCTTGCTCTCGCCCCCGACGCCGGCTGCCACCCGTTTCCCGAGCTCCTGAGCGCTGACGCCACCTGTCTCCTGAGGGTGGCAATGGAGGCCACCATCTCTTATCAGCAAGCCTGCATGGACCAGATGCAGGAGGCGATGAAGGTGTAAAGGCGGGCGATGGAGGTAAGTTAAAGTAATTTAAATTAATCGTATTCTTAATAATATGTAATAACTTGTAACATTTGCAATGATAGTTTCTTTAAAGCCAGAGAGACTAGGGGGTGCAGCTCGAGCTACCTCAACTGCAACCGCCAAATTCCACCGCCACAAGTGCACCTACCGCCGCCGGTGCATCCTTCTCTGAGTTTTCAGGTAATCAAAAATATTCTTCCTTAGTCTTAATTCATCAAACATAGGCAAATCTAATTCAACTTAGCTATCATAGTCTTACTTAGTCTTAATTAATCAAACATAGCCATATCTAACTTAAATTATCTAAAGTAAGTTCAATATGATCAATTCTAGCTTTTTTTAATCAATTCTAGTCAAAAACGAAGTTCCAAACAAATCAATATGTCAAACAACTTATGTGTTTCAAGGATCGGCGACGAAGGATCACACTATGTCGCCGTCTATACCAGCGCATGGACTAATACGCAGCGAGGATGTTGGTAGCTCGGGAGGTAGTGAATGCTAGGGGATAGCCTCTCTTCTTTGTATTGTGTTCTTGTGATGTGATGCGATACACTTTGTGATGTGGTGGTGTCTGTGTAATTGATGTTTCTGCTGCTGTTATATGTTATATTCTCTTGGTGCTGTCTGTTGTGTTTCAGACCATCGAGCCAAGCAGCATTTTCCGTTTTTTTTTAAATAAAAAAACCTTATTTGCGATGGCTTTTATACAGTACCATCGCAAATAAGACCTCTACTATTTGCTACGGGTGTAGTGCTCATTCCAGAATATTCTAAAAGGGTACTGAGACCCAGGAGCTGCATGGAGCAATATGTACTGTTAAATACATCTCGAGCCATGTCGAGGCACATGTTCTGAATTTTATGGGAGGGGGAGGATTGTGGCTGCTTCGCCACTGGCTCCCTCAGCGGGCTTGGCAGCATCTAGTTGTCGGCCATCTGGTGTGGCGGACAATGGGGCACGGCGGAGAAAGAAGACAAAGAGTACTACGGTGTTGTTGAGAAGATGGTGTGTGGAGAAGAGGAACGTGCGTATGTCTTTATATCATAGTCTGACTAACGGTTCACTTCTCGGCGCGCAATGATGGACACTTCAAAATGAATTCAAAGGACGGCTCCTGCGTGTTCCCCTCAATAACCGCAAAGTTCCGATGCCCGGTCGCTTCACAGGTGGCCCTTAATTAAAAGCTGACTGTGATAAGTAACTGAAAATCATAGGCAATAGTTCAGGAGATCCGCTTGTAATAATGGCGAATATCAGAGACAGCTTGTGTATAAAGTTGGCCTGTGAAAATGGATATGTTTACACCTGAGGTTTAATTTTGCAACCGTCTTTGATATTCTATCATCACAGACCGCTATTAATTCATTGGACAACACATATGTATTTTGTAACGGACCGCTTGAGTTCAAAAAGCGAAGCGCCTGTGAAAAAGCTTATTGTAGCAGCGTGATAAAACATTGATCTTTGTTTTTATTATTTGCCTGTATTGAAGTTCATGTATATGTATGTAAATCTAGCCACGGCAATGAGAAACACACAGAGTATATGTGAATAAAAATCCGCCCAGTAAAAATATGCAAAAAAACTTGTTACGGCCGAGAAAATAAATATTGCATTATCTTTGTTGGGTTTACAATAGTACGCTTCCATTTCCTCAACTCTAAAATGCTTCGGGATATTCAATTACTATTGACAGAAAGCTATTGTAGAAGCTGTCATTTTCTTTTGTTCCTGTTGATATAGGCAATCAGGTTGGGCGCATTGCTTTTGGTAGATGTGGATCTTTTCCCCAAGACGTTTATAATTTAAATAAGATTGGTTATGTTTAATAAGTTGCTTTGATGGTGATATCTTTGATAAAGAAAACAGATTGACTTTTACTGAACACATGTTATATTTCTTCTGGATTTGTATTGCCTGTTGTCCCGTATGTTTCACCTCATGAAGCATTTGATGACCCTATTTTTCTGGCAGCTCTTCCGCCCACTCACATGCTTCAAGTTCAGCTAGTTTTTGTTCTGGATCATAATTTTGATTCTTGCATTTTTTGAAACTAGTTGCTTTGTGTATACAACTGTTGCATGTGGTCATGTGGATTTCCATCGAGATTCCGAGACTCTAGCAGAAAGATTAAAAATATCTATTTTAAATCAGTAATGCCTTCTTTAATTGTTTTTTTTTATTTTTGAGATTTTTTCTGAATTTTAGAATTTTTTAAACACTTGATTCTTTGATGCGTATACTAGTATATTTCACTGACGAAGTGACAACTTAGCGAAGTAGCAAGACAACCAAGCGGGCACAGCGGCCGAGCGGGCTGGACACCAAGTGAGCACAACGGCCGAGCGGACTGATTATCAAGCGAGCGGGCTTGCAGGCGCTGCTGGCAGCCTCTAAAAAACACGGGCGCCGGCAGAAGGAATCACCCCCTTTCGACTCGCGGCGTTTGCGGTGGTGGGATGAGCCAAACCATCTCACTTTCGTGCATAGATGTGGGTGGTGGGGGAGGAGTCACTAAACGTGGGAGGAGGTGGCAAGCGGTGTGACAGACGATGACCGCGCATCAGAGATGGTGCTAGAGGGTACTAGAAAGACGTCGATGGCAGCCGAAGATGAACTGTAGATGGACAGATGGATCTTAACGATGATGATGGTTTGCTCGGCCCAATAAATTTGAACTAGTCGCCAGCTTGGATAATCTGGAAACTAGTCGCTCGTTAATCATTTATCCTCCTAAGTGTTTCAAAGTTCTATTTCCAAAAGAAAAAATATTTCAAATATGTTTGATGATTTTTCATCACATCAAAAGGTCAGGCTATATTTTTGGCTGCATCATGTACCCAAGTGTGTGGAACTGCTATGTTTACCTGATTGTAATTCTGCTAGAGATTCATATGAAAAAAAAAGATCTGGATATCTTGTTCGAGCACAGTATGGTGGCATGGATTATTTTCTTGTTGAGATCATTGGTCCACAAAACAGCGCACAATTCGGCGCCTTGGATTTTTTTCTTCCTCTTACTGTAGATATCGGAAGTCAATGTATGACATGGCACAACAGTGCGAAACCGGAGACATGTTTGGAAGTCCAAATTTTGCAAGTGTTTTGCATCCTCATGTAGACTATCAATTATCAGGCTCCAGGTCTGTGCCTGTAAGTTTGTTGTGTGTGACGATGATTTGGCTTACGCGCACTCGAACTGAAGTAGCCGGGAGGGAGCTTGGCAGATTTTAGTTTTTCACCGTGGTCTGGGTGCAGCAACATGGGCTGGCCACAAGAGATCATCAATTTAGCGCACGTCCACGACAAAGCCATCATGTATATCCGGCCCAAAAATAGAATCTCAATTCATTTTTTTCGTTACTCTTTTAAAGGGAAAGAAAGTTAATGTCCCAAACTCGGGAAAAAGAAGAGAAAACATCATACAGAAACCTAACCTTGTGTCTGCCTGAAAATTGCTAGTATTGTTGTTAAGGATGACTACTTCCTCTGTTATTAAATATTATCATTAGAATAATAATTTTATTGATACCAATTGAGATGGGGTAATACATTGTTTCAGTTGTCTAGTGGCTAGATGCCTAGATCGCCTATTCATCATAAGGCAGTGCACCCAGTATATTCATACAAATAAAGGTGGACTGAACTTAACAACGAAGAGGGTTATCATCACATACTGTTTATTTATCGTGAAGTAAAATATAGCAACCCACATGAAAATTGACAAAATACGTGGAAAAAAGATGAATGCAGGCTGGACAAAATCCTTGATAAAGCAGATATATACCACATTGGTACAAATTTTCTTTGATCAAGCACTACACGACGGGCCTGTTTGGTTTGAAGCCAAAACTTGCCACTTTGCCATGCCTAAGTTAGTCAAGTTTGACCAACTTAGTCATTGTTTGATTCATAGCCACAATTGTGGCAAGATTCTTTGCCATCTAACTAGGTCCCACATGTCAAGGACTCAAAAAAGTGTGGCAAGATTCTCTTAGGCTTGCCAAGTTGTGACTGAAAATTTGAGCACCTAACCTTAGTCAAGTTAGGCAAAAATTTGTGGCAAATTGTGGCAACCTTAGTACATAAACCAAACAGGCCCGACATCTGTCTTGACACATGCGGAGGATGAAGTTTCTAGCCCAGGTTCTGTCTGCTCGGAACGTCATGCTACATGAACTCTATAAGTGTTAGTGTGAAACAAGGCAAGGAAACAAGAACAGTTGTATGGTTAGTCCAAAGGTATCAAGATTATCAAAAGAAGTGAAGAGCAAAGGTTGATTATTGAAGTCAAGATTAGGACACTAAAGTCCCTATTTTGAATGTTAGAGAAAGCATTGCAAGACGCTAATGGAAGCTCGAGCACCCCATCAAGTGTATCAAGATAGAGACTCGAATCCACAGAAACCCAATACAAAGTTCGAGCATCCCGTCATCATCAAGTAATGGCATCCTCGAAGACACTACATGGATACAAGGAGATTATTTCAATCCTGTCAGTCAAAGTTGTTAGCATACCCGCTTAGCAATCGTTACCTATTCCATTCCTTTTTCCTTTCTTGAATCTCAGGGCAAGATTCCTTTATGGGGGAAGGGCTGTAAAAGCCCACATTTGAAAAAAAAAACACGAAAAAAATGTGAACTTAACATTTTTTAAAATTCTTAGTTCAAAGTAAGAAAAATTATTAATGAAGGGAGAAAAGAAAAGAATTAAACTATATTGTGGTAATGAAATTATTAACCATAAAGTGGTTAATTTAAATTCAAATCTGAATTTGATACTTAGCAATGTAAAACTCCTAAGTTGACCTCACCATTGAGTGACTCATGTTCGAATTAGTCAAGATATCATGATCATCAATTTTGAAGCAAGTTTTGACCACTTATTTAAATAGGACATAAAGAAGAGGTTTCAACTTCAGATTCAAATTCCATATTCAAATGTGTCAAACTCCACATTTGAATTCACCAATCCTTTTTTCATGTTTCAAATATCACTTCCATCAAGTTTGACAAGTTTTGGACTTCATTGGCTATTTATTTAAATTAGGGCACATGTGAGCATTCAATTTGAATTCAAACTAAAATTCTATCTTCACTTCATTCAAATGCCAAATTTGTTTTCACCTTTAAATTCTATGTGTTTGAATTACCCTGGCTGCTTTAATTCAACATTTTGGAGCATGTTTATTTTGCAAAGAAAATTAACAGAGAAGAGGGGTATTGCGGTGGGCCCCACTTGTCATCCACTGTGTAGAGAGCAAAATGCTCTGTTTCTCTGGTTTTGCTCCCAGGATGCCACCGAGGTGGTTGCATGTGCCACCGAGTTCCCTTGACAACAACCGACTCCAGCTCAGTTTCTTGCACCCTAAACCTTCTTCCTTTTCCTCCTTATTGTCTCCCTGGTCAGAGGAATGAAGGTCCTCTGTTTTCTCTGCTACGTGCGCCTAGATGCAGAGCGCAGTTCATCGCTGCCTCTAGCTCCTTCATGTGCCGGATTCTCAAAATCCAGCAACAATCATTCTCATCGCACACACCGTGCTCGCCCTCTCCTGTTCACTATTGTTGTTTCTCCTTTCGGTGCAGGGTACGCCAAGCTCATTTGTATTGTTGCTGTCGTACTCTGTGCAGTACAGGGACGCCTGATGCTCTGGTGAGTTCTTCACTCGGTGAAGCTCCCATACGGCTGTGCCAGCATATTCTTGACCTCCCCCTGCCACTACCACAGCGCTCCTTCATCTATGGGCAATGTACGCCGAGTTCTTGCGCCCTCACCAACAGTGTGCGCCGCAACGAAGCTCCTTTGTCGCCCCACTTCCTCAGGCCATCTTCCAGGCTGATGGTTGCACAAAGAGGTCCGCCATGTCCTCCTTGATCTTTTATAACCTCAGTTCTACATCCCCGAGTTTTTACCTTATGTGATTCTCGTTCTTCTACTGGCGGTCACCATGAAACCAACGCTTTACCGCGACAATTCGATTTCCACACTTAATAATCCTTCATGTCCACTATATCATATGATCTAAACCCCCTAGCGGACATAATAGAGGAAACGGATTAAAAAATAGTAAAAAAATAGTCCTGGAACCCTAGTTTTCCCAACCACCGCGAGTTGTGACCTAGGTCACCGGCGACACCCTATTTTCAGCCGTGTTCCGTGGAATTAGAGGTCGGCTTCATGCTCCTCGTTACCCAAGTGTGATTTGGGATCCCATACTGAGCTGACTCTAGCCACTCGGCGCTGTTCCACCGTGGTGGCGATGCTCGCCGTTGTTTTCATCATCGGCCGCCGTGTTCCAATAACCTCGGCGTGTCTTCATGTTGCCCAGCGTGTTGCCCCTGGAACAGCAGTCCGAATGCCCTAATTTTATTCACCTCTTGTCACCATCCGGCGTAGGGAACGGCGCGCGCCGCCATTGGCTGGCCACCTGTACGTTCTGGCGAGAGATAGAAGACGGTCCGGTACCGCGGGCCCCGCCTATCTGTGAAGCCTCAACCCTAGGTCGGATCTATTGTGGCGGTTGGATCTTTTGTGTCCACACCTAGAAACCCAGTGGCCCACTGTGTTGCTGCCACGTGAGTTAAGGGTTTAAACCCTGTGGACCCAATAGTTGTTTAAATCCTTTTTCATTTGAAAAATAATTCCTGAATTAAGTTCAACTTCAAAAAATCATAGAGACTAGTATAATTGACCATAAATGTCACTGTCAAAGGTCTTAAATGACACTTCCCCCGGACCTGCTTAGAGAGCTGCCCGCGGAGGTTCTTTGGATTCACGAGGGCTAGTCCCAGGAGATTGAGCACAGCGAGATGGTGAACACAGAGGGTTTACGTGGTTCGGGCCGCCGAAGCGTAACACCCTATGTCCACGGGAGTGTATGTGTATTGCCTTGCTTGAGCGTGTATGGGTTTCAATCGGTCTGATGCCATCTATTGTGAAGGTCGCCTGCTGAGTCCTTTTATAGTCCAAGGACTTTGCAGTCACAAGGTGGGCCCCGAGGCCCGACAGGTGGTCCCAGGGAGAGCCAAATCCTATACAAGATCTAGGATTAAATGATATCTACTTCCCTTTGTCAGGGGCTTCAATATGCCGTCCCACCGTGTCGTGCACCAGGGCTACACATAGTTGTTGATGATGGTAGGGCATGTCCCGCCCGTCTTGACCCCGCGGCTCAATCGTCCGTCTTGCGCAGTGGGTCTGTACCGGTTACTTGGACAAGACGGGACACTGGAGCCTTGACTTGCGCATGCGCGGCTCCGCTTCGCCTGGGGAAGGCGCGCGTACTTAATGCCTATCTGAGTTGCGCACTCTTTCCTTTACTGCAACCTCCTACCGCATTAAGTTGGCCGTCCGCCACGTGGTCGCACCGAAGCCTGCCTCTGCGGGGAGTCGAGCACCCGACTGTACAGGCCACGTGGCGCCTCCGGAGCCCACCTCCGCGGAAGGGCGGAGGCTCAGCCCTATGGGCCACATGGTAGTTCTAGAGCCCTTCCCTGCGGGGAGACAGGCCTGGTCTCGAGGGTTCCAATGGCTACGTGGCAGCCCCGGAGCCCGCCTCGGCGGGGAGGCGAGGATCCGGTTCTGCCGGCCACGTGGCAGTCCCGGAGCCCGCCTCGACAGGGAGGCGAGGGTCCAGTTCTGTGTGCCACGTGGATGCCCCGGAGCCTGCCTCGGCGGGGAGGCGAGGGTCCGGTCCTGCCGGCCACGTGGCAGCCCGGGAGCCCGCCCCGGCGGGGAGGTAGGATCTGGTCCTTCCCTCCACGACGTGGCAGTCTCGGACTCTGCCTCCAAGTAGAGGCCGAGTCCTTAGCTGTTTTCTCCTTGTGCGCGGGGGTACCCAGTCTGCGGGGTACCAATAGTGGCCCCCGGGCCCACCTCGGGAGAGATGACGATCCCGTGGGTGGGGCCTTCATCTTGTCTTGTAAAAGTGACACCAGCGGGCCCCCTCGGGTGGCGTCGAAGCTCGGAAAAGTGACATCAGCGGCCCCCTTGGGGGCGCTGGAGCTCGCAGGAGCGACATCGGCAACCCACTCGTGGACGCCAGAGCTCGGAGAAGTGACGGCCCAGCCCAAAACCATCGCAAGTTACTCAATTTGTGATGGCCAACCCTAGGGCCGTCGCAAATTGAGGTGGCTGTCGCAAATTTCGCACATAAGCAGCTTCGTTACTTTCCTGTGACACCTCGGTTGAAGCGGATGTTTCTTTCAAAAAATAACTACAAGACACATGAGATGGCACAAAGAAGGTAAACGTGAGAACAAAGAATTCTTGACGCATCCGTTCGATGGTGATGCATGGAAGGCGCTAGACTGTTTTGATCCAAACTTTTTTCGTGATGCGAGGAATGTTCGCATCGGATTAGCGACAGACAGATTCTCACCATTCAGTACGAACGCCACGCCATACTCATGTGTGCCCGTCTTTGTCATTCCTTACAACCTACAACCTGCTTTTTGTACGAAGAACGAGTTCATGTTTCTCAGCCTCATTGTACCTGAACCTGATCATCCCGGGTCACGTCTCAACATGATGTTAAAACCGTTGATCAAAGAATTGAATGTCTTGTGGACAGGAGTTGAAGCGTACGACAGTTACAAGAAGCATAAATTCAACCTTCGAGCTGCTGATTTGTGGTCTGTCCATGATTTGCCAACATATGGCATGTTTTCCGGATGGAGCACTCACAGTCATCTGACGTGTCTGATATGTGCTTCAGACACGGATTGCTTTTGACTAACTCATGGAGGCAAAATATCATACTTCAATTGTCGCAGATGTTGGCTGCCCTCAAATCATATATTTAGGCAGCAGAGGCATGTCTTTCAAAGGAACACTGTTGTCACTAAAGAACCACCAAAGCGTCTCAACGGGTCAGAAATTTCGGATATGTTGGACAAACTGGTGCCTAATGAAGGTCGTCCTGGATATTTCGTAGGTTATAAAGAGGAACACAATTGGACTCACATATGTGGACTTTGGGAGCTACCGTATGTAAAGTCGTTGATTCTAAAGCACAACATTGATGTCATGCATCAGGAGCGTAACATGAGTGAAAGTATCATAAGCACTTGCATGGATATGCCTGGCAAAACGAAAGACAATTACAAAGCTAGACTAGATTTAGCAGACATTTGTCACCGTCAAACTCTTGAAATCTTTGAATGTGGTGGAAAGCCACGTGCTTCTTTTTGTCTTCGATCGAAAGAAAAGAAAGAAGTTATGAAATGGATGAAAACTTTGAAATTCCCAGATGGTTACGCAGCTAGCGTGAAATGAGTCGTAAATGTTAACACATGAAACCTCACTGGGTTGAAGAGTCATGATTATCACATTATAATGGAAAGACTCTTACCTGTTATGTTTCGAGGCTATCTAGATGATGCGGTGTGGAAGGTTTTAGCTGAGCTCAACTATTTCTATGGACAGCTTTGTGCTAAAGAAATCAAGATCGGGATGATGGATAAGTTAGAGAAGGAGAAGCCCATACTTTTATGTAAGATGAATTTTTTTTTCCACCGGGTTTCTTCAATCCAATGCAACATCTGCTTATCCATCTTCCATTCAAAGCTAAATTTGGCGGTCCTGTGCAATATAGGTGGATGTATCACATTAAAAGAGCGCTACGATATCTGAAACCAATGGTTGGCAACAGGGCAAGGGTGGAAGGGTGCATCACTGAAGCATATGCTCTTAAGGAAGTAGGATACTTTTCAAGTGTCTACTTTGCGGAAGAAAACAATATCAATACTTCGGCGATGCACTACAATGTGGACGAAACACCCCCTCTAAGCGACCTTTCCATTTTTCAAACGAGAGGCACCACCGTTGGTAGCTACACGACCTACGTGCTATCCGAAAATGAAAGGATTGTTGCTTTACTCTACATGTACGCAAATATAGAAGGCATGCAGGAACACTTGGAGTAAGTGTTTGTCCTATATTTATGCCAATCAACATATTTTGCTACACATGTACTCTAAAAGATGTTTTTTCATGTTCAGCAAGTTCCACAGACAATGTGGCCACATAGGCATCAAACTACGACCAAACAAGTAGAAGCGATGCGAAAAGAAGGAATAAATGGGGGGCAGAGTTTCCTATCCTAGTTTCGAGATTATGTAATATTCTCTTGTCTTCTATGTATTATAAGTTACTATTATTAAAGAAGTATTATTTTAACTTCTCGTCTTCTCTCGGTTGCGGCAAAGGTTTGATCGCACTCATGGAACTCGAGAAAACCAATTTGGAATGGTGGAAGTGAAACATAAGGACCGACTACGAGGTTACGATACATTTGTTCTTGCACATCAAGTGGAACAAGTGTATTATCTACCTTATCCATGCATGAAGCTCAGTGCTTGGTGGGTGGTATATAAGGTGAATCCTCGTGAGCGGTTATATACTCCTGGGGATGATGGTTACCATGATAGCGAAAACGTTGAAGAAGTGTAACAAGAAGAAGAGTTGCCAGACACTTTTATCGTCGAGCTTGGTGCAGGACTCGATCAATTAGTTGGAGATGTTGAAGACGTTGAAGATGTAGAGGCAGATGATATGCAAAAAAGGAAATTAGAACAGGCCACAATGGAAGATCGTTGGGCTGGTTTAAGGAGTAGGGAACATGCACATGATAATGATGTTGATGAGTTTTGAAAGTGATTACAAGTAACGTTTTGTGAAGATAGTAACATGATTTTTGTATATTTTATTTGCATATTTACTGATTATCTAATTAAAACAGGATGGCGTCAAAGAAGGGTAAGAAAGTGCCGCCGACGAGGGGGTTCTACCCCTCTAGACATGAGGACGCTTTCGCTGGTGCCTCGTCGACTGGGAGCAGACGCTCTCAACTGTTGGGGCACGTTCTGAGTAGCTCTAGAGCTTCGTCACTTGTAAATTTCACTCGCTTTTAACAAATTCTTTAAATTCAATTTCACATTAATCTTACTTATGAATCATTTGAATGTTGTAGTCCTCAACGGCTGACTCAGAGGTTGTTTGACCTTGGCTACACTTCGGTGAGCCAGACCTGGGGCAGCCAACCCTCAGTGAGCCATCCCTCGGCGAGCCAGCCCTCAGCGAGCCAGCCCTCGGCTAGTTAGCCCTCGACTGGCGATCCTTCTGTTCCTGATGCCTTTGGCTCGGCTGGTGAGGAGCCGTTTGGGTCACCAGACGTGGCGCCCTAGTATACGCAGAGGACAGGGAGGACTCACTTTGTCAGTACTCTTGCGGTCCCTTCACAGAGGATCGTGATTCGTCCAGTCAGAGACACGTAATAAAAATTATAGTGTTCAATTTTAGTTTCTTTTGGTTACTTAAGTAATCAATCAATAAATATCTTGCAGGGTTTGGGACGACACGTCTTTCACCGGTGAGAGACACCAAGGACCGGTGAACGGTGTCCTCGTGTCCTTAGTGCTTTCGCACTATCCCGGGGTCATCGACGGGGTGCCTGCTCTTTCGTGGGAGGACTACGCACGCGTCCATCACCAGGAGCACGACAACCTTCAGGAGGCCATATGGGCCGATTTTATGGTAAGTATGTTAAAAAATAGTTTATAAGTTTTAACTCTTAAACTCTTTTAATGAACATCTCTTCAATATATTCTTTATCGCAGGCAAGATATACATTAGAGGACCCGAACGACCCTCGCCAGTTTGAGGATGCGAGGCGAGTGTTTCACTACAACGCTGCCAAGGTGCTTCGAGAAGTTTTGTTGAACGCCCGTGTTCAAATTATTAATGAGCACTTGAAGGCGAACCAGCAGCACATGCTACACTTCCAGCAAGAGAGCGAGAGGCACCTGACGGAGGAGTACACACAGGTACGTGGGGTGTAGTAAGTATTTTTTTTCTGATAATTTCCTCGATGGTATTTTTAACGACTTCCAACTATGTGCAAGGCCACGTGAGCTGGTTGCAGGGTCAGACCGATGCATTTCGGGCCCTTTGTCGCTACTGGGCTAGCAATGAGTTTAAAGCTAAGTCCGAGAAGGCTCGAGAGTGCAGAGGGGTCGAGGGGAAGAGCAGGCACGGGCAAGATAACCACTTGTGTTTAGCTAAACGCATGGCAAGTGTATGTAACTACTGTTTATATATTCATAATATATTGTTCGTACTAACACGTATTGACAGGAGCGCGAGACGGGGGTGCCGCCGACCCCTGCAGAGATCTGGAAGAGAGGTCACAGGGACCCTTCTCAGCCGACGGGGTGCAGTCAGGCGCAGCCGAGCGATTGGTAAGTTTAGAAATCATTAATATTAAATATAACTATATAGATTGTTGAACTTACACGGTTTTCTTGTTTTGCAGGCTAAGTACGGGGAGGAGTCTAGGAAGATACACGGCAAAGATTTTGATTGGGAACGTCAACCAATCGATCCTCAAGACGCGTATGCAAGCGGTGGTGGAAAGGCACACCGAAGGTGAGTTTACAAGTCATTTTATCATTTTCAATTCAAAGTATTCAAGGTATTTCAATTTCATATTACTGACTCACTTTTTTATAGGCTCGCCATATTCGACGGAGTTGTCGACTCAAGGGCGGGGAGACCTGCGAGAGGCAGCTCCACGCAGGCTTCTTTGGTGGGCACGACTAGTCGTCGCGCCTCGCAGAGGGACATTGAGATGCAGTCCCTCTTCGGGCGACAGGAGGAGGCGAAACGCCAAAGGATCGCGATGGATGCCACGATCCAAACCCAGGCAGCAGCGTTGGCGCAGATGCGGGAAGCAATGGAGGTAACAAAATAAAAACTAAAGTTCTCATTAATTCAGTGTAAATGATTTACTAATGGATAGCATTTAATATTTGCAATGACAGGCCATGGCTCGGGCGCAAGGTCTGTTGATCCAGCTACCGGTACTACCACCGGTCCTTCTAGGCGATCCTTCTTCTACGGGTCAGTTAATTTTCTATGTAATCCTTCTTCTCCAGCGTAAAAAGATTGAGATAGAAGAAAGAGGGAGATAGTTAGATAGAAGAAAATGATTGAGATAGAAGAAAGCAAGAGATAGAAGAAAGAGAGAGACAGAAGAAAGAGTGAAAGATAGTTAGATAGAGTAGGAGAGGAATGAAGAGAGAGAGGAAGATGTAGATGGAGATAGAGGGAGGGGAAGATAGAGGGAGGGAGATGTAGATGGAGATAGAGGGAGGAAGATAGAGGGAAAAGGATAGCAATAGAGAGATAGAGTGAGAGATAAAGATAGACGGAGAAAGAAAGAGAGAAATGAAAAGAGAGAGGAAGAGAGGGGGATCTAGATGAAGATGGAGGGAGAGGAAGGGAGGGAGAGAGATGTTGATGTATTTATATTCTAACTCTAAGTTTCATTAATTGCAGGGATCCGTGATGGCTGCACAAATGCCGTCGCCATCGCTACCGCCACCTGGAATGAGGCGCGACGATGACTTCGACTTCAGAGGTGGCTCCGGAGGTGGCTACGGAGGTCAGACGGGCGAGTGAGCCCATGTTTAGTTTGTTGATGTTGGTGCCACGTTTCGATGATGTGTTTTAAGACTGTTGTGATGTGTTGTGATATTTATATTGCCTGTTCTATGATTCTGGCCATCGAGCCGGGTAGTATTTTCTGTTTTTTTTAAAGAAAAAACCTTATTTGCCACGGCTTTTTATACAGTACCGTCGCAAATAAGGATCCTGGTCGTCGTAATTAAGCCACTGCTATTTGCGACGGCCAGGCCGTCACAAATAGGGGCGTGGGTCCCGGGGGATGACACGTGGACCCTGCCGGCTGAACTTATTTGCGACGGCCAGGCCGTCACAAATAGAGCTTTAGTTGCGATGGTCTGGCCGTCGCAAATACTACTACGGGGCCCACCAGCCCCTGGCGATAAGTTGCGACGGACACTTTGAGCCGTCACAATTAAGCTTATTTGCGACGACTTATTTGCGACAGCTAGAAGCCGTCGCAAATAAGAAAAGTCGTCGCAAATTGCTTATTTGCGTCGGCCCTGGCCGTCGCAAATCGTCGGGATTCCTGTAGTGACTAACACGTGTGGAGACACTCTCAATGGCTAATGTGTCGGTTCTGGATAATAAGTTGGCTTGATATTATACCGGGGACTCAGTTCTGAAGTAGGACTCACTAAAAGTTAGTGCATGAGAATATATTTATAAGTGTGCATAAGAACAATATAATTATCCGTGTACATAAGGAGAATAAATTAATAAGTGTGCTTAAAAAGAATATATCGAGAAGTGTGCAGAAAAACGTGTTTTGGCCTTGTCAAGATTGTCAAGATAAGAGAAAACTGATAACATTTATACAATCCATTCACACTTGATGAGAAGAGGTTTCGTTATGAAACATGCAACTTAGAGCATAATGAAGAGATTAACGTAAATTAATGCTAATGTTGACGTCTGATGGTGAAGTGGCGACATGCAATTAAAATATCACTAGTACAAAAACAGTTATCTGTACCGGTTCATAACTGTCGTCTGTACTGGTTCCAGAATTAATATTCTCATCTGTACTGGTTCCAGAACTAATATTCTCATCTGTACTGGTTCCAGAACCAGAACAAAAAACTCGGTACTGATTCTTCATGCCCATCCTCCTCTCTGTTTCTGGATCAAGCGTAGGATTTTAAAAAAGGCCTGATACAGAAACAGAAACAGAGAGGAGGACGAGGATGAAGAATCGGAGAGCGGGTTTTATGTCGCGCGCGTGAGGGGATGGTTCGGTACCGTCGAGGGAGAGTGCATTGACAGGCAGGTTTGTGATGGTGATGATGGTGATGCTGTCGGCATGAACCTCCATTATGGTGGTGCCCTCGCCATCTCCGGCGACGGTAATACGGCAGCTCGGCACTCTGGCAGGGCAGGAGTTGAACTGGGTCAGGGGTGGGTCCAGCTGGGTTTTGTAGGAAGCAGAATCGAATAGGTGTACCACTGTACGGCTTGACTGTTTGCAAACGGGATATCGCAAGAAACCAGCTGGTTTTTTTTAGAAAAATCAGTCCAGCTAGGATTGAAGGGGCCGAGAATCTAGTAGTACATTGATAAATAAGAGTGTGTTTTTGGTTCAGGTATGTATTTTTGAAAATCAGATTGTGGGTTGTGAAAAAATTGTTGTGAGTTGAGAAAAAGAAAATGGTTCGGGTGTGAAGAAATTGTTGTGGGTTGAGAAAAAATGTTGAATGTGAAATATGGGGTGGAAGGAGATTCTAAATTATACTGATTAATTCTATATTCTATTAAGAATTCGCTTCACAGGAAAACACTTTGGTTGTGATTTTAGATTCTTAACAGTGAATATGCTCTATAAAATTGAACCAAAGGGACCATAAGTCTAATCGACCATTGTTAGTCTGTTTAACTTACGATGTCCACACAACTCAGTAGAATGAATCTTATGCAACCACCACCGTTTCTCACTCTATCATCTCCCTCCCCTATTGCTAACGATAATGGTGGTCATGATGGATCTCGCTACAATGGAAGCTAGGTTAGGGTTTATAGGCTTGGTTTTAGCATCCTCTCTCTTTCCGGTTGTAGCTAAGATTGATGGTGAGTGATAAATTGATAATTGTTAGGTGGAACGATACAATGATAAGTGTTTATAGAGTTGTTAGTAGAGTACGGGTCATGCACAATGATAATGATGTGGGTAGGGGGCAAGGCATCGCCGAATGTCAGAGGAGGTGGCAGGCGCTGTGTTTGACGACGGCGTCACCAGAGATGGTGCTAGAGGCCACTAGAGAGGTGGGCCAAAGTTGAACCATATATAAACCAATGGAGCTTGATGGTCATGAAGGTTCTTGCTGGGTCCAACAAATTATAACTAGTAGCCGATTTGGATGATTTAGCAACTAGTAGATTGTTAATCATTTATCCTCAAAAGTGTTTCAAAGTTCTATTCCCAAAAGAAAACATGTTTAAATATGATTGGTGTTTTTTCATCACATCAAAAGATCACGGTCTCTTGTTCGAGCACAATACAGTGGCACATATTTTTTTTATTGTATAGATCGTCGGTCAATGTACGAGACCGCAAAACTGTACACGACTTGGGCTGTGACCACAAAATCAGTTCTGCTGCCACCCAAGTCTGCCCCCCCCCCCCCCTATGTCATGTCGCCGCCAGAGCAAGCCGCCGGAGCGGCGGCAAGGCGCCGGCAACTCAAGGAGGCTGGATTGAGGCTTCAGAGTGCACTGGGAGACCATCGACTATGGTTATGGCAGGGCGCGAATCTGGTGGGTCGGGATGTGGATCTATCGTTCTGACGAGGTTCCATAACCCGGCTTCAAGAAAGCACACAAAATTCAACAAAGACCCAGCCACTGAGGTCAATGGCAGGCAGCTCAAAACCCGACCGTCAAGGTCGCGACTAGGGTGCACAACCTAGAGCAGGAGAGCAGTGTCATGAACACTACTAACATAACCCAAGACACGTCCAATTCAACATAGTTGCAGCGCGGCTCTGCCACCTGACGCAAACAGAAGATATGGAGAAGCAAGACACGGTCGAACGGTTCAAGGCCTCGATTGCCTGGGTTGGGATAGAGGCTCCCGGGCCGCAGAAGGAGCCATAGCACAGGTCTTGCCGACATCCTCCGTGCCATGTCCCATTCGATATGGTGTCAGGGTGGCTGTACCCCCCGACACTGACAGGGGACAAGGAGCGACAGGATGACGGCAGATGTAGTGACAACTATTGGTGTCCTCGAATTCACCCGATAGGCAGCTCAAGCAAGCTCGAGAGTTTGGCCATCGAGGTAAACTCACCAAAGCTCACCTCCTCCAAGCCATGATCGGCTCGCGAACAGAGTGCAAAGCGAATTCTTCACCGTCCACAATACCAGTCCCCTGGGCCAAGGTAAGATAGTAAGATATCAATCTTGACCTACCATGCGTGACCCAACCGAGTTTCGGGTTCGAAGGTCGGCCCACAGGGCCTCGAGACCACTCGGAACGAACCATAGCGAGGGTTGGACAAAGGCGAGATGGCCCCACATGGGAAACTTCAGGGGTATTGGATACCCCCGACCTTTCCAGTGCTCCATATCCGACTGCCAAGTTGGTGATTCCAATGTAGTCATCCAAAGGGTCGACATCGAGGCGCTCGGGCCCCCAAAATGCAAAGGATGTGTGCAAATGTAGAGAAAAGGATCTATTGAAATGCGGGTGTCGAGCCCCGACCACAATGGTTTGTTGAAACCAGGCGTTTGGTTCCGCTCACCCTTACAAAATAGGGTGATCGTGTTTTGACGGAGTTCTGTACTCAGGGGTACAGATGATACGGGACCCGATGGTATGAGACCACTATGCGGCTATGAACCAAGCTACCTCTGTCATGAGGAGGGGCCCACCACCAATGCCTTGACCTGCCGAGGTTGACGTACCTAGCATGCCTGATCCCTGAACCAAGAGGTTGGGTGGACGATTACTCCCGGGCTCGAGCCCCGGAGGCGGGCAGTTGGGGACATTTATGACAAATGATGGGCGCAGTAACTTCCTCAATAAGGATAACAAGCGATGTGACATGTTGTAGGATAAACCTGCCATCCATCTCATCCGCCACAGAGGATTGAATACCCCACACACCCGATGTTGCCTTGGCAATGAAGAAGAAGTCATGACTGTGAAGATTCAGCACCCTGGGCAACTCGGGTGACTAGAAAGAACCCTGTACAACTCGGACCCAATATGAGGAATGTCGGTTAGATAGGACTGCCCTGCCCCCCTATATAAAGATCCTCAAGGCCTCCCCGAGGGGGGGGGGGTGAATTCACGTTGTACTCACTTTACTTACGCATTTAGCTTACATATTTACATATGCGCTTTACTTACATATTTACATATGCATTCCACTTACTCAGTTAGATATGCATTTTGTTTATGCACTTTCTTTTCCTAGAGTTCATGTACTCAAGACCGACGAGCCTCATGGCTTCAATGACATTGATGAGCTTCGTCGGCGACACCCGAGGGCTCAACAGCGGCGACCCCACCGATGATGTTCCCGAAGCATCCTTCGCAGGAATGGACAGATACATGTCATCGTGCCTTTATGGGATAATAGAAAATCCAACCGGTTGTGAACTCACCTCCGACTCTGAGACCGAGATAAGTGACCACTCTCCTTGGAAACGCCGCATCACGGACACCCGTGACAATATAAGATCACTTCCACGGTTCGCGCTCTTGCAACAAGGGAGGCGGCGCCGGGATCTTGGAATGGAACTTGCACTTGTTCCCATTCCCAATGATCGTATAGAGATAGGGCAGGCCCTGCTTGATTTCGAGCAAGCGCGCCCAAACCTAGATGGGACCGCATTCCGAACTGAGATTCATCACCACACCGATCCTGACGCAGTATGCTCCCACGTGCGTTACACTTGGACCAACGCCTTCATTGGCACTGCCGACACCCCATGCTTCGAGCGGATAGGCCAGAGGGCCATGGCAGCAGCCACAGCATGGCGTGCCATGCCCGTACCAGCTGAACCCCGATTGGGGTCAGCCTGTCTGGACCTCCAGCCTCCATTGGATCACGCAGCCAACCAGTGCACGGACAGGCATCACCCCAAGAACCTCACGAAAAATGGCTCCAGACGGCCAGGGGATGACACCCCAACCCAGACGGGAGGCACCAACAGAACTAAGTCATCCACCCACTCGTCTTCCCCGACCTAGACATGAGAAGCAATCCTCGATCTTAGCCTTGCTCTTGGCACTTGGAAAACTTCTCGAGAAAGGGTCGTAAAACCACACTCCGAGTTCCCGTAACATCGTCCCCACCAAGGATGCTGCTACAGTGATGAAGAGGACCGAAGCCCAAGCCCCATACAGAACAGGGCCAAGCTCGAGACCACCTTCAACAACGGTGACTTCCGGAGGATGTACGAGCATCCTGGCAACTCACAAGAACTCGAGGGATGTGGACAGAGTCCAGAAGAATCCCTCGCACGGGGTGCTTCTCTAAGAGGTGCAACGAGCTACCTGGTGCCAACACCGATATCATTAGAGCTTTCCTCTTGGGGGCTGCCCACAAGTCCCGGCGCCCAAGCTCGCCCGCTCCAAACCAAGATACACAAGGGAGCTACTCGACCTCACCTCTCACTTCACCCCAGACAAAGGGACGGTAGGGGCCGACACCGATGCAACAGAACTAAGACCCGACAGCCCCAGGAACCGGAAAGGCCCAAAACTCTGCCGAAATGAAATGGAGCTGCAGATGGGCCCCAACAAAGGCATCCCATGGGCGCCAGACTCCAAAATGGTCACGGCCACTGACCGATGCGAAGATGGGAGATCGACCAGATGGCTGACCAACCACTTCGAGAAGATGATCGAGGAACCTTGCACCCATCATGCCTTCTCAGTAAAACACGTGTTGAAGGAATGTTTCCTCCTCCGGCATTTTGTATGGCTGGCGGTTTGCCTCTCGGCAGCACAGTGATGGGGCACTTCGAATTGAATTCAAAGAACATATGCACTGTGTGTTTGCCTCAGTATCCACAAAGGTTGCCATGCTCGGTCGCTTCAGCCGCCTGTATTAATGGCTAATATCGCAAGCAGCTCCTCCTTCTTTACAGTCCGCCTGTCAAAATTGATTTTGTTTACACCGGCAGTTTAGTTTTGCGAGCTGACTGTGATGTTTTGTCATCATTGGCGGCTATTAATTCATTTGACATCACATGTGTATTTTTAACTGGCCGCTTGCGTAAAAAAAGTGAAGCGCCTGTGAAAATGTTTTATCCAGTAGTGTGAAATACTAAATATGTGCAGGTTAGTATTTTCTGGTTGGAGGGCCGACCCGGAGCATACCAAGCCCTTTGTAGGATGTGGGCTAGCCATGAGTTCATATCTTGTTAGAAGTTCTTTCATGTGAGGTCCTTGAACTGTTTAGGTGGTGATAAAATTGTCTGTTTGATTGTAGCATATGTGAGTATTATTCTTATAGTTTCCAACTCATTACCTTCATTTGGTAAGTGAAATTGTTGTCTTGGTCTCAACGGAGAGCTGATAGCTATTCATTTCTTGAAGTAGTTCCATTTTGAGGAAAGTGAAGACATTGATTATTTTGCCAGTGGAATGGAATAGTTCTTTATGTATAACGTGCCACCTATGATAAAGCATTATCACAGGCAGTTTCTTACGTGTACCACGTCCACCTGCGATAATATATGAACCTATACAGAACTAATTAACACTATTATTTCTAATTTCCTGCTCAAATTAAAATAACAGCAATCACAATATATTCAATGCAATTCATAGTTTATACACTGCAATTCATAGTTGATACATTGCAATTCATAGTTGGTACATGGCAAATTATAATTTTTACATTGCAATATATAGTTTATATGTAGCAATTCATAGTTCATACATTGCAATTCATAGTTCCTCTCAGGCTCACATTAAATATACACTGTACTTTCGAGCTTGCTCCCTAACACCTCTCTTATATTCCTGTAGAGATCCTGAAATATAAATAGTATTGAAATTAAAAAAGCGCAATGATGAATGATATCTAACCTAGTTTGCTCCCTAACACATAGTTACTAAAAGTCTTTCATCCAAGAACAAAATTAGAATATGTGGCAACAACAGAAGGTGAACATAGTTACAGGGAATATGTCTCATGAAAGGTTATTTTTTTCATCGATCAAATGACCACGGTGACAATACATAGAGCAGAAATTTATTATTTCTTTATACACGGTGACAATACAAAGAACATAAATTTATTTAAATGAATCAAGCATGACGATCACCAGAAATGACAAAGGACAAATATAACAAGATATGCATATAAAGTCTGAACTGAAAGATTGATGACATAAAGCAAAGACTGAGAACAAGCAATCAAATGTATAATACCGAGTCCTCTAAACTATGCAACTTGAATAACTAAAACTAGATGATAGATTATGTCATAATTTCATCTGGGAAATCGTTTTGATAGAACAAAAGCCTAGCAAAAAATAAGCAAACATACCAATTCATCCACTCCATATCCAGTGCATAAACAACCTAATAGAGCATATGCATCCACTCCAAATCCATGAAGCCAATTAATATGACCTGCATCAGAAACTATCTACCTTCAATCACAAATTAATAGAGCATCACTGGTGATAACTTATCATGCAAATGTATGGTAATACTAATACAATACATTATAGAAGCTTGAAGAAAATGAAATATGGATCACGAAGCAAATCTCAACAACATGATTTTCTGTTGAAACCACCTCTTCCTCTTCCTCTTCCTCTTGTAGAAATAGCCCTGCTGCTGTTGGAAGATTTACTTGAACCAGACACAGGTAGATCATGGCGACGGCAGCGAGAGCAAGGCCAGCAATCGAGTGTACAGTGACCACGGCGAGGGCGAGGGCGGCGAGGGTGAGGACAGTGACGGTGAGAACGATAATGGTGAGGGCAGTGCTCGGCTGCGACAACGATGAGAGCAACCACGGTGAGGGTGAGGACGGCAAGGGTGAGGCGGCACTCGATGGCGACGGTGGTGAGAGAAACCACAGCGAGGGTGAGGATGACGCTCGGTGGCGATGGCGGCGATGACGGTGGGGGATGGCTTGGCGAAAAAATGAAGATTTTTGCAGACTTAGGTTTTGCGGGGTGCGGCCGATGCTTTATTGGAGTTTATTATCACAAACTATAAATATCATTTTCACAGAAGGCTGCAAGTTTTAAACCGCTCGTGAAGCTGAGGAGTCACACAGAGAATTTATAAATATTATTATCACAAACGTCTTTTGGTTATGAACCGCCTGTAAAAACTTATGACACTTTTTCATCGACTAATGAGATACATATATACATCATTAATGTGTAACACATCAATTAATGTGATATATAGTCCATAAGTTCATGGTTATATATAGACCATTAGTTTATGGTTATAACACATCCATTCGATGATCGACAATTAGAAACACATCCATTCAATGATCGACCATTAGAACTAAATGGTTATAACAGATCAGATAACACACATCTGAACAACATTGAGTTTATTAACTTAAAAACAACATTACAAAACAAGGAAAGTACAAAAACATCAACTAAAGACAAGAAAAGAAAAAAACTAGTTCTACTCTTCCTCCTCGAGCTCCTGGGGTCCTGGGGTGCCTCCGGCGGTACCGGGGAACCAGTTTCCTTGCCGTCGCCGCCACTAGGTTCCTACGATCGTCGACCCTGAGCTCCTAAGCCATCGTCTCCCATAGAGCGTCGAGATGACCAACCACTTTTGTGAGCCCAAACAAATAGTGGCCCATGGTGCCCATTCTAGTATGTTCTCGAAGGGTACTGAGACCCTGGAGCCGCATGGAGCGAGATGTACAATTAAATACATCTCGAGCCAAGTCAAGGCGCAAGTCCTAAATTTTCTAGGAGGGGGAGGATCACGGCCGCTTCGCCGCTGAATCCCTTGGCGGGCTTGGCGATATCTGGTTGTCGGCCATTTGGTGCGGAGGATGATGGGGCACATTGGAGAAAGAAGAGGAAGAGTACTACTGGTGTTTTTGAGAAGATGATCGATGGTGTGCGGAGAAGAGGAATGTGCGTGTGTCTTTATATCGTCGTCTGATTGACGGTTCACTTCTCAGCGCGCAGTGGTGGGACACTTCAAATTGAATTCAAAGGACGGCTCTCTGCGCGTTCCCCTCAATAACCCTAAAGTTCCCATGCCCGATCTCTTCACAGGCGGCCCTTAATTAGAAGCCGACTGTGATAAGTAACTGAAGATCATAGGCGGTAGTTCAGGAGATCCGCCTGTAATAATAGCGAATATCACATACGGCTTGTGTATAAAGTCCTCCTGTGAAAATTGGTATGTTTACACAAGAGGTTTAGTTTTGCAACCGTCTTTGATATCTATCATCACAGACGGCTATTAATTCATTGGACAATACAAATGTATTTTGTAACGGACCGCTTGAGTTAAAAAATCGAAGGGCCTTTGAAAAGGCTTTTTGTAGCACCGTCGATAAAACATTGATCTTTGTTTTTATTATTTTCCTTTATTGAAGTTCATGTTTATGTATGTAAATCTAGCCACAGCAATGAGAAACAATCAGGGTATTTGTGAGTAAAAATCTGCCCAGTAAAAATATGCAAAAAATACTTGTTACGTCCGAGAAAATAAATGAAGCATTATCTGTGTTGGGTTTACAATAGGGCCCTTTCGTTTCCTCAACTCTAAAATGCTTCGGGATATTCAGTTACTATTGACAGAAAGCTATTGTAGAAGCTGCCATTTTCTTTTGTTCCTGTTGATATAGGCAATCAGGTTGGGCGCATTGCTTTTGGTAGATGTGGATCTTTTCCCCAAGACGTTTATAATTTAAATAAGACTGGTTATATTTAATAAGTAGATTTGATGGTGATATCTTTGATAAACAAAACAGATTGACAGTTACTGAACACATGTTATATTTCTGTTGGATTTGTATTGCCTGTTGTCCCGTATGTTTCACCTCATGAAGCATTTGATGACCCTATTTTTCTGGCAGCTCTTCCGCCCACTCACATGCTTAAAATTCAGCTAGTTTTTGTTTTGGATCATTCTTTGGTTTTTGAATTTTTGAAACTAGTTGCTTTGTTTAGACAACTGTTGCATGTGGTCATGTGGATTTCTATCGAGATTCCGAGGCCCTAGCAGAAAGATTAAAATATAGATTTCAAATCAGTAATGCCTTCTTTAATTGTTTTCTGATTTTTGAGATTTTTTTCTGAATTTTAGAATTTTTAAACACTTAATTCTTTGATGCGTATACTAGTATATTTCACTGACGAAGTGACAACCTAGTGAAGTAGCAAGACAACCAAGCGGGCACAGCGGCCGAGCAGGCTGGACACCAACCGAGCACAACGGCCGAGCGGACTGGTCATCAAGCGAGCGGGCTTGCAGGCGCTGCTGGCAGCGTCTAAAAAACGCGGGTGCCGCCAGCGAAAATGACCCCCCCCCCCCCCCTTCAACTCGTGGCGTTTGCGGTGGTGGGATGGGCCGCAGCAAACCGTCCCACTTTCTTGCATAGATGTGGGTGGTGGGGGAGGCGTCACTAAATGTTGGAGGAGGTGGCAAGCGGTGTGATAGACAATGACCGCACACCAGAGATGGTGCTAGAGGGCACTAGAAAGACGTGGATGGCAGCCAAAGATGAACTGTAGATGGACAGATGGATCTTAACGATGATGATGGTTTGCTCGGCCCAATAAATTTGAACTAGTCGCCAGCTTGGGTGATCTAGGGACTAGTCGCTCGTTAATCATTTATCCTCGTAAGTGTTTCAAAGTTCTATTTCCAAAAGAAAAAATGTTTCAAATATGTTTGATGATTTTTCATCACATCAAAAGGTCAGGCTATATTTTTGGCTGCATCATGTACCCAAGTGTGTGGAACTGCTATATTTACCTGATTGTAATTCTGCTAAAGATTCATCCGGAAAAAAAGATCTGGATATCTTGTTCAAGCACAGTATGGTGCCATGGATTATTTTCTTGTAGAGATCATTGGTCCACAAAACAGCGCACTATTCGGTGCCATGGATTTTTTTCTTCTTGTAACTGTAGATATCGGAGGTCAATGTAAGACATGGAACAACAGTGCAAAACCAGAGACATTTTTGGAAGTCCAAATTTTGCAAGTGTTTTGCATCTTCATGTAGACTTTCATTTATCAGGCTCCAGGTCTGTGCCTGTCAGTTTGTTGAATGTGACGATTTGGCTTACGTGCACTCGAAGTGAAGCAGCCGGGAGGGAGCTTGGCAGATCCTAGTTTTTTCACCGTGGTCTGGGTGTTGGGCCGGCCGCAAGAGATCAGCGATTTAGCGCATGTCCACGACAAAGCCATCATGTATGTCCGGCCCGAAAATAGAATCCCAATTCGTTTTTTCCGTCACTCTTTTGAAGGGAAAGAAAGTTAATGTCCCAAACTCGGGAAAAAAAGGAGAAAACATCATACAGAAACACAACCTTGTGTCTGCCCGAAAATTGCTAGTATTGATGTTAATGATGACTACTTCCTACGTTATTAAATATTATCATTAGAATAATAATTTTATTGATACCAATTGAGATGGGGTAATACATTGTTTCAGTTGTCTAGTGGCTAGATGCCTAGATCGCCTATTCATCATAAGGCAGTGCACCCAGTATATTCATACAAATAAAGGTGGACTGATCTTAAGAACGAAGAGGGTCATCATCAAGTACTGTTTATTTATCGTGAAGTAAAATATAGCAACCCACATGAAAATTGACAAAATATGTGGAAAAAAGATGAACAGAGGACGGACAAAATTCTTGATAAAGCAGATATATACCACGTTGGTACAAATTTGCTTTGATCAAGCACTATACGACATCTGTCTTGACACAGGCGGAGGATGAAGTTTCTAGCCCAGATTCTGTCCGCTCAAGACGTCATGCTGGATTGAAACATCATGCTCCATCCCAAATGGTGGAGGATGACGGTTTGAATCCGGGTTCCCATCGCTTGGGACCCCATGCTGGATTGAAACATCGACCTCTATCTTCAATGGTTGACGATTGATAATGTTTGAATCCGGGCTCTGCCCACTCGGGACATCATGCTGGATAGAAACATCAGGTTTCGTCTCGAATGGCGGAGGATGAATGTTTGAGTCTGGGCTCTGCCCGCTTGGGACCTCATGCTGGACGGAAACATCACCATTGCTGCTGACAGGGACCTCTCTAGCAGCTACCTCAGCAGCAAGACCTAGGACGAGGATGGGGAGGAGGATGGCAAGGCCATGGACGCACAGCATTGTGGCTGGCTGGCTGGCTCTTCTTGCACACCAGAAATCTTCTACCTACGTGGCTGTTTCTTGCTATTGGGAGTTGTGTCCATCGAGAATCTGGGTTTGGCGTATATGTAGGCAGAGGTAGTCGTGTAAACACCATGCATACATGAGGGAAAGAACCCGAAACGTAAAATAAGCATGTTATAGTGTATTTGGTAAACTAAAGATTTGTATCAGATACTGTTATATATATATATATATATATATATATATATATATATATATTAAAAGTATATTAATTAGTATAGATAAACTGACATATATATATTAAAATATAGTTGATAAATAAATTGTCAAATATATTACAAGTATGTTAAGTAATATAGATAGTTTTCATATATACTGAAATAAATTTATTAGTATAAATAGATTGTCATATATATCAAAAGTATATTTGATAATATAGATAAACTGTTATATATATTAGAAGTATATTAGATAGGATGTATATATAGCCATATGGACTGTTAGATATATTAGAAATATATTTAAAGCACAGATAGACTGCACTATATTAATATATATACAGGTGTATATATATAGTATCATATAGATTATTATATATATCAGAAATATCGTTAAAGCACAGATAGACTGCAATATATTACGTCTGATATACTCTGTATATAATAGACTAGAAACGCAGTGCAGTACAACACCACCATTATATGTAATCTATTACCCAGTAAGCACTTTTCTACTGACGTTGTGATATGTCCCAACAAATCTACCATCTTCGGGCCATGCTTTTGCAAATGATTTCTGATTTAATTCCAAAACGTTGATCCTTTACATCTATCTATGCAGGTATCTTTTTTGGTACCATATTTGGAATTTCCATAGATACTACATCTGTAGCTACCTCTATAAGTTTATTTGTAGCGGATTGCATGCCTCCGTTCAGCATATATAAGATTGGTTGAAGCTCCACCAGGCCCAGTGTAACACCCATATTTTATGTACAAAATTTGCTCAAACCCTTGATCATTGTAGCCTGCATTTTTGTGTGAATTTTGAAATTTAAAACGAGTAGAATATGTTTCAATTTGAATTGAATTCAAATCAAAAGAAAAGAAAAGAAAAAGAAAAAGAAAAGGAATTAAAAACCCATTTGGGCCAAATCTTTCCCCCTGGCCCAACTCACTTTCCCTCCCCCGCGGCCCAGCCTTTCCCCACTCCCTCTCTCCCTCTCTCTGCCGGGCGGGGCCCGCCTGTCGGCGCACCCTCCCTCCCGCTTTCTTCCCCACGCCGCGCGCAACCGACGCCCCCGCGCCCACGATCTGCACCGCGCCACCCCGCCTCCAACCATCGCCGCGCACGTCTTCGCCCCGGGAGAACCTCCCTCGCGTGCGCTCCGCAACCGCCGACTCCCCCGCGGCTATAAACCAGCGTCAACCCCTAATTTCACCCCTTCCCCGAGCTCTCAACCCTAGCCACCCCTTCCCTCGGTAAGTCGCCGACGTTCCCGCCAATTGCAACGCAACTTCCTCCGTGCGCCTAGCCTAACTTGTTCGCCGTGCTCCCAGACACGCGCCGGACACAACCGCTCGGAGAGATCATCACTGCATCGCCGATTCCGCCGCTCCCCGGCGAGCTCCGCCGCTCTCCCTCGTCGCCGACGCTCTCTGATCTTCCCCGGGTCCAATTGACGCCTCCGGTGAGTCCATGTGATCCCCCTCTTCATTTCTATGCGCTCTGTTCCTAGGATTAGGGTGTAATTCGTGAATCGGGGTGATCCCCGGCGAGATCACCGCCGGCTGCCGCCGTGCGCCACCGCGCAGAGCGCTGGCGCCGACACTGGGCCGACGTGGCTCAATCCGAGCCACCCATTCGCGGCCAACGGCTGCGATTATATCGTTGCATACCGGTTCGCATAATAAAATCCGAGCCATCCATTTAAGATCCAACGGCCCAAGTTTAAATCGCCTTTCCCGCCTCCGCGTTTACACCCAGGCCCCTGCAAACTTAGTTGCTACCCCCTGGACTTCTCCAGAATTGAAATCTAGCCCCCAGAAATCACAGACTAGCCCCTGGATCCCTAAAAATTGGTTTTAATCATTTAATTAAGCATTCTAACCCCTGTAATTTTGTAGAATAATATATTTAGACCCTGTACAGTGTAGAAAACTATTTATTTAGCCCCTGGACTATTATTTATTTGCTGAATAGGGTTTTTAATGGTATTTGAGGTGTAGAAATTAGATTAAAATGGTAATTAAGTGTAGGAATGTTATGAAAAATTGTTATAACCTATTTTATGCTGTGAATTTATTGTAGTGTTCAGATAAAATATATTTGGGCCCTGGAATAATTATTATAAAGGTTTTAAAATACATTTTTGCTATAGAAAATTCAATAAAAATGGTTTTAGGCTATAATAAAATCCCAAAATTCTAGGAAAATATAAAATGCATACTTTGGCCATGTTAAGTGATAAATACCTCGTAGGGACGCATTAGTATAGGATTTTATGCTTATGTGTGTGTGTTGTGATGTATTGCATTGAGTGCTCTGTACTTATTTAGCTTTATTCTATTCTTGCCATTGCTTGGGCATATATCTAGAGTCGTTCTACGACCCTAACCTCAACTTCCAAGACCAAGACTTCGTCAATTCTCAAGTCTCCAACGAAGGCAAGTGCCCTTGACCATCTTGTACCTATTTTAGGGATTTAGCTAGTTGCATGCTAATTAATTTGATGTCCTACTTCATGTTTACATGCCCTGTTCCATATAATTCCTTGTTACCTGAAATGGGTTGGGAAGTAGATAGGCTTTATTTATGCTTAGCCATGCTTAGATGTTGGAATTGGGTTTCCATACAAATGTTATATGCTCAACTTTATGGTTACTTTAATTTGGTGATGAATATACAAAATGTTAGTGGATAGGAATCTGGTGGTTGGTTAGTTTTGGTATGGTGCATTTTGCACGAGACCCGGGATTGGGGTTTGTTACCACCGGATTCTAAGGACCGGTTTATGGAGGAAGCCACTAAGCTTTATAGTACCACCACGAGACTGAGATGGGGCAGCTTGGTCAATTAATTAGGTTTCTCCCGATGAACTGCTAGTGGTTGGATGGTGCGGGGAATGAGGCGGGTGATCTGCTCTTGGAACCGCAAGGCTCAAGAGGGGGCTCTGGGGCGGAGGGTTACTCCGAGAATCCTCAGTGGTGGAAACCTTAGAGGGCTAGCACTAATCGGGAGTACCTTTGTAAAGACCATGTTGTGATCTCCTGGCCTCACACCAAAGGAAGTGTGTAATGTGGTTAGCTACCACGGGCAATCAGGGAGGTTCACTTAGTCCACCTGGCAACAGGGGATGAAATCACTGCTTGTGGGGAAAGGGTACACTCTCTGCAGAGATTTGGTAAAACTGTCATGACAGCCGTGCTCACGGACAAGAGCGGCTTGGGGCCAGTTCATAATTAGTCTATGGTTGGGAAATGATGGTTCATTATGGTTCAAGTACTTTCATTATCATTAATCATGTGTTGTTTATTTATTGAATTATGATATTGATAATTGAAAGCTAAGGATAGGTTCTAAGCATAGTGCTAAGCCATATTTGGCCTTTCCTTACTCTAGCCAATCATGTCATTCTCTTCCCGCACTTGCTGAGTACTTTATGTACTCAAGCGTTTAATTCTCCTTTAGAGTATGAAGAGGAAGAAGCTGCACCGGAGGACTTCTACGTCAACCCGGAGGACTTGGTCTAGGCTGGCGACCTCACGCGCAACGGCTGCCTGTGGAGACGAAGCCCGCTTACCTATCTTGCTTTCTGTAGTGTTGAACTGTTTAGTGTTGTAAATATTTGTGGTGTGTATTTGTAGACCTTCGGGTCGTTCTGTAAGACTATTTATGTAATCGAACATGGCAATGTAATGGTATTTCACTTTCGTCAACACATGTACGATTCAACTGATCCTGGCGTACATGTGATTAGCGTCTGTTCATCTTTACGATGACCGGGCGTGACAAAGTGGTATCAGAGCCGTGTTGCCCGTAGGACGCAAGCCTAGTTAGAAATGGCCGAAAATTAAGGACTATACTATTTTCTTATGAAATAGTATTTCCAAAATTTTGTGCTCTCTATCTCAAACCTTGTGCTTCTTATCTTGCTATGCTATTTGCTTTATTCTAATTTAATTTATGGATTATTAATCTCACTCTCTTCTTTTCAAATGTTTGTAGATGGTGCGAACCAAGCAGACGGCTCGTAAGTCGACTGGGGGTCGTGTTCCACGCCACGCCCTAGCCAGTCGCTCCGCACCCTACGCCCCCAGGAGGGAGACGACGTTGTTCTCCACTGGGAGTGCTGCTTCGAGGATGCGTGTCCGTCTTCGCTCTCTTCTTCGAGCTGCGGGGTACCATGAGTACCGTGTTCGTCTGGTCTACCACTCCACTAGGGTCTTTGCACCCTATACTGGTGAGCTAGAGTGGAGTTCTCAGCTGGCCGTCTACTACGACTCGGAGCTGCTACACTCTCACTTCTCTCCGGCCTGGAGGAGCTCCCAGCGTGCGGCTGAGGAGGACGCCACGTGGGAGGCGACCACCCACTGGAGCCACGCCCACAGGTTCCTTCTTGGGTGCACGGAGCACGCGTACACCCCTCAGCGCCCTAGTGGCACAGCCGCCTTCACTGGACGTGACGTCGAGGGACGCTTGACTCACCCCCAGTGCGAGAGGCTGGTGGACGACATTGTGGAGTTGTCTTCGCGACTCCAGCGTTGTCAGCAGGAGCTGCAGGACAGCAGGGACTTGGTCGACCGCTACGAGCGACTTCGACGACGCTACGCGAGGATCACTGCAGCTGATCCTAACTCTTCTCAGTACGCTTCGGACGTGGAGCCTTGGGACCCGAACTCTCCAGACCGTCGCATGAACTCCCCCGAGAACTCAATAGAAGACTCAGAAGAAGAAGACCCGGAGATGGAGGTTGAGGAGGACTCCGACGAGTAGGAGTGGACTCGTTTCCCCGCTGGACGACTCAGGACAGTTATCCTTAGTTTGTAGGAGCGTGTAGCTACGCCCTTCCTAGTCTTGAGTTGTGTCGTTTATGTTGTTATGCTAGTAGTTTGCTTTATGTTGTGTGTGTTGGGTGCGACATGAGTTGTGGAATGCTTCGGCATCCTGTCCACATCCATGTCTTTAGACTTGTTTATGTGTCGTGTGAGTGGTGGAATGCTTAGGCATCTTGTCCACCTCCACACTAGTTGATTAATGAACTTGCTTTATATCTATTACCCTTGATGCATATAGTTGGGACCGTGTTACCTTAGTATATCCTTTCTCATCTTATCTATTGTTCTAAAATTTCAATTCTTCCCTACACAGATGTCTGGAAGAGGTAGAGGTAGAGGTCGTGGAAGGGGTGCTATGCCCCAAGATGAGGGACTTGGAGGTGTGCCTGGATGGAATGCAAGGGGTGCTCGAGGAGCCCCAGCCTCTCAACAAATGCAACAGATGATGGCTCTTCAGACTCAGTTACTTAACAACCTCACCCAAATTGTCACCAACCTGCAGCAAGCCCCACCACCACCACCCCCTCACTACAACCTTCCGCCACCACCACCTTTCCCGCCTAGGTCCTTTCTAAGGGACTTCCTCAACACTCACCCACCCACCTTTGCCACTGTCACTGAACCGATGGAAGCCGAGGATTGGCTTCGAACTGTTGAAAACAAGCTAAGGCTCATTCACTGCGAAGGAAGAGAGAAGGTATTGTTGGCCTCCCATCAACTCCAAGGGCCAGCAGCTGACTGGTGGACCGCCTTCACCGAAGCCCACCAGGACCCAGAAAATATTACGTGGGAAGAATTCCGAGCCAACTTTCATAATCACTTCGTGCCTGAAGGAGAGATACAAGCCAGGCGTGAAGAGTTCCTGATGCTAAAGCAAGGCCGTATGACTGTGAGGGCCTATTTGAATGCATTCACTCAGTTGTCCCGCTATGCTCCAACCGACGTGGACACTGACTCCAAAAAGCAATTCCGCTTCAAGAATGGGTTGGACAAGGAGTTAAAGTTTGCCATGTCTTCCAGCGACTACGGCGACTTCCAGAAGCTGGTTGACAAAGCCTTTGAAGTGGATAGGACTAAGAAGGAACTAGATGATGAAGAAAGAAAAAGGAAGTTGACTATGGCACATGCCTCTAGCAGCAATGTGCGCCCCCGTCTTAACCCTCCGCCTGCAAACCAAATGACCCGTCCCATGAACTACTCGGGACAGAGGTTCCCAAACTCCAACTACAGGCCACCCACTCCCTACAACCACCAAATGCGCCAGCAGCAGCAGCAACAGCAGCAGCCATCACGCCAGCCAATGCAACCCCCACGTCAGCAGATGCAGCCGCCCCGCCCTTCAGCTCCAGCTAACCGTCCAAGTGGCCACCCCCCAAGAAACCAATCAGGAGGCAACAAGGGCCCAAATAATGCTGCGGGAGTACAATGCTACAAGTGCGGAGAATGGGGACACTATGCCAGCAGTTGTCCAAAGAAGCAACAGAACCCATCTGGCCGTGTCAACCATGTGACTCTGGAGCAAGCACAGGAAGCGCCTGATGTGGTGATCGGTATGTTTTCTGTTAACTCCCACCCCGCCACCATATTGTTTGATTCAGGTGCTACACATTCATTTATATCCAAGGATTTCATAAAGAAGCATGACATGGTAGTTACATTCTTGAATGGGCCGTTATTGATAAACTCTCCTGGAGGAGAGATGGTGGCAAGGCATCTATGCCGAAAAGTGAGTATAAACATAAGGGGGGTAGTCTTTTGGGCCAACCTAATAGTGTTGGACTCACAAGGATTAGATATCATTCTGGGAATGGACTGGTTGACGAAGAATCAAGGAGTCATTCATTGTGCAACCAGAACAGTCTGCTTAACACACCCGGATGGCACTACAGTGGAGTTTAAGCCAGATCAGACACAAGAAGCAGTAGTGCAACTCAACCATCTTGAGAGTACCAAAGACATCAGGGTTGTGAAAGAATTTCCGGATGTATTCCCAGATGACTTACCAGGTATGCCCCCTGATCGAGAGATTGAATTTATCATTGAATTAGTACCTGGAACGGCCCCAATATATAAGAGGCCATATAGAATGGATGCTAAACAATTGGCTAAACTAAAGGATCATATTGAGGAGTTATTGGCAAAAGGATATATTCGTCCTAGCTCATCGCCTTGGGGAGCACCAGTTATATTTGTACCTAAGAAGGATGGAACTCAAAGGTTGTGTGTGGATTATCGTGCCTTAAATGAGGTAACAATCAAGAATAAATACCCACTACCAAGGATTGAAGATTTGTTTGATCAGTTGAGAGGAGCATGTGTGTTTTCCAAGATTGATCTTCGTTCGGGCTACCATCAGCTGAAGATTAGACCATCGGATATTCCCAAGACGGCATTTGTCTCCCGATATGGCTTATATGAGTATACAGTTATGTCGTTTGGACTGACCAATGCTCCGGCATATTTTATGTATCTTATGAACAAGGTATTCATGGAGTACTTGGACAAGTTTGTAGTGGTATTCATCGATGACATACTCATCTACTCCAAGACTGAAGAAGAGCATGAGGAGCACCTCAGGATGGCTCTACAGAAGCTTCGCCAACATCAACTGTATGCCAAACTTAGTAAGTGTGAGTTTTGGCTAAAGGAGGTATCGTTTTTGGGGCATGTCATATCCGAAGGAGGTATAGCAGTAGATCCAGGCAAAGTGGCAGATGTTCTTAAGTGGGAAACACCCGAGAGTGTGCATGATATACGAAGATTCTTGGGTATGGCTGGTTACTACCGTCGATTCATCGAGGGGTTTTCAAAGATCTCTCGACCACTAACCAAGCTACTTGAGAAAGGAGTTGCTTTCAAATGGACTCCCGAATGTGAAGTAAGCTTCGCCGAATTGAAGAAGAGGTTGACCAGTGCACCGGTATTGGTGATGCCTGATATGCAGAAGGAGTTTGTGGTCTATTGTGATGCATCTGGTCATGGTTTAGGATGTGTCTTAATGCAAGGAGGACATGTTGTGGCCTACGCTTCAAGACAGCTTCGGAAACATGAGCGGAACTACCCAACGCATGATTTGGAATTGGCAGCTGTTGTCCATGCTTTGAAGATATGGAGACACTACTTGATGGGAAAAAGGACTGAGATATACACAGATCACAAGAGCTTGAAGTATATATTCACCCAACCGGATCTTAATCTCAGGCAACGTCGTTGGTTGGAGTTAATAAATGACTTTGATGTGGGAATCAACTATCATCCGGGCAAGGCTAATGTGGTCGCTGATGCTCTAAGCAGGAAGGGACAAAGCAATAACTTGTCAGTACAAGCTCTTCAACCCCAGCTATGTGAAGAGTTTGCAAGGTTAAACCTATGTCTAGTGTCTAGCGCTGAAGCAGTCGCTATGGAAGTGGACACAACCCTTGAACGTGATATACGAGAAGGGCAAAAGAATGATGAGAAGGTCAAGGAGATCAAGCAATTGATGAAGAAAGGGAAAGCTCCGAACTTTAGAGAGGATGAACAAGGAACCTTATGGCTTGGAAGGCGGATTTGTGTTCCAGATGTCAAGGAGATTAAAGAGTTGATATTAAGAGAAGCTCATGACTCATCATACTCCATTCATCCCGGAAGCACAAAGATGTATCAAGACCTCAAAGATCGATATTGGTGGCATGGAATGAAACGAGATGTAGCAGAATATGTGGCCATATGTGATACATGTCAATTGATTAAGGCGGAACATCAAAGACCAGCAGGGTTATTGCAACCAATCAAAGTGCCAGAATGGAAATGGGAAGAAATTAGTATGGACTTCATTGTGGGACTACCAAGAACACAGTCTGGATATGATTCTATATGGGTTATTGTGGACCGTCTAACTAAAGTGGCTCACTTTATTCCGGTGAAAGAGACCTACAATGGCCCCAAGTTGGCGGAACTGTACATCTCCAGGATTGTATGCTTACATGGAGTTCCTAAAAAGATCATCTCAGACAGAGGCACTCAATTCACCTCAAGATTCTGGCAAAAGTTGCATGAATCAATGGATACCCGTCTAAATTTTAGTTCGGCGTATCATCCTCAAACTGATGGTCAGACAGAACGCACCAACCAGATATTAGAAGACATGTTGAGAGCATGTGCTTTAAAGAATAGCAAGAGTTGGGACAAAAATCTGCCATATGCCGAATTTTCTTACAACAACAGTTATCAAGCCAGTTTGAAGATGTCTCCTTTTGAAGCATTGTATGGGCGGAAATGTAGGACACCGTTGTTTTGGAATCAAACTGGGGAAAGCCAAGTTTTTGGGCCTGACGTCTTACAAGAAGCTGAAAGACAAGTGCAAGAAATTCGGAAGAATCTAAAGGCAGCTCAAACAAGACAGAAGAGTTACGCAGATACTCGAAGACGTGATCTCACATTTGAAGTTGGTGATTATGTGTACTTGAAGGTGTCACCTATGAGAGGGTTAAGAATATTTAAAGTAAGAGGCAAGCTGTCACCACGCTATATTGGTCCGTTCAAGATACTCGAAAGACGTGGTGAAGTGGCATATCAACTTGAGCTTCCGCCACACTTGTCAGATGTGCACAATGTGTTCCATGTATCACAGCTTAAGAAGTGCTTAAGAGTGCCTGAAGAGCAATTGCCTATGGAAGCCGTGGATGTACAGGAAGACTTATCTTATGTGGAGCAGCCTATCAAGATACTTGAAACACTAGAAAAGGTCACAAGAAACAAAGTCATTCGCATGTGTAAAGTGCAATGGAAGCATCACTCAGAGGCAGAAGCAACTTGGGAAAGAGAAGAAGATCTCAAGGCGGATTTCCCTTATCTATTCTCTTAGAACGTCCGAATCTCGAGGGCGAGATTCCTTTTAAGGGGGGTAGAGTTGTAACACCCATATTTTATGTACAAAATTTGCTCAAACCCTTGATCATTGTAGCCTGCATTTTTGTGTGAATTTTGAAATTTAAAACGAGTAGAATACGTTTCAATTTGAATTGAATTCAAATCAAAAGAAAAGAAATGAAAAAGAAAAAGAAAAGGAATTAAAAACCCATTTGGGCCAAATCTTTCCCCCTGGCCCAACTCACTTTCCCTCCCCCGCGGCCCAGCCTTTCCCCACTCCCTCACTCCCTCTCTCCCTCTCTCTGCCGGGCGGGGCCCGCCTGTCGGCGCACCCTCCCTCCCCCTTTCTTCCCCACGCCGCGCGCAACCGACGCCCCCGCGCCCACGATCTGCACCGCGCCACCCCGCCTCCAACCATCGCCGCGCACGTCTTCGCCCCGGGAGAACCTCCCTCGCGTGCGCTCCGCAACCGCCGACTCCCCCGCGGCTATAAACCACCGTCACCCCCTAATTTCACCCCTTCCCCGAGCTCTCAACCCTAGCCACCCCTTCCCTCGGTAAGTCGCCGACGTTCCCGCCAATTGCAACGCAACTTCCTCCGTGCGCCTAGCCTAACTTGTTCGCCGTGCTCCCAGACACGCGCCGGACACAACCGCTCGGAGAGATCATCACTGCATCGCCGATTCCGCCGCTCCCCGGCGAGCTCCGCCGCTCTCCCTCGTCGCCGGCGCTCTCTGATCTTCCCCGGGTCCAATTGACGCCTCCGGTGAGTCCATGTGATCCCCCTCTTCATTTCTATGCGCTCTGTTCCTAGGATTAGGGTGTAATTCGTGAATCGGGGTGATCCCCGGCGAGATCACCGTCGGCTGACACCGTGCGCCGCCGCGCAGAGCGCTGGCGCCGGCACTGGGCCGACGTGGCTCAATCCGAGCCACCCATTCGCAGCCAACGGCTGCGATTATATCGTTGCATACCGGTTCGCATAATAAAATCCGAGCCATCCATTTAAGATCCAACGGCCCAAGTTTAAATCGCCTTTCCCGCCTCCACGTTTACACCCAGGCCCCTGCAAACTTAGTTGCTACCCCCTGGACTTCTCCAGAATTGAAATCTAGCCCCCAGAAATCACAGACTAGCCCCTGGATCCCTAAAAATTGGTTTTAATCATTTAATTAAGCATTCTAACCCCTGTAATTTTGTAGAATAATATATTTAGACCCTGTACAGTGTAGAAAACTATTTATTTAGCCCCTGGACTATTATTTATTTGCTGAATAGGGTTTTTAATGGTATTTGAGGTGTAGAAATTAGATTAAAATGGTAATTAAGTGTAGGAATGTTATGAAAAATTGTTATAATCTATTTTATGCTGTGAATTTATTGTAGTGTTCAGATAAAATATATTGGTCCCTGGAATAATTATTATAAAGGTTTTAAAATATATTTTTGCTATAGAAAATTCAATAAAAATGGTTTTAGGCTATAATAAAATCCCAAAATTCTAGGAAAATATAAAATGCATACTTTGGCCATGTTAAGTGATAAATACCTCGTAGGGACGCATTAGTATAGGATTTTATGCTTATGTGTGTGTGTTGTGATGTATTGCATTGAGTGCTCTGTACTTATTTAGCTTTATTCTATTCTTGCCATTGCTTGGGCATATATCTAGAGTCGTTCTACGACCCTAACCTCAACTTCCAAGACCAAGACTTCGTCAATTCTCAAGTCTCCAACGAAGGCAAGTGCCCTTGACCATCTTGTACCTATTTTAGGGATTTAGCTAGTTGCATGCTAATTAATTTGATGTCCTACTTCATGTTTACATGCCCTGTTCCATATAATTCCTTGTTACCTGAAATGGGTTGGGAAGTAGATAGGCTTTATTTATGCTTAGCCATGCTTAGATGTTGGGATTGGGTTTCCATACAAATGTTATATGCTCAACTTTATGGTTACTTTAATTTGGTGATGAATATACAAAATGTTAGTGGATAGGAATCTGGTGGTTGGTTAGTTTTGGTATGGTGCATTTTGCACGAGACCCGGGATTGGGGTTTGTTACCACCGGATTCTAAGGACCGGTTTATGGAGGAAGCCACTAAGCTTTATAGTACCACCACGAGACTGAGATGGGGCAGCTTGGTCAATTAATTAGGTTTCTCCCGATGAACTGCTAGTGGTTGGATGGTGCGGGGAATGAGGCGGGTTATCTGCTCTTGGAACCGCAAGGCTCAAGAGGGGGCTCTGGGGCGGAGGGTTACTCTGAGAATCCTCAGTGGTGGAAACCTTAGAGGGCTAGCACTAATCGGGAGTACCTTTGTAAAGACCATGTTGTGATCTCCTGGCCTCACACCAAAGGAAGTGTGTAATGTGGTTAGCTACCACGGGCAATCAGGGAGGTTCACTTAGTCCACCTGGCAACAGGGGATGAAATCACTGCTTGTGGGGAAAGGGTACACTCTCTGCAGAGATTTGGTAAAACTGTCTTGACAGCCGTGCTCACGGACAAGAGCGGCTTGGGGCCAGTTCATAATTAGTCTATGGTTGGGAAATGATGGTTCATTATGGTTCAAGTACTTTCATTATCATTAATCATGTGTTGTTTATTTATTGAATTATGATATTGATAATTGAAAGCTAAGGATAGGTTCTAAGCATAGTGCTAAGCCATATTTGGCCTTTCCTTACTCTAGCCAATCATGTCATTCTCTTCCCGCACTTGCTGAGTACTTTATGTACTCAAGCGTTTAATTCTCCTTTAGAGTATGAAGAGGAAGAAGCTGCACCGGAGGACTTCTACGTCAACCCGGAGGACTTGGTCTAGGCTGGCGACCTCACGCGCAACGGCTGCCTGTGGAGACGAAGCCCGCTTACCTATCTTGCTTTCTGTAGTGTTGAACTGTTTAGTGTTGTAAATATTTGTGGTGTGTATTTGTAGACCTTCGGGTCGTTCTGTAAGACTATTTATGTAATCGAACATGGCAATGTAATGGTATTTCACTTTCGTCAACACATGTACGATTCAACTGATCCTGGCGTACATGTGATTAGCGTCTGTTCATCTTTACGATGACCGGGCGTGACACCCAGGCTCCGGTGATATACACACTTAGTTTCTTAGATTTTGGAAGAAATAAAAAAAATTATGATACTTCCAATTTTTTTTAATGGTGATACACACTTAGTTTTTGCAAGAAATAAAAAACTATGATCCTTCAAAAAAATTTTTGTTTAAAAAAGGAAATGGATATTTTCAAACATTCTGTGGATGTTTGCACTACAGGAAAATGCATGATTTACGATGGCTAAAATAATTTATGACGGTTCAGGGTTGGCCGTTGTAAATTAAATAATTTATGATGGTTAGGATCGGCCATGGTAAATAAAAGCTTATCTACAACGGCTTGGGCCGGCTGTCATAAGTGAAACATTATTTATGAAGGTTTCAGAGTGTGAGACCTATGTGTGTTGAATATATTGGCTTTGATAATAAAAGTTTTGAATACTACCAAAACACCTTTTTAACAAGGTCCGACTTTAGGTCCAAGCTCCTGCAAGGTCCGACAATAGGTCCGGCTTGTTTTGGGTAGCTCCTGCAAGGTCCGATGCAAGGTCCAACTTATTTTACCTAGGTCCGACTTCTTTGTCTAGGACCGACTTATTTTGGATAGGTCCGACTTGCTGTGGCTAGGTTCGACATGTTCTTTTTGCTAGGCCTGGCGCAAGGTTTGTCTAGCTTTAGTTAGCTCCGATGCTAGTTAGGTCCGACTAGTTTTGATAAGCTCCGGCGTTAGGTCCTACTAGCTTTGGTAAGTTCTGGCGCTAGGTCCGACTAGTTTTGGTAAGCTCCGGTGCTAGGTACTGCTTCAGCGCTAGGTCCTGCTAGCTTTAGTAAGCTCCATTGCTAGGTCCTGCTAGCTTTTGTGGTTTCAAAACTAACGAGAGTCAAGTCGAGGACTTGTGATCGGGAGTATCGGTTATTTATTCATGTGTAGGTGTTGCTTGAGTTCAAGACATGATTGGTGACGGGATCCATTGAACTAGTCTTAGGGAGAAGATGAGGCTCAGCAATCAAGTTCAGAAGAAATTGTGGTTGAGTTGATCGGGAGGTCGTGCAACATGTTTGAATCAAGAAAAATGCATATAAAGGTATCGTGGACGTCGTTGGATGATGTTTACACGTGTGCATGGCGTGCATGGACGTGGCTGCTTGGTTTCAAGGCGTGGTGAAGCGATGTGGACGTAAAGAATTGGTCGGAAAGGTCTAACCGACTTGGTTATGGACTCAGGCTGCGGCTGAGTCATGTTTGACTCGAATATGGAAATGTTTGAGTTGGTTATGTTAGGATTTCGTGTGGGTCACGAAGTTGGGTTATTTTGGGAAGGTGGGATTTGTTCCTAAGGTGTTTGGAAGTTTTAAGATTGTTTCTATCTACGTACGGAAGAGTCTTGAGCAGTTATGGAAAGTTTCGATTCGTGGATTGAGTAGGATTAGAATCCTAGTTTGAGTTGAGTTGACCTTCGTGCTGGTTATATAAGCAAGGGAGGCCAGAGCTCGTTATGCACAGATTTTGGGTTGTTCCTCTTGTGTTCTATTGAATAAAGATCATAGTTTAAAGGAACTTTTGTGCCTTGTTCGTCCGACTTGTTTCAGACAAGTTTTTCTCGTCAAGTTTCTGCATAGCACTACCTTGCTTCGGTGGTTTTATCATAACTCGAGGTTTACAGATCCAATTGACATGATTCTTTTTGGTTGTCTTCACAACACATTTATAAAAATTTCATAGTCATTGGATTTGTTGTTTTGGATCTACATGAGTTTCATTGCAGTGTTGCAGATATGGTTCTTCTTGGGTAGAACAGATTGACCTTCATTCAATCTTTCAATCGTAACTTGAGTTTTTCTTGACGGTTTTTTGTGATTCTTGTTTTCGTGTCTTTGTGACTTGATTCTCCACAATCTATACTGGTTTTCTCACGATTGATCACGTTTAGATTAGTCGCACACACGACTTATTAACATATTGATTTTCTACCGAGAGATTTTTGTTGCTTCCGCTGAAAAAGTTTTAAATCTACGATTCACCCCCCTCTGGTAGCTTTTCATGTGCTCTTTGATCCTACACAGAGTTAGCTATTGTAAATAAGGTTTAATATACAATGGTCGGCCCCAAACTATCGTAAGATTGAAACTCTACACCTCATGGGCCGAGCGGGTGGATGTTCTCACGCTTGCGTCTCTTCTTTCTTTTTTATGTGCTCGCCCACCCGCCTCCTCCTCCGCACTGCGCCCGTTGAGTCGTCACCTGCGCTGCCACCAACCCGAGCTGCCACCTATGCCACCACACTGTCGGCCGTGCATGCCCTGCCGCCCACCTGAGTCATCTCCTTTAGCTCCGCTCGCTCGCGGCGCTACCCCATCGCCCATATGTGTCACGGCGCTCGCGCGTGCCACCACCCTGTCGTCTGCGAGCGCCATGCTGCCCGTGCACGCTGCCTCGTTGTGGTTCGCTCGGCCCATCATCGTGCACCCCCGTCGCTCGCATGCACTGCCGCGCCCTTTTGTCATAATTTGAAGGTTAGTTTAGTTTAAATATTTAAATAGTTAGTTTAATTATTTGATTATTAGTTAATTTAATTATTTTATTAGTAGTTTTAATATTTTCTTAGTTATTTGATTAGTTTAATTATCTGATTAGCACCCTCTCACTCACTCGCTTTGTCCTCACTCGCACCATCGCCTCATCACTGTCACCGACGCCTCGCCGCTGTCACCAACGCTATGCTGCACTCCGTTGCCTCGACACCGTCACCGATGCTGCACTGCACTTTGTCGCCTCACCATGTCACTACAGGAAACCCGGCAATTTGTGATGGCATGTTGTCGCAAATGATCTAACTTGCAACGGCCTGCACGTGGCCGACGCTAGTCATCCTACCGTTGCTAACAAAAGGTCAAAGTGAGACGGAAGGCCAAAGGTCGTCGTAAATAAATCAACTGTTGCAAATAAGTGGTTGAGTTGCGATGGCCCAGCCCAAAACAATCGCAAGTTACTCAATTTGTGACGGCCAACCCTAGGGCCGGCGCAAATTGAGGTTGCTGTCGCAAATTTTTGAATATACCCCCTCGACCCCAATCGACCCGACACCATTTCACTGCCTGCCACACTAGCTCTCGCGCCCTAGCACTCGCGCCCACCCGCCACCGCCGTGCTCCCGCCGCCGCGTCGCGCGCCCACCAACGCCCGTCGACGTTGGACAACTTCCTCCCTTTCTCTCACCCCGGACGCCGGCTGCCACCCGTTTCCCGAGCTCCCGAGCATCGATGCCACCTGTCTCCTGAGGGTGGCAATGGAGGCCACCATCTCTTATCAGCAAGCCTGCATGGACCAGATGCAGGAGGCAATGAAGGTGTAAAGTCGGGCGATGGAGGTAAGTTAAAGTAATTTAAATTAATTGTATTCTTAATAATATGTAATAACTTGTAACATTTGCAATGATAGTTTCTTTCAAGCCAGAGAGACTAGGGGGTGCAGCTCGAGCTACCTCAACTGTCACCGCCAAATTCCACCGCCACAAGTGCACCTACCACCGCTGGTGCATCCTTCTCCGAGTTTTTAGGTAATAAAAAATGTTCTTCCTTAGTCTTAATTCATCAAACATAGGCAAATCTAATTCAACTTAGCTATCATAGTCTTACTTAGTCTTAATTAATCAAACATAGCCATATCTAACTCAAATTATCTAAAGTAAGTTCAATATGATCAATTCTAGCTTTTTTTAATCAATTCTAGTCAAAAACGAAGTTCCAAACAAATCAATATGTCAAACAACTTCTATGTGTTTCAAGGATCGGCGACGAAGGATCAAACTATGTCACCGTCTATACCAGCGCCTGGACTAATGCATAGCGAGGATGTTGGTAGCTCGGGAGGTAGTGAATGCTAGCGGATAGCCTCTCTTCTTTGTATTGTGTTCTTGTGATGTGATGCGATACACTTTGTGATGTGGTGGTGTCTGTGTAATTGATGTTTCTGCTGCTGTTATATGTTATATTCTCTTAGTGCTGTCTGTTGTGTTTCAGGCCAACGAGCCAGGCAGCATTTTCCGTTTTTTAAATAAAAAACCTTATTTGCGATGGCTTTTATACAGTACCATCACAAATAAGACCTCTACTATTTGCTACGGGTGTAGTGCCCATTCCAGAATATTCTAGAAGGGTACTGAGACCCAGGAGGTGCATGGAGCGATATGTACTGTTAAATACATCTCGAGCCATGTCGAGGCACATGTTCTGAATTTTATGGGAGCGGGAGGATCGTGGCTGCTTCGCCACTGGCTCCCTCAGCGGGCTTGGCAGCGTCTAGTTGTCGGCCATTTGGTGTGGCGGACAATGGGGCACGGCGGAGAAAGAAGACGAAGAGTACTACAGTGTTGTTGAGAAGACGATCGATGGTGTGTGGAGAAGAGGAACGTGTGTATGTCTTTATATCATAGTCTGACTAACGGTTCACTTCTCGGTGCGCAATGATGGGACACTTCAAATTGAATTCAAAGGACGGCTCCTTCGCGTTCCCCTCAATAACCACAAAGTTCCGACGCCCGGTCGCTTCACAGGTGGCCCTTAATTAAAAGTTGACTGTGATAAGTAATTGAAAATCATAGGCAATAGTTCAGGAGATCCGCTTGTAATAATGGCGAATATCAGAGACAGCTTGTGTATAAAGTTGGCCTGTGAAAATGGATATGTTTACACCTGAGGTTTAATTTTGCAACCGTCGTTGATATTCTATCATCACAGACCGCTATTAATTCATTGAACAACACATATGTATTTTGTAACGGACCGCTTGAGTTAAAAAAGCGAAGCGCCTGTGAAAAAGCTTATTATAGCAGCCTGATAAAACATTGATCTTTGTTTTTATTATTTGCCTGTATTGACGTTCATGTATATGTATGTAAATCTAGCCACGGCAATGAGAAACACACAGAGTATATGTGAATAAAAATCCGCCCAGTAAAAATATGCAAAAAAAACTTGTTACGGCCGAGAAACTAAATATTGCATTATCTTTGTTGGGTTTACAATAGTACGCTTCCGTTTCCTCAACTCTAAAATGCTTCGGGATATTCAATTACTATTGACAGAAAGCTATTGTAGAAGCTGTCATTTTCTTTTGTTCCTGTTGATATAGGCAATCAGGTTGGGCGCATTGCTTTTGGTAGATGTGGATCTTTTCCCGAAGACGTTTATAATTTAAATAAGATTGGTTATGTTTAATAAGTTGCTTTGATGGTGATATCTTTGATAAAGAAAACAGATTGACTGTTACTGAACACATGTTATATTTCTTTTGGATTTGTATTGCCTGTTGTCCCGTATGTTTCACCTCATGAAGCATTTGATGACCCTATTTTTCTGGCAGCTCTTCCGCCGACTCACATGCTTCAAGTTCAGCTAGTTTTTGTTCTGGATCATAATTTTGATTGTTGCATTTTTTGAAACTAGTTGCTTTGTGTATACAACTGTTGCATATGGTCATGTGGATTTCCATCGAGATTCCGAGACTCTAGCAGAAAAGATTAAAATATCTATTTTAAATCAGTAATGCCTTCTTTAATTGTTTTTTATTTTTGAGATTTTTTTCTGAATTTTAGAATTTTTTAAACACTTGATTCTTTGATGCGTATACTAGTATATTTCACTGACGAAGTGACAACTTAGCGAAGTAGCAAGACAACCAAGCGGGCACAGCGGCCGAGCGGGCTGGACACCAAGTGAGCACAATGGCCGAGCGGACTGATTATCAAGCGAGCAGGCTTGCAGGCGCTGCTGGCAGCCTCTAAAAAACACGGGCGCCGGCAGCAGGAATCACCCCCCCCCCCCTTGGACTCACGGCGTTTGCGGTGGTGGGATGGGCCAAACCATCTCACTTTCGTGCATAGATGTGGGTGGTGGGGGAGGAGTCACTAAACGTGGGAGGAGGTGGCAAGTGGTGTGACAGACGATGACCGCGCATCAGAGATGGTGCTAGAGGGTACTAGAAAGACGTGGATGGCAGCCGAAGATGAACTGTAGATGGACAGATGGATCTTAACGATGATGATGGTTTGCTCGGCCCAATAAATTTGAACTAGTCGCCAGCTTGGATAATCTGGAAACTAGTCGCTCGTTAATCATTTATCCTCCTAAGTGTTTCAAAGTTCTATTTCCAAAAGAAAATATATTTCAAATATGTTTGATGATTTTTCATCACATCAAAAGGTCAGGCTATATTTTTGGCTGCATCATGTACCCAAGTGTGTGGAACTGCTATGTTTACCTGATTGTAATTCTGCTAAAGATTCATATGAAAAAAAAAGATTTGGATATCTTGTTCGAGCACAGTATGGTGGCATGGATTATTTTCTTGTTGAGATCATTGGTCCACAAAACAGCGCACAATTCGGCGCCTTGGATTTTTTTCTTCTTCTTACTGTAGATATCGGAAGTCAATGTATGACATGGCACAACAGTGCAAAACTGGAGACATGTTTGGAAGTCCAAATGTTGCAAGTGTTTTGCATCCTCATGTAGACTTTCAATTATCAGGCTCTAGGTATGTGCCTGTCAGTTTGTTGTGTGTGATGACGATTTGGCTTACGCGCACTCAAACTGATGCAGCCGGGAGGGAGCTTGGCAGATTTTAGTTTTTCACCGTGGTCTGGGTGCAGCATGGGCTGGCCACAGGGTATCATCGATTGAGCGCACGTCCACGACAAAGCCATCATATATATCCGGCCCGAAAATAGAATCTCAATTCATTTTTTTCGTTACTCTTTTAAAGGGAAAGAAAGTTAATGTCCCAAACTCGGGAAAAAGAAGAGAAAACATCATACAGAAACCTAACCTTGTGTCTGCCTGAAAATTGCTAGTATTGTTGTTAAGGATGACTACTTCCTCTGTTATTAAATATTATCATTAGAATAATAATTTTATTGATACAAATTGAGATGGGGTAATACATTGTTTCAGTTGTCTAGTGGCTAGATGCCTAGATCGTCTATTCATCATAAGGCAGTGCACCCATTATATTCATACAAATAAAGGTGGACTGAACTTAACAACGAAGAGGGTTATCATCACATACTGTTTATTTATCGTGAAGTAAAATATAGCAACCCACATGAAAATTGACAAAATACGTGGAAAAAAGATGAACGCAGGCCGTACAAAATCCTTGATAAAGCAGATATATACCACGTTGGTACAAATTTTCTTTGATCAAGCACTACACGACGGGCCTGTTTGGTTTGAAGCCAAAACTTGCCATTTTGCCATGTCTAAGTTTAGTCAAGTTTGACCAACTTAGTCATTGTTTGATTCATAGCCACAATTGTGGCAAGATTCCTTTCCATCTAACTAGGTCCCACTTGTCAAGGACTCAAAAAAGTGTGGCAAGATTCCCTTAGGCTTGCCAAGTTGTGACTGAAAATTTGAGCACCTAACCTTAGTCAAGTTAGGCAAAAATTTGTGACAAATTGTGGCAACTTTAGTACATAAACCAAACAGGCCCGACATCTGTCTTGACACATGCGGAGGATGAAGTTTCTAGCCCAGGTTCTGTCTGCTCGGAACGTCACGCTACATGAACTCTATAAGTGTTAGTGTGAAACAAGGCAAGGAAACAAGAACAGTTGTATGGTTAGTCCAAAGGTATCAAGATTATCAAAAGAAGTGAAGAGCAAAGGTTGATTATTGAAGTCAAGATTAGGACACTAAAGTCCCTATTTTCAATGTTAGAGAAAGCATTGCAAGACGCTAATGGAAGCTCAAGCACCCCATCAAGTTTATCAAGACAGAGACTCGAATCCATAGAAACCAAATACAAAGTTCAAGCATCCCGTCATCATCAAGTAATGGCATCCTCGAAGACACTACATGGATACTGTCGGTACCCTGGGTACCATATACCCCTTGGGATTGCAAAGATCTCAAGGGAATATCATCTACTCGATCTGAAGACCTTCAGAGGCCCACATGTCAGACATAACCAGACCCGCTTCCCCAACTTGGTTAGTCCCAGGGTCGCCACGTGTACTATCAAACCGGAGCTACCGCCCACAAGGGGGAAGCTCCGGGCTATGTACCATAGCGGCACCTCCAGATCTAACCCCAGACCGAGGGAAGCTCCAGAACTGACACGTGTTAGGTAGCACCGGACCTACCTGCTCCCCACAGTATGCTCCGGAGCTGCCACGTGTCCAACAGTCGGACCTTCAGCCTCTAATATCCGGAAGACTCCACAACGGCTCCGGATCTTCAAAGGGAATCAAGGACTTCAAGACCCGATTAAGTGTCATTAATACTATATTAATGACACACGATCGGACAACCTTAATTCCAAGTAACGGTGCTATCAAAACCCATAATTCAGTTATTAAGGGTAATTAAGTGCATCAAATGTGTATCAATATTAGTAACCGTCGGGGCCACATGTCGGGCCAGGCTGACTTGTAACGGCATGCCCTTGTACTATAAAAGGACAGGCCAACGATACATAGAGAGGACACATAGACGCTATGCACTCACTCTACACTCTGAACTCACTTTGAGCTCATACATCCAATACAACACCAACACACCCCGTGGAGTAGGGTATTACGCTCAGGCGGCCCGAACCACGTAAATCTTCGTGTCTCTTGTGTCATTTACACTTCACCTTCTTGAATCTTCGCGTGCCCACACCGAACCTCAAACTCCTCTAACACTTTAGTAGTGTCGAAAGATCTGCCGGATCAAAACCACCAACAGTTGGCGCACCTGGAAGGGGGCGCCTGAGATTTCAAGAATGGTGAACTCAGCTGCTGGATCGTCCAACAGTCATCCTGCTGTTCAAGCTAATGGGGGCAACCCCTCTAATATGCAGCTACCAGCAGGAACCTCAGTTCTAGCAGGAGTCACGCTACTACCACCGCCGCCTCCACCAGCAAATCAAGCTGGGCAGCACGATGGTGCACCGGTGTCAATCACTGCATCGGCAAATCATGACAACCCGGAACACGCGCTCCATGCAGCACGTGCTCTTCTCCAGCGCCCACCACCTCCGGACAGATCCCGGGATGCAATGGAGCATTGGAGGGCCGATGTGGAACACTTGGTTGCAGCCGCAGCCGACCGCATCAGCAACCAGGGTCCTCCTCCTTCAGGACGGGCCCCGTCGCAGCGACGGACCTTGTCTGGTAGACTTGGTCCGCACGTCTCCAACAACAGGAGACGTGCTGCGTCGCAGCAAGTGACGTCGTTTCCCTCCGGGGCACGGCGCACTCACACGGTGTCAACGCTTTCAACTCATGACCTCCGGACGGAGCTTGATCGCCGATACTGGCAACAAGACGGTCGAGTCCATATTGACGTGCTCGTGAAAGACGAGAAGCTCAGGACATTCCTGCTCCTGAAGGAGTAGGAGGAGGCTATTCGGCCCTGGCCATGCATCTGCGTATGGTCAGGTGGCCACAGAAATTCTGGCCTCACCTGCCAGAGAAGTTTGACGGGACCGTTAATCCCGTTGAATTTCTTCAGATTTACTCCACTGCTATCCTAGCAGTTGGAGGAAATGAGGCTGTAATGGCCAATTATTTTCCAGTGGCTTTAACTGGGACCGCTCGGTCCTGGTTTATGAGCCTTCCACCCAACTCCATCAACAGTTGGGAGGAGTTGTGCCGGCAATTCACCGCCAACTTCGGGAGTTCATACACCCGACCAGGCACTGAACTGGACCTTTTTGCAGTCGTGCAAAAAGGGGGAGAATCCCTGCAATCATTTATCCAGAGGTTCTCTCAGGTACGAAACACTATCCCTTTTATCTCTAGCGCTTCTGTCATTGTGGCATTCACACAGGGTGTACGGGATAAGAAGATGTTGGAGAAACTGGCGATCAAGGAGATCATCAGTGTCACGGAACTCTTCAGCTTGGCTGACAAATGTGCCAGAGCTGCGGAGGGCCGTGAAATGCACTCCAAACCACCTCCAGGGGATCACAAAAAATCCTCCAAAGGCGAAGCAACTACCTCCGGGGGTGGCAAGAAAAAGAAAAAGACCAACGGCAAGAAGAAGCTGTCGGTCGGCGCATCTAATGCTACAGCTGCTGCAGCTCCGCGTGGCCGGGGGCCACGCCCCAGGAAGCGACCTCGACCGTCTTCTGAAGACGGTGGCAAACCCAAGGTGTGGTGTCCAATTCACAAAACGGACAGCCACAGTTTGGAATATTGTCGGGAGGTCCAAAACCTTGCCGAGCGCTACAACAAGCGCCGGGAAGAAGCTTCTTTCCGACAGAGGGAAGGAAAGCAAAAAGTTGACGAAGCTCCGGCTGAAGAGGAGTTAGGTTTTCAGGATCCCAAAAAGGTCCTGAAGGCCGTCTACACCTCCGTCGACGACGATTCTGACGTCTCTGACAACGAGCGTCGGAAGACCATGAACACCATTTTTGGTGGATCATGGGACATCACCTCCCGCCGCACCCTCAAGACAATGCGTCGGGACATGGCCGCTGTAGCTCCTACAGCCAGGGCGGAGCCTCATCGGAAGTGGATGGACACAACCATCACTTTTGATGCTTCGGACTGCCCTCGAAGCATGGTTGGAGCAGGCCAGTTACCTTTGATGGTATCTCCTACCATCAATAACATCCAGCTCCACCATGTTATGGTAGACGGAGGTTCGGGGCTCAACCTCATAAGATTCGAAGCTTTTACCAAGCTTCAACTCCGACCTTCGGATCTTCACCCCTCCCGACCTTTCTCCGGAGTAGGTCCGGGAGCCATTATCCCACTCGGTGCCATTACCCTCCCTGTTACCTTCGGGACCCAGGAGAAGTATCGCACCGAGAAGTTGGTCTTTGACGTGGCTCAGATCAACTTACCCTTCAATGCCATCTTGGGCAGGCCTGCTTTGTACAAATTCATGGCAACTGCTCATTGTGGCTACTTGGTGTTAAAGATGCCAACACCAGTAGGCGTTCTCCGGATCCGTGGAGATCGTACTGCCAGAGTAACTGCTCTGGAAGAACTTCATGCGCTTACTACGGCTCAAGAGGAGGACTCCAGGCAGGAACATGGTCCAAACCCCCGAGAATTCGTCAGCGAGGCTCGACTTCTGCACCTCGTGTGCAGCCAAGCGGCGACACCAACATTTCTGTCAAAGTCGTCCAACTAGGTTCTGATGCCGCTCAGACCACCCGTATATCGAGAGGACTGAATGACAAATAGGAACTCGCGCTCATCGTTTCCTCCAGGCTAATGTCGATGTGTTTGCCTGGCAACCATCACAAATGTCTGGGATCCCCAGGAAAGTGATTGAGCACAATCTGAAGATCTACCCTTACGCCCGGCCTGTACACCAGAAGCCTCGGAAGCAATCCGTAGAGCGACAAAATTTCATTCGACAAGAAGTGAAGAAGTTGCTCGAAGCTGGATTCATCCGAGAAGTCTTCCACCCAAAATGGCTGGCAAACCCAGTCATTGTGCCCAAGGCCAGCGGGAAGCTTCGGATGTGTATCGACTACACAACACTAAATAAGGCATGTCCAAAAGATCCATTCCCACTACCTAGAATAGATCAGATAGTGGATTCCACCTCCGGGTGTGAATTGTTGTGTTTCCTAGACGCATATTCTGGGTATCATCAAATTAGAATGTCTAGGGAAGATGAAGATCATACCTCTTTTATCACAGTAGATGGATTGTACTGTTATACAGCCATGCCATTTGGTCTCAAGAATGCATCTTCAACCTTTGTACAAGCTATGTACAAAACTTTTGAAGAACTCATTAGAGACATAGTGGAAGTGTACGTCGATGACATCGTGTTCAAGGTCAAGAACAAGGAGTCACTCCTTGACACCTTACAAGCTGTCTTCGACAAGTTGCGGGTCACGCGCACAAAGCTAAACCCAGATAAGTGTGTCTTCAGGGTTAGCTCCGGAAAACTTCTTGGTTTCCTGGTAAGTCACCGGGGCATAGAAGCTAATCCGGCGAAGATCAAAGCCATTGAAGACATGCGGCCACCAGCCCGCATCGAGGATGTCCAAAATCTGACTCAATGTCTAGCAGCCCAGCAGCCCTTAGCCGGTTCATTTCAAGACTGGCAGAACGGGCACTTCCCTTCTTCAAGTTATTGAGGAAGTCCGGACCATTCCAATGGTCTGAAGAAGCAAAAAAGGCATTTCAGGAGCTAAAACAGTTCCTCACCACCCTACCAACTCTGGTAGCTCCAAACCCTGGTGAGCCTTTGCTGCTTTACATTTCAGCAACTGACGAAGTCGTCAGTATGGTCCTGGTTGCGGAGAGACCAGAACCATCCCATGCTCAGGAATCCAAACCCCTCCGGGAGGGTCCGGAGGTTCCTGAAAGTGAGTCTGGGTCCCAGCTCCCAGACTTAAGTCCACAAAGAGTTACTTCAGAAGAATCAGACCCCTCTGGGAGGGTCCCGGTCGCTTCTGAAGAAACTCCGGGTCCCTCCAGCCAGGACTCGGAGGTCCCCGAAGAAGGACCGGATCCCTCAGGGAGGATCCGGGTCAGTGAAGAGGAAGCTCCGGGCCCCTCCGGGAGGGTCCGGACCATCCAGCGCCCAGTGTACTTCATCAGTGAAGTACTTCATGACGCCAATACTCGGTACCTAGAGGTGCATAAGCTGCTCTATGCAGTTCTCATTGCCTCCAGGAAGCTTCGCCATTACTTCCAAGCTCACAAGATTTCAGTGGTGACCTCTTACCACTTCGAGCAATCTTGCATAATCCCAATTCAACTGGGAATATTGCAAAGTGGGCAGCGGAATTGGCCGAATTTGATCTCGAATTCATTTCAAGGCTCGCAATCAAGAGTCAAGCATTGGCGGATTTCGTGGCAGAATGGACTCTCTCTCCATCAAACCCTGGGGGCCCCAGTGAGCAGAAGCCGGAACACAAGGCTCCGGTCTTCACCGAGCCTCACTATACCCTCTACTTCGACGGCTCCATGCAAAAGCAGGGGGCCGGAGCTGGAATCCTTCTCCTCGCACCAACCGGGGAGAAGGTAAAATACATGGTACACCTTAATTTCAAGGCGACCAACAACATGGCGGAATACGAAGCACTCATCTACAGACTAAGGGTGGCACTGTCATACGGTGTCAAGCAACTGCTGGTCAAGGGCGATTCACAGCTCATCATTAAGCAGGGGAAGGGTGAATGCTCCTGCAACAATCTCCAGCTAGCTGCTTACCTCCTTGAAGTCCAGAGGCTTCAAAAGGACTTTGAAGCCCTAGATCTCCACCATGTCCAGTGTGCCCTGAATGCTGAAGCCGACAAACTCTCGACGAAAGCGTCAACTGGAGCTCCGGCTCCTGATGGAAATTTTGTCCGGAGGTTGTCAAAACCCACAGCTCAGCCTGCCGAACTGAGCGAAGGGGGCGAGATCGGCATCCCAAAGCTGACAGTCCCGATGGCCCTGTTACCATGGCAGCCATCAAGGGTCGTAGGTGCTGCCGGAAGCTCCGAGCAACCCAGCACGCAAGACTCAAATGCTCAAGTTAGCTCCGACGCATGGATCTCGGAGATCCGGAGCTACTTGAAAGACAACATCCTTCCTGACGATGACGCATCCGCTGACCGGATAGTCAGATTGGCTAAAAGATACACGTTGGTACCGGCGCGGTGCCAACAGCGTCCTAATGCGGTGCATCACAAGGGAAGAAGGTTGCGAGCTCCTAGCAGAAATCCATGGAGGCGAGTGTGGGAACCACGCGTCTTCCCGCACGCTGGTCGGTAAAGCCTTCCGGCATGGCTTCTACTGACCTACAGCACTCCAGGATGCAACTGAGCTGGTGAAGAAATGCGAAGCATGCCAATTTCATGCGAAGCAACTTCACACACCGGCTCAGCCTCTACAAATGATACCTCCTAAATGGCCCTTCGCTGTGTGGGGGATGGACATCTTGGGACCTTTCCCAAGAGCCGTCGGAGGTTACAAGTTCCTGTATGTCGCCATTAACAAGTTCACCAAGTGGCCGGAAGCAACTCCAGTTGTGACAATAAACAAGCAATCTGCTATCAACTTTTTGCAGTCTATCGTATGCAGATTTGGAGTCCCAAACAGAATCATTACTGATAACGGGACCCAGTTTACAAGCTCTGCATTTCAAGGATATTGCGAAGACCTCGGCATTCAAGTTTGCTACGCCTCCGTAGCTCACCCGGCAAGCAATGGCCAGGCCGAGAGAGCAAATGCTGAAATCCTGCAAGGACTCAAAACGCGCACCTATGAGCGCTTGAAAAAACATGGAGCCAACTGGATTGAAGAGCTTCCGCCCCCATTATGGGCCAACAGAACAACTCCAAACCGGTCAACTAGAGAGACACCCTTCTTCCTGGTGTACGGAGCTGAAGCAATCCTTCCTCCGGAAATCACCTTGGGGTCACTCTGGGTCCGGACCTTCGACGAAGCCACACAGGACCAGCTCCGGCGTGAAGACCTAGACCTCCTCGAGGAGGGAAGGTGCCAAGCAGCTGTTCAGAATGCCCGATACCGCCAAGCCCTTCGGCGCTATCATCAGCGACATGTACACAACCGACATCTCGAGGAAGGCGATCTGGTGCTACGGAGAATAGAATCCAGAGAAGGGTTAAACAAGCTCTTCCCAACTGGGAAGGACCCTTCCGAGTGATTAAAGTATCCCGTCCCGGAAGCGTTCGCTTGGCAACCGAGGATGGGACACCTCTCCCGAATCCTTGGAACATTGAGCACCTCCGTAAGTTCTACACCTAATATCACGGAGGTGAGTCTATAGTAACTTGAGGTGTATGTTATAGAGTCATTGTACAGAGTCGGGTAGTTCCTCCGGGAGAACAGCCGGACCTTTCCCGGAAGGTCCGCAAAGTTCATGCAACGCTTGTCACAGTCTGAGGACTAAAAGTGTGGCTAGCTACCCTGGGTCAAACGAGAAATGAAACACGCTTAGCCTGGTTCCGTACCCTAAGAGTGTACTTGTTTCCCCTGTACCCCGGACCTATAATGAAAGACATCTTCATGTGAAACAAACTCTACGTGCATTTACTTTGCATAGGCTCAACATTTTTTATTTTTCTCTTTCTTGTCTATAACAAGGACGTGCAATTCTTAAGAAATTTTAGTTCGACCGGTTCATATACGATTCGAGTTGTATTGTCGATTCTTTTGGATTCAAATATTGTTCATGGCCCACTCACCTGAATGCCGCCAAGCCAATCTAGGGCCGGAGTGTGCTATCGACTTAACCTGGTCAAGCACCCTAAGTACGCCACTCTACCTACACCACGGCAGGCCGAAGTAAGGCGGGTCCAAGTACAATTGGATCCGGAAGAAAGAAGGCAATGCGTTCGGTTGCATTCAGAACTGAGTTTGACCTAAAATTTTCTTGAGAATCCTAAGCCACGACGAAGTTATAGGCAAGGAGCGAATTTTACTATTTTTCATGGCTTCAGTGTGCAGGAAAAATAAAGAATCCACGTTGATGGAGAAAAGCCAGAGCTAACGAAGCTCCGACTCCCCCTAGGTGGCTTATAATCGATGTTAAACATTAAAAATGAGCATCACCGGAGCAACCAAGCTCCGGTAAAGCTAGGGGGGCCAACCGTCGACGCAGAATAAAAGATGGTGAGAAGATTTTACAAACGAAGTCTGCTGCCGACAAACTACGCGTTGGCAAAGGTCACTACTGGAGCTACTTAGCTCCGACACCCCAGAGGTCTAACTATCGATTCTCTACGTGTTGATAGGAACTATTGACAGAGCTATTGAGCCCCGACAGTAGTTAGTATCGGAGCTTCAGAGCTCCGACAATCTCATTGGGCCTTCACTATCGAAGATCTCGGACCTACATTCTACAAGTTCAAAGAAAACGAGTCTTCAACAAAACACAATATCCTCTTGGTACATGTTCACAATCAAATTGTGTACATCTACCAGGGGGCCAAGTGAAGACAAAAGTGTTGAAGACAAAAAATGAAATTCGCAAAAATTTGGATTTCATTCACCTGGAGACAAGGGATTACAAAATTGGGGAAGAAAAAGAGAGAATACAAGTGGGAGCTACAGAGACGGTCCTAGACCCTATGGAAGAACTGGGCGACCTTCTGAGCAACCTTCGACACGTTGGCTCGGGTGGCTTCACCTTCTCCTTCGACGGGACCTTCAAGCACCGGGTCTAGAGAGAATTGGGGATCCCGGCTGGTGTAGCACGTGAGCACATATTCTGCAACGTTTTTCGCCAGGGACTGCCCCTCAACCTCCAACTGATCCACGATGACGTCGCCCACCTTGGAGAGTTTGCTACCCGCCGAGCTCAACACCTGCAATGCCAGGTCCGGCTCCGGCTCTGGATCATTCGGATGCACGGGACTGAAGCCCATCGGTGTCAGCGCGTCGTTGGCTTTGCTCAGGAACTCCCAAACCTGTAGGGAGTTCGCAGCCCTCAAGCCCTTCAATTCTTCTATGGATCTTTTGGCCGCCGCCAGTTCAGAATTCTCGCGAGCAAGGCGCTCAACCTCTTTGGCATTTTGCTGAATCTTTTCAGCAACCTGCTTCTCGAGTTTTCCGAGCTCCTCCTCCAAGAGGTAGATCTTGTTCCGGCGGTCAACCAGGTCCTTCTCCCTGCCCCTCACTTTCTTATCCCTGGCAGCGATGGCACACTCTTGCTCGTAGAGTTCCTGCCCTCGCACCCAGGCCTTCTCCTCCTCCTCAGTGCAGCGCTCTTCCAATTTCTTGGCGCGCTCCACGAGGCCCTTGTCAACCAGAGCCACCTTTTCGGTGAGCTCCTCCTCCCTCTTCAGGACGTCATCCTGCAGCTCAAGGAGTTTCTGCTCTTCATCTTCGAGCCTCTTCTCCCTTTCCTCAAGTGCCTCCCGACGCTTGATGAGAGTAGTGTTAATGGCTTCCAGCCTTTCTTGGCGTTCATCAGCCGCACTATTAGAGCTGCCTTGGTCTGCTCATAAATGGCCCGGGATTGAGCGTCGAGGGCGCGAGTCAAGCTTTCCCTGTCATCCAATAATTTGCCCCAATATTCCAAGCGGACATTCTCCTGCTTGATCCATTATTTGTCATCATCCAGCCTCGACTGCGCCAGCTTGGTCTCGAAGTAGAGCCGATTATGCCACATCCTAAGGGTTTGGTGCTCCTCTTCAAGAGCCTTGCTGTCGTGAAAGAATGCCAGCTGAACTTGACGCAGGCTGGAGCAGGCGTTGTCAATAGACAATGACAATGGGATAGGATTCGGACCTGCTGGGGTCTCCTCCGCTGGTTCCAGCGGGTTTTCAGTTACCAAAATTGGGTCCCACTCCACAAGAGTGGTCCCCTGTGCCTCCACGGCACTAGGACCGTCCTCTGGGATGGCCTCAGTCGCCATCAAGGAGGGTCCCACTGATGAAGTTCCGACCTCCGGAAGTGGTTCTGAAGGACCAGCCGCCAGACCTTCGTTCGCCCCCTCGGGCAAGGAGCCAGCGACTTCATCAGGGCACTCCGGCCCAGCCGCGGGTACCTCCGGCGTCGTCACTCCCGGAGGAGGGGCTGCTTCTGGCTCTGGCCTAGGCACCTCCTCTACTGGGGGCTCGAGCGTCGACGCCTTCGCAACGACCGGCTCGAGCGCCGGAAGATCTTCACCAACAGCTGGCCCTGCGGCCGGAGCTTCAACGGCAATCGGCTCGGGAGCCGGAAGGTCTTCAGCATCAACCGGCCTTGCGGCCGGAGCTCCAGTAACGACCGGCTCTGTGGCCGGTGCTTCAGAGGTAGCCAGCCCAACCGCCGAGACTTCCTTAACATCCGGCGCGCACGCCAGGACTTCAATTACCTCCGGCTCAACCGTCGGGGCTTCGACAATTTCCGGCTCTGGGGCCAGAATTATTGCTTCCTCCGGCTCAACGGCCGGAGCTTCCATCATCTCTGCACCAGGACCCAGAGCTTCAACCTCCGGGGCAGGTGCCGCTGGTGCATCTTCTCTCCTGCGGTCCGACGCTACCACGGGAGTCTCTAGGGATGAGTCGAGGTCCATGACCACGACAGCTGGCGCCAGAGCTATCGCAGCTTTAGCCACCACTTGGGGCGGCGTCGGGACAAGAGCAGAAGCTTTCGCCCTCACAGCTTCAGCTGCTGTGCCTGAGGGTGGAGCCTCGCTCCTCTTCTTGGGAACGCTGTAGATGATGGATGAAGAAACTTAAAAAAAACAGTTACTACAACAAAACAACTGTCTGAGGTAAAGATTGAAAATTACCTCGGGAGGCTTCCGCACCAGCTTGCGTGGAACCTCTTTCCCGGGCGTTCTGGGCTGACCATAGCCGCCGCCGGCGTGGAAGCCCCGGAAGGCCCCCTGGAACTCGTTGCAGCCATGGGCATTTCCTTAGTCGAGGCCCCCCTCGATCGGGAAGGACCTCCGGACCTAGAGTCCTCAACCGGCCCTGGTGCTGAAGTCGCATGCCCGGAGCTAGCACCCCGGGAGGATGCCGCTGCGGGTACAGTCGCCGTAGTTGTAGAAGACCTCCCCCTTTCGGGGAGAAGGAGCTGATGCAGAGGTTGCAGGCCTGACGGACCTTCCGTCGGCATGCTGCAGCTTCCTCTTCTGGCTCAAGGGTTCGTCTGCCGGCTCCTTGCCCATGACGACGACTTCGATCCTTGGCTTCGGAGCAGGGTCGGAGCCACCTTCGAAAGCCCCAGAGATCACCATCCTGGAGGTCGATCTTCTCTCGTGACACCAAGGTCGTCAAGCACAGACATCTTCCGCCGGAGCTCCCTGCTGAACTCTAATTCCACGTTCAGAGGGAGAAAAGCTGATGGCGGAATCAAGTCGTCACCCGTGACGTCAATGCCGTGCTGGAACTTCTTGAGATGAAACTCCAAGATTGTCCCCGGCATGTTGGACTTCAGTCCGGTCTCGACCCGGTCGTCGTCCATCACACTGTTGAGGGCCCAAGCGAGTTTTTCTCTCCTCTTCAGCGGTGCCCACCTGTTGACCAGGAAGTTGCAAAACACCGCCTGAGGAGTTAATCCTCCTTCCACGCACTAGCGGATCCTGGTCAGAGCAGGGTTGAAGGCATCCGACAGCCCCGGAGCTTCACTCCAGACTGTAGTGTCGATGTTGGGGAGGCCTTCGGGCAGCTCGAGCTTCTCGTGCTCCTCCACCCGGATGACTATCCAGTCCTTCTTCCAATCATCCCACTTTCCAGAGGGAAATGACTGGAGGTACTTGAATGGGCACTTCTTGCGCTTCACGAAATAGTAGAAGCCAAGGTACTCATTACTCCTACCGGTGGTATGGATGGTGAAGAAGGTCCGGAAGAGTTCAATGCAGGGGGGATGCCCACCCACATTTCACACAAGTGGACGAAGACAGACACAAGAAGAATGGAGTGAGGGCCAAGGTGGTACAGCTGCAGACCATATAAGTCTAGCAGCATCAAGAAAAAGGAGGAAAAAGGCGGGATCAACCCCACCATGGCGTACGAAGAGAAGTACACCATTTCGCCGGCATGCTCCTTATCGAACGGGAGCTCTCCTCCAGCGTGGACCAGGCGGTTGAAGAAGTCCGGGGACCATCCCATGAGGGCCCGGAACCTTCTTCAGGTCACCTTCGGTCTTCAAACGGCTCTCGCGGAGACCCAACTCCATCGCGGCACAGCAAGGCAAGAGAGGAAAAGCGATCACAAGTTGGGAGTTTGAGCGCAAGATCAGATGAGAGGCGTAAAGAACCCCATACGGTGCGCGCTTTCCTTCTTAAGTAAGCCCTCGCAACGCATGGATGGAAACCGCAAGGAAGTCGAAGGTACTACTCAAAAATTCCACCCAGCCGATGATAAGAGGGCCCGGGACCACCCGAACGATCAATTCGAGGTTCTTACCCAGGCGAACGGTTGTCATCATGAGGCAGGAAGCCCGAAGGCAGACGCCTGACAAGGCGCGCGGAACCGATACGACTTTCGTATCAGGAACCGGCGACCTTCAATTGCGTGAGATCCGCACGCCAAAGATCTCATTTGCCGCACACGGGATATGCCACGCGGCGAGGGTTTAACTCCAAACCATCACCAACGACACATCCGAAGACCTTTGGAGACTCAGTTCAAAAGTCGAAGGATGGACCCACCTCCGGTGGAATGACTTCACCGAAGGAGTCCTCCCCAGAGGTGGGCCCAGTGGGCCACTGCCGGTACCCTGGGTACCATATACCCCTTGGGATTGCAAAGATCTCAAGGGAATATCATCTACTCAATCTGAAGACCTTCGCAGGCCCACATGTCAGACATAACAGGGCCCGCTTCCCCAACTTGGTTAGTCCCAGGGTCGTCACGTGTACTATCAAACCGGAGCTACCGCCCACAAGGGGGAAGCTCCGGGCTATGTACCATAGCGGCACCTCTGGATCTAACCCCAGACCGAGGGAAGCTCCGGAACTGACACGTGTTAGGTAGCACGGACCTACCTGTTCCCCACAGTATGCTCCAGAGCTGCCACGTGTCCAACCGTCGGACCTTCAGCCTCTAACCTCCGGAAGACTCCACAACGGCTCCGGGTCTTCAAAGGGAATCAAGGACTTCAAGACCCGATTAAGTATCATTAATACTATATTAATGACACACGATCGGACAACCTTAATTACCAGTAACGGTGCTATCAAAGCCCATAATTCGGTTATTAAGGGTAATTAAGCGCAACAAATGTGTATCAATATTAGTAACCGCCGGGGCCACATGTCGGTCCAGGCTGACTTGTAATGGCATGCCCTTGTACTATAAAAGGACAGGCCGACGATACATAGAGAGGACACACAGACGCTACGCGCTCACTCTACACTCTGAACTCACTTTGAGCTCATACATCCAATACAACACCAACACACCCCGTGGAGTAGGGTATTACGCTCAGGCGGCCCGAACCACGTAAATCTTCGTGTCTCTTGTGTCATTTACACTTCACCTTCTTGAATCTCCGTGTGCCGCACCGAACCTCAAACTCCTCTAACACTTTAGTAGTGTCGGGAGATCTGCCGGATCAAAACCACCGACAGATACAAGGAGATTATTTCAATCCTGTCAGTCAAAGTTTTTAGCATACCCGCTTAGCAATCGTTACCTATTCCATTCCTTTTTCCTTTCTTGAATCTCGGGGCAAGATTCCTTTATGGGGGAAGGGTTGTAAAAGCCCACATTTGAAAAAAAACACGAAAAAAATGTGAACTTAACATTTTTTAAAATTCTTAGTTCAAAGTAAGAAAAATTATTAATGAAGGGAGAAAAGAAAAGAATTAAACTATATTGTGGTAATGAAATTATTAACCATAAAGTGGTTAGTTTAAATTCAAATCTGAATCTGATACTTAGCAATGCAAAACTCCTAAGTTGACCTCACCATTGAGTGACTCATGTTCGAATTAGTCAAGATATCATGATCATCAATTTTGAAGCAAGTTTTGACCACTTATTTAAATAGGACATAAAGAAGAGGTTTCAACTTCAGATTCAAATTTCATATTCAAATGTGTCAAACTCCACATTTGAATTCACCAATCCTTTTTTCATGTTTCAAATATCAATTCCATCAAGTTTGACAAGTTTTGGACTTCATTTGCTATTTATTTAAATTAGGGCACATGTGAGCATTCAATTTGAATTCAAACTAAAATTCTATCTTCACTTCATTCAAATGCCAAATTTGTTTTCACCTTTAAATCCTATGTGTTTGAATTACCCTGGCTGCTTTAATTCAACATTTTGGAGCATGTTTATTTTGCAAAGAAAATTAACAGAGAAGAGGGGTATTGGGGTGGGCCCCACTTGTCATCCACTGTGTAGAGAGCAAAATGCTCTGTTTCTCTGGTTTTGCTCCCAGGATGCCACCCAGGTGGTTGCATGTGCCACCGAGTTCCCTTGACAAAAACCGTCTCCAGCTCAGTTTCTTGCACCCTAAACCTTCTTCCTTTTCCTCCTTATTGTCTCCCTGGTCAGAGGAATGAAGGTCCTCTGTTTTCTCTGCTACGTGCGCCTAGATGCAGAGCGCAGTTCATCGCTGCCTCTAGCTCCTTCATGTGCCGGATTTTCAAAATCCAGCAACAATCATTCTCATCGCACACACCATGCTCGCCCTCTCCTGTTCACTATTGTTGTTTCTCCTTTCGGTTCAGGGTACGCCAAGCTCATTTGTATTGTTGCTGTCGTACTTTGTGCAGTACAGGGACGACTGATGCTCTGGTGAGTTCCTCACTCGGTGAAGCTCCCATACGGATGTGCCAGCATATTCTTGACCTTCCCCTGCCACTACCACAGCGCTCCTTCATCTATGCGCAATGTACGCCGAATTCTTGCGCCCTCACCAACAGTGTGCGCTGCAACGAAGCTCCTTTGTCGCCCCACTTCCTCACGCCTTCTTCCAGGCTGATGGTTGCACAAAGAGGTCCGCCATGTCCTCCTTGATCTTTCATAACCTCAGTTCTACATCCCCGAGTTTTTACCTTATGTGATTCTCATTCTTCTACTGGCGGTCACCATGAAACCAATGCTTTACCGCGACAATTCGATTTCCACACTTAATAATCCTTCATGCCCACTATATCATATGATCTAAACCCCCTAGCAGACATAATAGAGGAAACGGATTAGAAAATAGTAAAACAATAGTCCTGGAACCCTAGTTTTCCCAACCACCGCAAGTTGTGACCTAGGTCACCGGCGACACCCTATTTTCAGCCGTGTTCCGTGGAATTAGAGGTCGGCTTCATGCTCCTCGTTACCCAAGTGTGATTTGGGATCCCATACTGAGCTGACTCTAGCCACTCGGCGCTGTTCCACCGTGGTCGCGATGCTCGCTGTTGTTTTCATCATCGGCCGCCGTGTTCCAATAACCCCGGCGCGTCTTCATGTTGCCCAGCGTGTTGCCCATGGAGCAGCAGTCCGAATGCCCTAATTTTATTCACCTCTTGTCACCATCCGGCGTAGGGAACGGCGCGCGCCGCCATTGGCCGGACACCTGTACGTTCTGGCGAGAGATAGAAGACGGTCCGGTACCGCGGGCCCCGCCTATCTGTGAAGCCTCAACCCTAGGTCGGATCTATTGTGGCGGTTGGATCTTTTGTGTCCACACCTAGAAACCCAGTGGCCCACTGTGTTGCTGCCACGTGAGTGGAGGGTTTAAACCCTATGGACCCAATAGTTGTTTAAATACTTTTTCATTTGAAAAATAATTCCTGAATTAAGTTCAACTTCAAAAAATCATAGAGACTAGTATAATTGACCATAAATGTCATTGTCAAAGGTCTTAAACGACACTTCTCCCGGACCTGCTTAGAGAGCAGCCCGTGGAGGTTCTTTGGATTCACGAGGACTTACGTGGTTCGGGCCGCCGGAGCATAACACCCTACGTCCACGGGAGTGTATGTGTATTGCCTTGCTTGAGCGTGTATGTGTTTCAATCGGTCTGATGCCATCTACTGTGAAGGTCGCCTGCTGAGTCCTTTTATAGTCCAAGGACTCTGCAGTCACAAGGTGGGCCCTGGGGCCCGACAGGTGGTCCTAGGGAGAGCCGAATCCTATACAAGATCTAGGATTAAATGCTATCTACTTCCCTTTGTCAGGGGCTTCAATGTGCCGTCTCAGCGTGTCGTGCACCAGGGCTACACATAGTTGTTGATGATGAAAGGGCATGTCCCGCCCGTCTTGTCCCCTCAGCTCAATCGTCCGTCTTGCGCAGTGGGTGTGTACCGGCTACTTGGACAAGACAGGACACTGGAGCCTTGACTTGCGCATGCGTGACTCCACTTCGCCTGGGGAAGGCGCGCGTACTTAATGCCTGTCTGAGCAGCGCACTCTTTCCTTTATCGCGGCCTCCTACCGCATTAAGTTGGCCGTCCGCCACGTGGTCGCACCGGAGCCTGCCTCTGTGGGGAGTCGAGCGCCCGACTGTACAGGCCACGTGGCGCCTCCTGAGCCCACCTCCGCGGAAGGGCGGAGGCTCAGCCCTACGGGCCACGTGGTAGTTCTAGAGCCCTTCCCTGCGGGGAGACGGGCCTGGTCCCGGGGGTTCCAGTGGCTACGTGGCAGCCCCGTAGCCCGCCTCGATGGGGAGGCGAGGGTCCAGTTTTGCCGGCCACGTGGCAGCCCTGGAGCCCGCCTCGGCGGGGAGGCGAGGGTCCAGTTTTGTGTGCCACGTGGCTGCCCAGGAGCCCGCCTCGGCAAGGAGGCAAGGGTCCGGTCCTGCCGGCCACGTGGCAGCCCAGGAGCCTGCCCCGGTGGGGAGGTAGGATCTGGTCCTTCCCTCCACGACGTGGCAGCCTCGGACTCTGCCTCCAAGTAGAGGTCGAGTCCTTAGCCATTTTCTCCTTGTGCGCGGGGGTACCCGGTCTACAGGGTACTGACAGTGGCCCCCGGGCCCACCTCGGGAGAGATGACGATCCCGTGGGTGGGGCCTTCATCTTGTCCTGTAAAAGTGACACCAGCGGGCCCCCTCGGGGGGCGTCGGAGCTCGGAAAAGTGACATCAGCGGCCCCCTTGGGGGCGCTAGAGCTCGCAGGAGCGACATCGGCGACCCGCTCGTGGACGCTGGAGCTCGGAGAAGTGACGTCGGTGACCTGCTTGGGGACATCGGAGCTCGGAGAAGTGATGTCAGCGGCCCCCTTGGGCGGGCACCGGAGCTCACAGGAGCGACGTCGGCGACCCGCTTGGGGACGCCGGAGCTCGAAGAAGCGACATCAGCGGCCCCCTTGGGGAGCGCCAGAGCTCGCAGGAGCAACGTTGGCGACCCGCTCAAGGATGCTTGAGCTCGGAGAAGTGACATCAGCGGCCCCCTTGGGGGGCGCTGGAGCTCGGTGAAGCGTCGCCGGTGCCATTCATCCCTTCCCTGCTCTTTAGTTTCGTGATGGCTTACAATCCTTAGCTAAGATACGGAGCATGGGCAATTCGGTGTGACAACATTGAGGGTATGGTCGCTGCCTTGCTCAGGGCATGAGTCGTACTGCCCCCTGTACTCAGCTGTTAGCACTGGGAGGCAAGGTGTGCATGCTTAGGGTACGGAACCAGGCTAAGCGAGCTGCACACCCTGGACCTCTAGCTCGGCGTTTATCCTTTTAGGAGTGAGAACCATTCGACACCATGGACCCCCAGCAAGAAAACGACCATCAGACCCCAAACACATTGCAGGTACCTCACGCGGATCCGCCTTTAGCAGGATAGCACAAGTTCAACTAGGATGAGGTAGAAAAAATGTAACCGGGCGTATGGCAAACGATATGCGAAAGTAAGCAAAAAATTAAAGCATAATGTAAATAGTTTTGTTCATTGGTTACTCCCTTCCTGCTTTTAGTCTTGTTATGTCTTATGGTCCCGAGTCGGGCTTACGGTGGGTGGGTAATTCAATGCGACGGTATCCAGATTATGGTTATCGCCCTGATCAGAAGTGTGTGTTGTCTGGCCCCCTGTACTCAGCCGTTAGCGCTGAAGAAGCAAAGTCTACATGCTTAGGGTGCAGGACCAGGCTAAGCAGGTTGTACACTTTGGACCTCCCACGGGCGTTAGCTTTTCAGGAGAGTGACCATTCGGCGCCACAGGCTCCCGAGCAGGAAAACAACCAAAGAACCCAAATACATCACAGGAACCCCCAGCAGACCCGCCAGCAGCAGGATTGCATAACTACACTAGGCGCGAGACAAGAAGAGAGTGCCCTAGAATATGACAGAGAATATGCAAGAACGAGCATGACCTGGAGGAGATATCCTTGGAACGGGCGTTCACCATGCTGCCGGCGGAAATATTCACGGGGAAAAAGCCCCCTACCTGGCACGCCAAATGTCGAAGGTCTTAAACGACACTTCCCCCGGACCTGCTTAGAGAGCAGTCCACGGAGGTTCTTTGGATTCACGAGGGCTATTCCCAGGAGATTGAGCATATCGAGATGGTGAACACAGAGGGTTTACGTGGTTCGGGCCACCGGAGCGTAACACCCTACGTCCATGGGAGTGTATGTGTATTGCCTTGCTTGAGCGTGTATGGGTTTCAATCGGTCTGATGCCATCCCCTGTGAAGGTCGCCTGCTGAGTCCTTTTATAGTCCAAGGACTCTACTGTCACAAGGTGGGCCCTAGGGCACGACAGGTGGTCCCGGGGAGAGCCAAATCCTATACAAGATCTAGGATTAAATGCTATCTACTTCCCTTTGTCAGGGGCTTCAATGTGCCGTCCCACCGCGTCGTGCGCCAGGGCTACACACAGTTGTTGATGATGGTAATACATGTCCCGCCCGTCTTGTCCCCGCGGCTCACTCATCCGTCTTGCGCAGTGGGTCTGTACCGGCTACTTGGATAAGACAGGACACTGGAGCCTTGACTTGCGCATGCGCGACTCCACTTCGCCTGGGGAAGGCGCGCGTACTTAATGCCTATCTGAGCAGCGCACTCTTTCCTTTACTGCGGCCTCCTACCGCATTGAGTTGGTCATCCACCACGTGGTCGCACCGGAGCCTGCCTCTGCGGGGAGTCGAGCGCCCGGCTGTACAAGCCACGTGGTGCCTCTGGAGCCCACCTCCGCGGAAGGGTGGAGGCTCAGCCCTGCGGGCCATGTGGTAGTTCCGGAGCCCTTCCCTGCGGGGAGACGGGCCTGGTCCTGGGGGTTCCAATGGCTACGTGGCAGCCCCGGAGCCCGCCTCGGCGAGGAGGCGAGGGTCCGGTTCTGCCGGCCATGTGGCATCCCCGGAGCCCGCCTCGGCGGGGATGCGAGGGTTCGGTTCTATGTGCCACGTGGCTGCCCCGGAGCCCGCCTCGGCGGGGAGGCGAGGGTCTGGTCCTGCCGGCCACGTGGCAGCCCGGGAGCCCGCCACGGCGGGGAGGTAGGATCTGGTCCTTCCCTCCACGACGTGGCAGCCTCGTACTCTGCCTACAAGTAGAGGTCGAGTCCTTAGCCGTTTTCTCCTTGTGTGCGGGGGTACCCGGTCTGCGGGGTACCGACAGTCACACCCAATTTTATTAAGAATAAAACCAGCTGCATAATACATGTATGTCAGGACCAGTTTCACCATACATGTACGACAATTAGTGATAAGCAGTTCTATCGGATACAAACAACAATGATTCCTTGAAAAGATTTTTGAAATAGCAGCTGAAGAGACAAATCTTTATAGCAACCACGGGCAAATCGACTGGCAGCTACGCGACCTTCAGACACACCGTCTTCAATTTGCACTTTTCTTCATTAGATCTTCTCTTCACCGAGCAGCATATCAAAAGTACAACAAAGCAAGTGTGAGTACCATCTCGTGGTACTCGGCAAGTGCGAGAAATAAATGACATGAAGGCCAATCAACAAGGAAAGGCTGATAATGATTTAAGCACTATGCATTAAACCTATCTTTAGCTTTCATTAGCACCTACATCTAGGTGTATATTCCCAATCATAATATAATAATAATAATAATAATAAAAATAATAAAAATAATAAAAATAATAATAATAATAATAATGAATCAATACCAACATCATTCCCAAACCATCATCTCAACCATCATCCCAACCATCGTCTAATTATGAATTGGACACCAAGCCGCTCTTGTCCGTGAGCACGGCTGTCATGACATTTTTCCAAATCTCTGCAGAGAGTGTACCATTTACCCATAAGCAGTGATTTCATCCCCTGTTGTCAGGTGGACTGAGTAAACCTCCTTGATGCCAGCGGCGGCCAACCACATTTCACACTTCTGTAGGTGTGTGGCCAGGAGATCACTACATGGTCTTTACAAAGGTACTCCCGACTAGTGCTAGCCCTCTAAGGTTTCCACCACTGAGGCATTCCTGGAGTAACCCTCTGCCTCAGAGCCCTCTCTTGAGCATTGCGGTTCCCAGAGCAGTACCCCTGCATCATTCCCCGAACCATCCAACTACTAGCATTTCGTCAGGAGAAACCTAATTAATTGACCAAGCCGCCCCATCTCAGTCTCGTGGTGGTACTATAAAGCTTAGGGGCTTCCTGCATAAACTGGTCCTTAGAATCCGGCGGTGTCAAACTCAATCCCGAGTCTCGTGCAAACTGCACCATACCAAACCATTCAACCGCCAAATTCATACCAATTATTTCATCATTTCCAATGTAACATAATAATTGTAATTAATAATATAATCATGTAATAATATAATCATGTGTCCAGATTTCCATCCCAACTACTAAGCACGGCTAAGCGTGATTGAAATACCCAAATCCACCCAATTCAACCAAAGCGTCAAGGAATTATATGGAACAGATGAATAAATAGGATTCACATTAATTAAGCATGCAACTAACTATAATTCCTAAAATAGGCACAAGATGGTCAAGGGCACTTGCCTTTTATTAAATAGCTGCTCAATTCTTATTGATGAAATCTTGATCTTCGGAGTCTTCGTGTTGCTTCTTGATCGATATACGAGTGCGTATAAGCTACCGTCAAAAGAGAGATAAAATTAATTAAGAACAATACACCATACAAGCAATACAAATATTATGATTGAATTATGTTATGATTATGATTTAAACCAGAGTTATGAGTGATTTATTATTTTTCATAGCCAAAGAAATGCATATATCATCTATTTCCTATTTTTAATATTTATTTATAGGCTAAAACATTTTTAGTGTATTTTTCATAGTCAAAAATATATTTTATATGCACTTTATAATTTTATTTCACCTTAAAAGTTTTTATAAATATTTTTCCTACATTTTCTATATTTATTCTCCATTTTTAGCATTTATTTGTTGATAAAAACATTTTTAATAAATTTTCTACGATCAAAATATATTTTATATTCATCTATAATTTTATTCCATCCCAAAATGATTTATTACTATTTTTCTACTATTTCTATATTTATTTTATCATATATATAAATATTCTCTATTCACTAAATACACTTTTAATCAATATTCAACAATTATAATTAACTTCAGGGGCTGTTTGGTAAATTTCCCTTAACTGGTCAGATACTAAAAGTAAATAATAATGTTCCAGGGGCCTACATCAATAATTTCATATTTTAACCCATTTTCGGATAAGTATAGGGGCTTTATCGATAAAACAGAGGCTAAAACAATATTATCCTAAAGTCTAGGGGCTAGACCGTAAGATTCCAAGGGCTAGACTGCAAAAAGACGAAGGGGTAAGGCTGATCTAATTGGAGCCGTTGGATTCAAAATGGGCGCACCGGATTTTATGAACGAAGAGGTATGCACATGATCTAATCGTGACCCTTGAAAGATGATCGGACGGCTAGGGACAAAATGAAGCCAAGGGCTTCTTCTTCTTCCTCCAGCCAACATGGCTGCACCACCATGGATGACATCCATAGCTCGCTGGAGTTGGCTAGATTGGTTCTACAGTGATCAAACTCGACAGGATTTAATGGAAAATAGAGAGGAGCTCGTGGAGAACTCACCAAGGGGCTTCACATGGCTCGAAACGACGCAGAGGCTTGTCAGTCATGAGGAGGCGCCATGGCGTATGGCGGTGCTCGATAAACTCAACGTCAAGATGGCTAAAACTTCGAGGCAACTTGCCTGGCGGATTCCCAGTGGCATGGAACACGCGTGAAGGCACAAAGGAAGGAGAGATTTGAAGCAAATCAACGGGAACGTCGCGGCTTACCCGTGCAACGGTGCTATGGTTTGGCGTTCAGAAAATGAATGGGGAATGGGGGGGGAGAGAGTGGAGCGCGCTCATGACTATATAGGGGAGGCGGTTGCATAGAGAGTGGTGTCCAGGGGCACGAGATGGGAGAGAATCGACGCGACGGTTGGCGAAGCGCGACTCGCACACGATCTGTTCGATGAAATACCCACGAGGCTTGCGGTTGGAGTAAGAAAGGACTGACAACTCGGGCCCGCACATAGTGAGAGAGGGAAAGGGAGGGGGGAAATAACGGGTGTTACAATTCTCCCCCCCCCCCCCCCCCCCCCCTAAACGGAATCTCGCCCCGAGATTCTAGAAGGTTGGACTAAGAAGAAGATTTGGGTTTTTGTGTTAATCGAAGAGCTACCCCATTAGAAAGTATTTTTTATAATTCTATTTCTTATTTGGTTTTTGAAAACGTTATTCTAAAACTTTCAAAGTTTAATATCTCACACAATGCAAGAACAAAACATGATGTACTTATTTTAAATTGTCTAAAGAAATTATTCATTACCACATAAATTTATATTTTATTGTTATATCATTATCATTATTATGATTATGACTATGACTATTGCACCTAACCATTTGTTTTTATTATCAACACTATTATTATTTTAAACGGGATGCCACTAGACCTGATAGATTATTCTTTGTTTCTTTTCCTTATTTTATTTGAATTCGAATATATTCTCTAAAAATTAAAATTAGCATTTTTCCATATATCAACAATTATGATTAAATATGTCGAATTAGTTGAATTTTAAAATTTTATCACTCAATAACAACACACATTTATTTGTATTATTATTACTTTGCATTTTGGCCTAAATTCCCATTGTGGTTTTCAATTTTAAAGTCTTTTATTTCAAATACATAGTCATGATACTAGATTTATTTTCATTATTGTCTATTTTCCTCTTTGTTAAGTACGATAGTTACAATCCCACCTGTCTTACAAGGAATGTCGCCCACGAGATTCAAATAGGTTGCACTAAGGAGAGAGGATATGATTTACTAGCGGTCGGCTACCCCCTCAAATAGGCAAATGTTATATTATATTATTTTTATTATTATTAGTTGAATGTAATACATCAAGCAATGTGTTCTAGTTCGCTGTTAGGAAGGCATGGAGTTCACTTGCTAACCAAAGGGGAACCTAAGCAAGTGATGTTTTATAATCTTCAAGAGTTTTCTTTACCCTTTGCATTCAATAAATCAATCTTCAGGCTCCGTCGATTAAGTTGAATCTTCATCTTCATAAGCGAGGTCAAAGGGATGTCTATTAAGTCTATTCTAACTAAAGTCACGTGCCTAGAGTCGATATATAGCTCTAATACCACTTTGTCACACCCGGTTTTATTAAGAATAAAACCAGCTGCATAATACATGTATGTCAGGATCAGTTTCACCATACATGTATGACAAATAGTGATAAGCAGTTCTATATCGCATACAAACAACAATGATACCTTGAAAAGAGTTTTGAAATAGCAGCGGAAGAGACAAATCTTTAGAGCAACCACAGGTAAAACGACTGGCAGCTACGCGACCTTCAGACACACCGTCTTCAATTTGCACTTTTCTTCATTAGATCTTCTCTTCACTGAGCAGCATATCAAAAGTACAACAAAACAAGTGTAAGTACCATCTCGTGGTACTCCGCAAGTGTGGGAAATAAATGACATGAAGGCCAATCAACAAGGAACGGATGATAATGATTTAAGCACTATGCATTAAACGTATCCTTAGCTTTCATTAGCACCTACATCTAGGTGTATATTCCCAATCATAATATAATAATAATAATAACAATAAAAATAATAATAATGAATCAATACCAACATCATTCCCAAACCATCATCTCGACCATCATCCCAACCATCGTCTAATTGAATTGGACACCAAGCCGCTCTTGTCCCTGAGCACGACTGTCATGACAGTTTTCTAAATCTCTGCAGAGAGTGTACCATTTACCCACAAGCAGTGATTTCATCCCCTATTGTCAGGTGGACTGAGTAAACCTCCTTGATGCCAGCGGCAGCCAACCACATTTCAGACTTCCGTAGGTGTGTGGCCAGGAGATAACTACATGGTCTTTACAAAGGTACTCCCAACTAGTGCTAGCCCTCTAAGGTTTCCACCACTGAGGCATTCCGGGAGTAACCCTCTTGCCTCAGAGCCCTCTCTTGAGCCTTGCGGTTCCCAGAGCAGTACCCCTGCATCATTCCCCGCACCATCCAACTACTAGCATTTCGTCGGGAGAAACCTAATTAATTGACCAAGCTGCCCCATCTCAGTCTCGTGGTGGTACTATAAAGCTTAGTGGCTTCCTCCATAAACCGGTCCTTAGAATCCAGCGGTGTCAAACTCAATCCCGAGTCTCGTGCAAACTGCACCATACCAAACCATTCAACCGCCAAATTCATACCAATTATTTCATCATTTCCAATGTAACATAATAATTGTAATTAATAATATAATCATGTAATAATATAATCATGTGTCCAGATTTCCATCCCAAGTACTAAGCACGGCTAAGCGCGATTGAAATACCCAAAACCACCCAATTTAACCCAAGCGACAAGGAATTATATGGAACAGATGAATAAATAGGATTCACATTAATTAAGCATGCAACTAACTATAATTCCTAAAATAGGCACAAGATGGTCAAGGGCACTTGCCTTTTATTAAATAGCTGCTCAGTTCTTATTGATGAAATCTTGATCTTTGGAGTCTTCGTGTTGCTTCTTGATCGATATACGAGTGCGTATAAGCTACCATCAAAAGAGAGATAAAATTAATTAAGAACAATACACCATACAAGCAATACAAATATTATGATTGAAATATATTATGATTATTATTTAAACCAGAGTTATGAGTGATTTATTATTTTTCATAGCCAAAGAAATGCATATATCATCTATTTCCTATTTTTAATATTTATTTATAGGCTAAAACATTTTTAGTGTATTTTTCATAGTCAAAAATATATTTTATATGCACTTTATAATTTTATTTCACCTTAAAAGTTTTTATAAATATTTTTCCTACATTTTCTATATTTATTCTCCATTTTTAGCATTTATTTGTTGCTAAAAACATTTTTAATAAATTTTCTATGATCAAAATATGTTTTATATTCATCTATAATTTTATTCCAGCCCAAAATGATTTATTACTAATTTTCTACTATTTCTATATTTATTTTATCATATATATAAATATTCTCTATTCACTAAATACACTTTTAATCAATATTCAACAATTATAATTAACTTTGGGGGCTGTTTGGTAAATTTCACTTAACTGGTCAGATACTAAAAGTAATATTTAATAATGTTCCAGGGGCCTACATCAATAATTTCATATTTTAACCCATTTTCAGATAAGTATAGGGGCTTTATCGATAAAACAGAGGCTAAAACAATATTATCCTAAAGTCCAGGGGCTAGACCATAAGATTCCAAGGGCTAGACTGCAAAAAGACGAAGGGGTAAGGCTGATCTAATTAGAACCGTTGGATTCAAAATGGGCGCACTGGATTTTATGAACGAAGAGGTATGCACATGATCTAATCGTGACCCTTGAAAGATGATCGGACGGCTAGAGACAAAATGAAGCCAAGGGCTTCTTCTTCCTCCAGCCAACATGGCTGCACCACCATGGATGACATCCATAGCTCACTGGAGTTGGCTAGATTGGTTCTACAGTGATCAAACTCGACAAGATTTAATGGAAAATAGAGAGTAGCTCGTGGAGAACTCACCAAGGGGCTTCGCATGGCTCGAAACGACGCAGAGGCTTGTCAGCCATGAGGAGGCGCCATGGCGTATGGCGGTGCTCGATAAACTCAACATCAAGATGGCTAAAACTTCAAGGCAACTTGCCTGGCGGATTCCCAGTGGCATGGAACACGCGTTAAGGCACAAAGGAAGGAGATATTTGAAGCAAATCAACGGGAACGCCGCGGCTTACCCGTGCAACGGTGCTATGGTTTGGCGTTCAGAAAATGAATGGGGAGTGGGGGGAGAGAGTGGAGCGCGCTCATGACTATATAGGGGAGGCGGTTGCATAGAGAGTGATGTCCAGGGGCACGAGATGGGAGAGAATCGACGCGACGGTTGGCGAAGCGCGACTCGCACACAACCTGTTCGATGAAATACCCACGAGGCTTGCGGTTGGAGGAAGAAAGGACTGACAACTCGGGCCCGCACGTAGTGAGAGAGGGAAAGGGAGGGGGAACAATAACGGGTGTTACAATAAATTACCAAATAAATTTGGTTGGACTACTCATTATCTCTACTTTTCAGTGGTGCATCTAAATTAGTATGCAATACCATAATTTTTCCTCCATAATTCCCGAAAGCAAAAAGTCTATTGAATTAAAAACTGTATAAACAGTTAGGGAAAATTATTAGTATATGGGTGCACTAATTAAGCAGTTGCAGAATGAAGGAATTCTAAAAGTTCTATTAAAAAAATAAAAAACGTAAGTTGAGTTCGAATTTCAAATGTTCCCATTCAAATCAACTGGAGCTAAATTATTCATATTAATTAATGTCTAAGTAGAAAAGAGTAAATAAATAAATATAATTGGAGAGTTTGTTAGGTTATGCTAGAATTTAGGCAAACCATGACATAAAGAAAGGCTTGTAACTCTAAATTGAAAAGTCCAAGTCAACCATAAATTTGAAGTCACTTTCAAATGTAAAAGCAAATTTCAAATTTCACATTCTAATCAAAGCAAGAATAAATCTTAAATAAAAGAACTCCAGTAAGATTGAAATTTATTGAGGAAGGAAGAAAATAGATTAAATACATATGAAACTGTGAATTAAAACAAACCCTATGAGAAGAATTCAAATTCGAGCATTAGTTTCGAATGCACCAGGGAATTGCTCATGTTTCAATAGTTATATGCCAAAAACAAATGCTATTTTTAGAGCCTCAGTTGTCTTCGTTTTGACTGCCTCAAAGAGGATAAAGGAGGGTGGTTCCAGTGGGACTCACCAGTCAGTCAAATACCAGCTTACCGCCTCTATTTGGGCTGCTGCGAGCGCGCCACGGACGCAGCCCGGGGCCAGCAGCAGCTTACCACTGTGAGCTGGAGCACAAGCCCTATCCCCGCGCCTGGCCTCGCTCCTATCTCATTCGTGTCTGCCTTATCGTGCGTAAGGTGACAGTTGCTTCGTCTCCTCTGAGTTCGTGGCCGTCTCCCGCATGACCGGCGCCATATCCTCGTGTACTCGCCATGGCTGCCCCTATATGCGTCCCCCTGCCACTGTAGCTCCAGTGCACCGCTGCCCAGGCTGAGGCCAGGGTTCAGTGCACGCTCGCACGCTCGTCCGCCTCGACACGCGTGGCGCCGTTCTTCGCCCTTCGGTGTTCGTCGCCCGGCGCCGTCCGCCGTTCTCCCCCTCAACGAAGCGCCACAAGCAGCACTGACGCACTCTCGACGTCCTCAGTTGGCAGCTGCCCCGTCCCCACGATTTTTCATCATCACGGGACAGAGCACCTGCGCCACCCTTGACTTTTCATTGCGCGGCCGTATCAGACACTTCCCAGCTCAGTTCTGGCGGCATAAAGGTTTCCTTTCACCTCTCCTTCGTCTCCCTGCTCGCTATTGCCCAGGTCATGGCCCGGCTCAACGAAATTCTATTTTCCCCCATTTCGGGTTCAAACAAACCGTGGTCAATCTTCAGACAAGTTCTCCTTGCGTGTTGCTATCCATATAATTGGACCGTGAGATTTCCTTGCCGTCATTTAGAATCAATCCAATCAAAGATTGAGCAATTGTGCACTCGGAATTATCAAATCTTGTAGCCGCCAATAAAAAAACGTTGCTGTCCACCGTTGACATCCATAATCCGGTCATTTTTGTCATTCAAATAATCCATATTAGTGCTCTTCCTGTCGCCACGATTCTTCTGGAAGAAACCGCGTTCGATTTGGTGTAGAAACGAGTGAGAACGAGCTCAAAGATTGTTACAGAGCTGCTGCTCCGAGCTCCTGTCCAGAGGTTGAAGAAGAACCTGTCGGGTGGACCCCACTGTCAGCCACGACGAATTTCCAGTGAAATAAAATTCCAGAAAATGTATACAACTTCTAAAAATCATAGTAATTCGTAGACAATTCTTAATAATGTTAAACGAAATTCTATGGACTCCCCGTGACCTCCAATTTGCATTGAACCATTTTATTTGACATGATCAGGCCTCTAAATGATCTGAAAGTTCTGTGCAGCTTAATCTTTGGAATAATTCTTATGGACAATCCAGACATGATAAAATTCTAAAAATATCTGGTAAGATCTTAGTGTAACCTAGTATCACCAGAAAATGTTTCACTTCCATTTGATCCAAGTATCATAAAAGCTTAATAGATTTCTCTTGTATGCTTTTTTAACCTTAATTAATCTTGGACAATTTATTCTCGGGAGTCCCTTCATTAAAAATTCATGAAAATTTGCCAAAACCTATTCCATATACCCAGCAACTCAATTATTCAAACTTGTTTGATCAGGGGAACATTAAGAATTTATAGTAATATCAATCTGTATAGGTTAAAACCCTAAAATTCTGTTTGATAATCCAGATTTAAATAGAAAAATCTCACCAATTTCCTTTATCAAACTTTGGACTTCATATTCTGTATGATCCTCTCTTATGTGCAGCATATTCTTCCTCTCTGCTAAACTTATAGCCACTGCAACATTAATCTTTCAAGTTCTTCATCTCTATGCTTACAAGCATAAGTGGATCTTCTACATAAATCTAAGTTAAGTAATGTAAGTACTTCTAAAAAGCTTAAGAAACCAGTAGATCTTCCTTTTATATTCCCCAATTAGTAATATACTGCATGTTGATTCTTAAAGTACTTCAGTTCTTAAGTCATAAAATTAAGTCTATATGCATCATCATTTCAATAGACGAACATGACGTGACAAAGGTCGACGCAGAGTACGACTCGGAGGAGAAGGACTAGTGTGGACTCCGCGGCAAGAACAAGATTTGTTCAAGCACCACACGAGAACAAGATTTGCCCAATCAGCACACAAGATGAAGATTTGCCCAAACAACAGCAAAGACAAAGAGAGAATGAGAACGACAAGAAGCACACGGAGGATCAAGCCGTGACTATTAACATTTGCTAGTCGCAACCCAAGGCAAACCACGATTTGCATTTAAGTTGTTAATATATTTTGCTTTTATAATCTGTATGATGGTAATTGTGCAATAAGTCTAGGGATGTATGATACTCCACATGCACGACCCAAGAATACATGGAGTTTGAATAGTACAGGATTTTATATAACTGTTAATATGATGCTTAATATGAGAAGAGGATTACTGTGTATGACTCGAGTAGACGGATTCTACTCGGGAACAATAATAAGTGGGATCAATTGGGGAGAAACTGGAGACCGTGCATAAAGATTAGGATGCTCAAGAACGTGGTTCTAAGGGCATAGTTCCCGCCTGTGTTGATTTAGGCCTGTTTCGTATGTGGCTCTACTGGACAAGTTTGAATTTGTACCGGATGCATACTGGACATAGGGGACCCAGGAAATTGATGTAACTGGTTAACCTGAATGTTGAGGTGATCCCCACTTTCCAAGGCCGATAGCTAACAGCGGATAGTAGTGACCACTACGGTGATCCCATATGTGGGGCATGCTTTCGGGACGGTAGGACCGCTTCGACATTTGGGTGTCTTGTGAAAGGTTGTAACTTATGGCGCCACAGGGGAGGACCGTAAGCACTACAGGAATCGCGATAATAGACGACGGTCAAGAACCGTCGTCTATAAGGCCTTTGCTATCGTCTAAAGTTATAGACGACGGTATACGCTTATTGACGATAGTACCGGGCCGTCTACGATTATTTATCATCTATAACCTTATAGACGACGGTTACCGTCGTCAATTAGTTAATTGACAATGGCCAACTTTAGCTGTCGTCAATAAGTTAGCTCCACCACGTGTCAGCATAGAAATCTTATTGACGACGGGGCCCGGTGCACCGTCGTCTATAAGAAGCCCAAAAGACGACGGTTTACTAGAGACCGTCGTCTATAAGAGTTCCTTATAGACGACGGCCTCAGAGAAACCGTCGTCTATTATTTTTGTTTTTTTAAAAACAGAAATCAGATATTATACAGGTTTCACAGACACAGTAGACAACACAGATCAGACAATATACTATCAGACAACATCACAGAAACAGGTTCGCCATGTTCGAAATAGAAGATTGCCTCCAACATTATGGTTTTTTTTTGCCAACCTCCTGCTGCCTTGCCTTGCCCCTGCTTCAAAGCAACAACACAAAGTTAATAATCAGCAACAGGTAAACTAGCAGCTAATAATCAGCATAAGCAATTATATGGCCAACTGAACTTGAACTAGCAGCTAATAATCAGCATAAGCTAATCCTCCTCTGCACCTCAACTTGAAACAATATACTTGAAGCATGTATATTGTGTTGTGTACTTGTGTCTGGTGCGTTGTCGAATGGGCAATGTCCTTCCTCCGTTTAACCTAACCGGGTTAACTTTTTGCCCACTTGATGTGTGGCGCCTTTCGGCTAGATGAATTTGAGAACTCGGCCATTTGCATCTGGCTTTTGAGCTTGGGACTTGTCGCTTCCATTCTTGCAGAGGAGGTGGCACATATGCTTTATTTTGATCTGTGTATGCACTTTCTCTGGAACTGGAAGTGGCATACCGCTGCTGTTCAATGAGCGCCCTCTCCGCGCAACTTCGCGCTGGTTTATCGGAATGAAACGTATCCGGCGCTGCCAATACTGACGGACTTGGGGTGTATGGGGGACTTGACAAAATCAAAGCAATCAAACCAGCAGTGACACAGTCGACTTCCCAAACAATGTGCAGAAGCAGAAAGCCCACAGCTTTGCGATACGATATGCCCAATGCAGGAGGTGGCTGTTCTCCTTGACGTACCGGAACACGCGAGCACGACGGAGTCATCCGCATGCTGTGTAATGGATGCGTTGAAGAAATGCCCATTTCTATGATGCTGAGTAGTCTCCTGCATCATATCAATATGCCGGCTTCGTTGGCATGTATCATGTACCCGTTCGTGTGGACTCCAGACCTCAAACATCTGCCCTAGTCATGCATCCAGCGATGCATCTCTTTTCCAAACACAAATCGCATTTCCAGACCTAGATCCAACTGGATCTCCCGGTGCCAGCGGAATACCTTAGAATTAAATAACCAGGCACCAATAAGACCAAACCAAAAGATCTATTCCTGTCCAAACAATTCGATCAGAACTAACTCCACTGTCATTATAAAGGCGAAGGATCGAAGATCGGTCACCCATTCTGTTGGAATTAATGGGCTTGATCCAATGCTAATTCAGAAATAAATCCTAGAAAACCTCAAAGGTCCATTAGAGCAAGAGGAAGTGGTGCTAAGTGTTTAGTACCACATGGGAAGTGGAGCAACCCTATATATAAGGGAGATTGCTCTTCCACTCCTTGAGTGAGAGAGAAGAGAGGAAGAGAGGGGTGGCACACGCGCGCTCCTCCTCCTCCTCGCTTGCTCACCTCGCCACGCCCCACCCCGCAAACGCGCGCGCACGTGTTTTCGTGTGAATTCGAGCTGAGCCCAGATTTTATATTTTTGTAGAAAATTAAATTGGGCTTTGGGCTTTTGGGCTTCCGAATTTTTGGGGCTACCCGAGAAAGAGTCCAAGTCATTGGAGACGGTCGCGTTTACGACTATAAAGTCAGTTCGGATCTGGATCCTCCGGATCGCATATGAACCGCCTTCGTAGGACTCTATAAATACGGGCGTGCGCGGTACGACAGTCATCCCACGATCAGATTGTTCTCACGTTCGCGTTCCTTGCGTCCCCTTCTAGTCTACTCCATCCCGAGCGCCGACGTGCACCGACGATCGGGAGAGCAGGTCTCCTGATGCGCTCGCCCTTGCGATCCTGCACCGGGAGAGGGCGAATAAGGTTTTTGGGAAGCGCTCCGCGCGACTGCTCACGTTCTTCACCACGGCTCGTCTACCGAGGAGATTGGGTGCTGCGGCTCAACGTCGTCACCAACGTCTGCAGCGGTTGTTCGCCGTCGGATCTACAGCGGTTCGTTCGGCTTCAAATCGGTACGCATTATTTCTCGTCCCGTCTGTTTGCCGATCGCTGCAGTTTTCTCGTGTTTTTCCAGAATTATTCAGTAAATTGCCTCCTATTTTCTAACAATCCAAAAACTTTATTAGGCAATTTCCTGAGTTGAACATGATGACTCTAGCCGATGCACTGAGGCCGAAGAAATTCTCTGGTGTGCACTTCAAGAGGTGGCAAGTTTAGACCACGCTCTGGCTCCAATCGCTTAAGATCTTCTGGGTAACTGAGAGCAGGCCTCAAGGTCCTTTGTCTGTTGAAGAACAGACAAAGTTCGAGGAAGCCAATTCTGTCCTGAATGGATGCATCTTAAGTGTTCTTGATAATAAACTATGATGTTTATCTGACAGTCACAGATGGTAAGGAGCTCTGGGATGCACTAAACACTAAGTATGGTGCAGCCAATGCAGGCGGTGAACTGTATATCATGGACAATTTTCATGACTACAAGATGGTTATCAACCGTCCCGTAGTTGAACAAGCTCATGAAATACAGTGCCTTGCGAGAGAGATCAATCTCCTTAAGTGTCCTTTACCCGACAAGTTTGTGGCTGGGTGCATTATTGCAAAGTTACCTCCTTCATAGAGGAACTTCGCCACAACTCTCAAACATAAGAGACAGGAAATATCAGTTGAAAACCTGATATCATCTCTTGATGTTGAGGAGAAGGCTCGGGCTAAGGACGCTACTGAGAAAGGAGGTGAGGGTCAATCTAGTGCCAATGCTGATATGGTGCAGAAACCCAATGTCAAGAACAAAGGGAACAAGTCTCCATTCAAGCCAAACAAAACTACTGCTTTTAAGAAGAAGAAGAAGTCAAAAAAAGCCAATGATGGCTGCTGCTACACCTGTGGGGAGCAGGGACATTTTTTTAAGGATTGTCCTGAGAGGACAGACCGCAAAGGGAAAAAGAATGTCAACATTGTGACGTCTAGCAATGCAGATAGGTACGATAATTCTTTTACTGTTCTTTTTGTTTCTCAAACATCATCTTGGTGGTTTTATACTAATGTTCATGTATGTTCTGACATGTCCATGTTTATTTCTTACCAGTTCGTCCGGAATTCCGCCGTCCTAATGGAGAATGGGTCACATGCTTCTGTTTGTGGTGTTGGCACGGTCGATCTGAAGTTCACTTCGTGAAAGATTGTCCAGCTGAAGAACCTGCAACATGTCCCTACTATGAACAAGAATCTTGTTAGCGGTACCCTTCTATGTAGAGATGGGTTTAAAGTAGTTTTAGAGTCCAATAAAATAGTTGTGTCCAAGCATGGACAATTTATTGGTAAAGGCTATGAATGTGGAGGACTGTTCCGCTTTTATCTTTTGGAGTTTAATAATAAGTCATTAAACCATATTTGGGGCGGTATTAATGATGATGCAAGTGTTTGGCATTCTCGTTTATGTCATATTAATTTTGGTTTAATGAATCGGCTATCTAGTCTCAAATTAATTCCGGAATTCACTATTGTCAAAGGTTCTAAGTGCCATAGTTGTGTGTAGTCAAAGCAACCTCGAAAGCCTCACAAGGCAGCCGAGGAGAGAAACTTGGCACCATTAGAACTCATACATTCTGATCTATGCGAGATGAATGGTGTGTTGACAAAAAATGGAAAGAAATATTTTATGACATTAATAGACGATTCTACTAGATTCTGCTATGTTTACTTGTTGCAAACTAAAGATGAAACTTTAGACTACTTTAAAATCTATAAATCTGAAGTAGAAACTCAATTAGAGAGAAAGATCAAACGTCTTAGGTCTGATCATGGTGGTGAGTATTTTCCCAAAATATTTGATGTTTTTTGTGTGGAACACGGTATTATACATGAGAGGACGCCTCCCTATTCACCCCAATCAAACGGGATAGCCGAGAGAAAAAACCGCACATTGTGTGACTTGGTGAATGCCATGTTAGACACGTCCGATTTATCTAAGGCATGGTGGGGGAGGCTCTGTTGACTTCATGTCATGTCCTAAACCGCGTTCCAAACAAGAATAAAGAGAAAACCCCTTATGAGAAGTGGATTGGGAGAAAACCATCACTTTCATACTTGCGTACTTGGGGATGTTTGGCAAAGGTCAATGTTCCAATTACCAAGAAACGCAAACTGGGACCAAAGACAGTGGATTGTATCTTTCTAGGCTATGCTCATCGGAGCATGGCATATATATTTTTAGTAGTTAAATCTGAGGTACCTGATATGCATGTTGATACTATTATGAAATCTCGTGATGCAACATTTCTTGAGAATATTTTTCCTATGAAAGATATGCATAGCACTGCTAGGATCTCTTCTGAAATTTGTACTGAATCCAGCACAACTACCGAGTTTCTTGATACCCGTTTGAGAATGTCCCATAGGAGGAACACAATAAAATAACTCAGTCGAGTAAGAGATCATAAATTGCAAAATCCTACGATGATGATTTTATTGTGTACCTTGTTGACGATACTCCTAGATGCATAGAAGAGGCATATGCATCACCTGATGCAGATGACTTGAAAGAAGTAATTCATAGTGAGATGGACTCAATTCTTTCCAATGGAACCTGGGAGTTAACTGAACGGCCATACGGGGTGCAAACGAGTACGCTGTAAGTGGATGTTCAAGAAGAAGCTCAGGCCTGACGGTACTATTGAAAAGTACAAGGCAAGACTAGTTGCAAAGGGCTATACTCAAAAGGAAGGTGAAGACTATTTTGACACCTATTCACCCGTCGTGAGAATGATGACAATTCGTGTACTACTTTCTTTGGCTGCCTCTTATGGTCTAATCATCCATCAAATGGATGTAAAGACAGCTTTCCTGAATGGAGAGTTGGAAGAGGAGATTTATATGGAACAACCTGATGGGTTTGTAGTAAAAGGTGAAGAGACAAAGGTGTGCAAATTGTTGAAATCCTTGTATGGCCTGAAACAAGCACCTAAGCAATGGCATGAGAAGTTCGATAGTACTTTGACGTCTGCGGGATTTGTCATTAATGAGGCTGATTGGTGCGTGTACTATCGCCATGGTGGGGGCGATAGCGTTATATTATGTTTGTATGTAGATGATATACTCACTTTTTGTACGATATTAATATAATTTCTGAGGTCAAGTCTTTTCTATCAAAGTGTTTTGATATGAAAGATCTGGGAGAAGCTAATGTTATTTTGAACATTAAGCTGAATAAGGATGAGAGTGGAATTACTTTAAGTCAATCCCACTATGTTGAGAAAATCATGAGCCGGTTCGTCTTTATGGATAGCAAGATTTCTCCAACGCCTTATGATCCCAGTGTGATACTTAGAAAGAACAAGGAAAAGTCAAGAGATCAACTAAGATATTCTCAGATGATCGGTTCACTCATGTACTTAGCTAGCGCAACCCGTCCTAATATCTCGTTTACTGTGAGCAAACTGAGCAGGTTCATGTCGAACCCGGGTACATATCATTAGCATGCACTTCAAAGGGTTATGCGCTACTTGAGATGTACAATGAGTTATGGAATTAACTATACTGGGCATCCGGCCGTGCCTGAGGGTTATAGTGATTCGAACTGGATCTCTGATGTTGATGAACTCTATGCCACGAGTGGGTATGTGTTCACTCTAGCTGGTGGCGCTATATCATGGAGGTCTTGCAAACAGACCATTTTGACGAGGTCAACCTTGGAAGCAGAACTCACTGCTTTAGAGACAACAACTGTAGAGGCAGAATGGCTGCGAGAGCTCTTGATGGATTTGCGTGTAGTTGAGAAACCATTGCCGACAATCCTTATGAACTGTGACAATCAGACGGTGACTGCCAAAGTGACCAGATCCAAGGATAATGCAAAATCATTAAGACACGTCAAGAGACATTTAAAATCTGTAAGGAAAATGAGAAACTCTGGAGTTATTACTGTTTCGTACATACAAACAGACAAAAACCTGGCAGATCCCTTTACAAAGGGTCTATCACGTAATGTGATAGAAAGTGCATCGAGAGAGATGGGTTTGAGACCCATTAATGTGACACCATAGTAGTAACCCAACCTATGTGATCGGAGATCCCGTGAATTAGGATATGGGAAAACAAGCTAGTGGTTCACCGAGGAGAGTACTTCCTTTAGACCCTCTCTATGCGAAGATGCACACTTGTACTCTCAAAATGTAAGGCAGGTTGGCGATTTGCCTTAATGTGTTTCTGTTGGCTATGTGTAGCAAAGATGCTGTCCTACAGGGCAGTCTTGAAGGAAACACACCTATATGAGCTCCGACTGTCTAATGTCACAGTCTGTGAGATTTGGGTGATCTCTGGAAAGCTCATGAAGAGACCAGGGAGTACGACACATATGCTCCACCCGCGGGGTAGACTATTGGTAGTAAAGTACTGGTAATGGTCTTTGGGTGAAGTCAGTTCACACAAAACCTGCAATTCAAGGCGTAGTCCATTGTTCAAGTTGTGACCTGATGAAACTTGACGATCTAGGAAGAAGTACAACTTCACAGTCTCTGCTGAAAACACTAGCAAGAGAAGTTAGGGTTGAGCCCATAAAACTCGGACTAGTCCGGTGTACGGGCTCGGACTAGTCTGGTTGACTGGACTTGTCTGTGCATGGACCGGACTAGTCTGATATTCAACCTCTAGAACCCTAACTATGAGACAAATGATGATTCCTAATGCACAACTAGCTTAGCATCAATGTAGTACATCAAGGAAGCATGTATATGGTGGAAGAAACCAAGCTAGTTGATCAAAAACGAAGGAAATAGCAATTTCTAGGGTTTGGGAGGAAATTTTACTGAAATTGCTTGATTCTCGGAGATGTGGGGGTTGAAGGAGCAGACAAGTCCGTGTCTTCAATCCCTATGTGAAGAAGGTCAATTTCCACCCAAACTTGTGAAGTTTTGATGGAGGAATCAAGGAATCGCCTTGGGGAGCTCGAGTGTGGAGAGAGAAAGCTTGTGGCAAGTGTGGGGTGAGGAAGATTAGGGTTTGGCGGTGGATAGGGTTAAGGACACGAAAAATCAGACAAGTCCGGAAATGATCGAACTAGTTCGAAGTTTTCCCAGAGACTATATCGGACTAGTCCGTGGTCTTACAGACTAGTCCGGCCTAACCGACACTCTGCATACTAGTTTGCATGGGCGGACTAGTCCGGGCACAACCACGGACTAGTCCGTGGTCACCAGGGAAGAAATGCTTAGCCCATTCGTATATATTCAAAGGTACTTATTTAGAAATTAGGGAGACAAAGCAAATCAAATAATCTTGATGAATATGATGAGTAAGCAAACAACAATCAAGCAATGATCATAATTCACCAAGATCTAATAATTGACATAGTTTTTTGGAAAAATTGGGAGAGATGATTTTCACAACTCAATCAATGAATTTTGAAGATAGCATTAAGGTATACAAGATTTTAAGCCACACTCCGAGCATTGAGGATATTAAGTTCATTTCGAAGCTCGCAAAAGCGTTTTTCATCAAGTGGCTTGGTGAATATATCAGCTAGTTGTTTTTCGGGATTGACATGTGAAATGGCTATATCTCCCTTCATTGAATGGTCTCTCAAAAAGTGATGTCAGATGTCTATGTGTTTGGTCCTAGAGTGCTCAACGGGATTATGGGAAATTTTAATGGCACTCTCATTGTCACAAAGGATTGGAATATGGTTCATATTATAACCGTAATCCCTTAGAGTTCGTCGCATCCAAAGGAGTTGTGCACAACAACTCCCGACTGCAACATACTCCGCTTCAGTCGTG
>JAYESD010000001.1:212296921-212608413 GCA_036927565.1 Tuctoria greenei
TGTAAATAGTGTGTAGTCTACTTTACTGATCTTAAAACCATTTTCAATTAAGAAGTCTCTAAGACATTCATACCAAGCTCTAGGGGCTTGTTTGAGGCTGTAGAGAGCCTTACGCAATTTAAATACGTGCTTGGGGAACTCTTCATCTTCAAATCCGGGGGGTTGCTGCACATACACCTCCTCCTTGATTGGTCTGTTGAGGAAGGCGCTTTTCATATCCATTTGATAGAGCTTGAAATCATAGTGAGTAGCATATGCAAGTAATATTCTAATAGACTCAAGTCTAGCTACGGGAGCAAAGGTTTCATCAAAATCCAAACCTTCGACCTGTGAATACCCTTTGGCCACAAGTCGTGCCTTATTCTTTGTCACCACCTCGTGTTCATCTTGTTTGTTGCAGAAGACCCATTTGGTGCCGACAACGCTGAATTTGGGTCTTTCGACTAGTTCCCACACCTCGTTCCTTTTGAAATTATTGAGTTCTTCTTGCATGACCACTACCCAATCCAGATCCTTCAATGCATCTTCAACCCTGCGCGGTTCCAAAAAGGACACAAACGAGTAATGCTCACAAAAGTTAGCTATGCAAGATCTAGTAGTTACTCCCCTTTGGATGTCACCGATGATGTTGTCGATTGGGTGATCCCTTTGGACGCATTGGTGTACTCTTGGGTGTGGCACTCACTGTCTTGAATTTTCATGATCATTTTCTTCTCCCCCTAAATGGTTGCCCTCATTGACCTGTTGATCAGTTTCGTCTTCTTGAGTTTGATCTTGTATGGAAGCTCCCCCTAGATCATTGGCCTCCTCTTGTGGTTCATTTTCCTCTTACATATGTAGAGGTGGAACTTGTGGTCGAACTTTGCCTAACGTCATTCTTCTCAATGCTTGACAAGGAGCTTCTTCTCTATCTAGCACACATATCAAACAAGGAACGATAATGACCTTTCTCCTAATGGCTTTGAGATCTGGTGGGGGATTGTTGAATTAATGGGATTGGCCCAATACTAATTCAGAAATAAATCCTAGAAAATATCAAGGGCCCATTAGGGCAAGCGGGAGTGGTGCTAAGTGTTTTGTCCCACATGGAAAGTGGAAGTGGAGAAACTCCTACATATAGGGGAGGTTGCTCTTCCACTCCTTGAGTGAGAGAGAAGAGAGGAAGAGAGGGGTGGCCCACACACGCTCCTCCTCCTCCTCCTCCTCCTCCTCCTCCTCGCTCGCCTCACCACACCATGCCTCGCCTTGCCTCGCCTCACACTGCACACGCGCCCGCGCGTGTTCGAGTGAATTCGAGCCTCGAGCCGAGCCCAAATTTTATATTTTTGCAGAAAATTAAATTGGGCTTCCAAATTTTTGGGGCTACCCGAGATAGAGTCCAAGTCGTTGGAGATGGACGCGTTTACGACTGCGGAGTCAGTTCGGATCCAGATCCTCTGGATCACATACGAACCGCCTCCGTGGGACTCTATAAATACGGGCGTGCGCAGTATGACAGTCATCCCACGATCAGATTGTTCCAACGTTCGCGTTCCTTGTGCCGCCTTCTAGTCTACTCCATCCCGAGCCCCGGCGTGCACCAACGATTGGGAGAGCAGGTCTCTGGAACCGCTCGCCCTTGCGATCCTGCACCGGGAGAGGGCGAATAAGGTTCTTGGGAAGCGCTCCGTGCAACTTCTCGCGTTCTTCACCATGGCTCGTCTATCGAGGGGATCGTGCGCTGCGGCTCAACGTCGTAACCAACGTCTGCAGCGGCTGTTCGCCGTCGGATCTACAGCGGTTTGTTCAGCTTCAAATCGGTACGCGTTATTTCTCGTACCGTCTGTTTGCCGATCGCTGCAGTTTTCTTGTATTTTTCCGGAATTATTCGGTAAATTGCCTCTTATTTTCTAACACATTCAACCACCAACCGCGCGCCTCTAGTGGGCATGACAGGGCGATGATTCAGGCACGAAATCTTTTCTTTAGCTGTCACCCTATCCAGTTTATGCGTGACACCGAATTGGAGAGTAGGATGACAGGGCAAATTTTTAGGCGGGTTCATGCTGTGTGTCCAGCCACAGCGTGGTACTCGCTTGGCAAAGCACCTACTAAAACCTAACCTGGGTTTAGGTGCCAAATGCAGGAGACTACGCGGACACGCGAGCACGACGGAGTCATCCGCATGTATACGACGGCTTCAATTAACTAATATTCATGACATAAGCAATTAGCAGTCAGTAATGGATATCTTAACTTGGATTGTGAGTCCGTATCTCTGTGAGAGCAGACGTGTAAACAAGGACAAGAAATACAGTGCAGCACCAAATTCGGAATGGGGCAACGATGACGCAGTCAAATAACAGTACGCTCACGACTATACAGAAGGACTTTATTGGTACAGCGGTAAGAAAATGATAAGAGTTAACATGCAAGTAGATTTCAAATTGGCTGACCTGACTATCACACGCTACCCCGTCCGCTGCCGCCGAAGTTCAGAAAGTCGTCCTCCGGCAGTCGTCCAAGTGCCGGAATTTGGGGCGATGAAGTTTGAGCCTCCGTCCCCGATCCCTGTGATATGCAAGTGTGGTTAGACAAGTTATAAGTATAAAAATGCATATTTTACTAAATTAGAACAAGTTTAACTAGTTTCAGTTAGAATAATTTTGTACCTGTGCTCCTGTCATCGGCACCAGTGGCAGCTCCGTCGATGGCGGCGCCCACTGCGGAAAGACAGTCTGCTGTCCTGCGCTCATAGCCTGCGAATACAAATCAAATCATTATAGCTGTCATTTGTATATTAAAAATGTTAAGTACAACATTCAGAACTTACCTGGAAGGCAGCTTGCCACTGTAGCATGTACGAGTTTTGATACTCGTCCCTAGCCCTAAGCGCTGCTGCCTGCATCTCCTCCCTAGCCCTGAGCGCCGCTGCCTGCATCTCGTCCCTAGCCCTGAGCGCTTCTTGCGTCCTCCGGAGCTCCTCCCGAAGACTCTGGAGCTCCAAATCTCGGCCTGTACGGTTGCTGCTGGACCCGCCCTGCTGCGATGAAGAGGCTCTCGAGGAAGCCCGCGCCTGCCTCGAATCGGCCACTCCATCGAAGATGGCAAACCTACACAACGAAGTAAGATTATTAAATTTTTGTAACTCAAAGTTCGTGACAGTAAAATAAAATTAACAAAACTCACCGTCCGTGAGGTTTCCCGCCACCGATTGCATACACGGCTTCGGGGACAATTGACCCGCTCTGCCAATCGTACTCATCGCTTGGAAGCCTCCGCGCCTCTTGCCCGTACTTTGCCTGAAAACACAGTAAAATAACATTATTGAAACTATTAAAGAGAACTCAACTAAGTTAACAAAATAACTCACCAACGTCTGAGAAGACAGCTGCTCAGACTGCGACGGGTCACTTCCCAAGTGACCCCTCTTCCACACCTCGATAGGTGACGGCTCCTGACCCCTCTCGTGCTCCTACCACTACATGTTAGCACAATGAAAGATTATAAAATTACTTAAATAGAATTCAAGTCACACTTACCATCCGTTTAGCGAGACGTATGTAGCCGTCCCCACCATTACGGTGTTTTCCGTCCATCCCTCTACTCTCGACGGGTTTTAGACACGCCCTGGAAGCTTTGGCTCCCCCAACGAGCACACAAGGCACGGTACGCGTCCGGACAGCTGTCAAGCCACGGTACACTGACCTGCACACATTTTATTATTAAATGATAGCATTGATCACAATCATATAATGAAGTAAAATAAAATAAACACTGAGTCATGAGCTTCCTGGCGCAGTTATGGAAGACGAGACGAGCGTGATCCGTCTGCTCGACCTCGTTCTCCAAACGGTACCGTGCCTGGAAAAACAAATATACAAGTAAACGTATTTAATTTATAACAAATATGTATCACACAAATATTTTTTGATACTTACCATAAAGTCGTGCCACATAGCCTCCTGGTGGTTGCCGTAAGTAAGGTCTTGGGCCGTAGCGTAATGGTCCCAAGACGTGGCAGGGTGTCCGTTCACTATACCGGGGTAGTGTAAATGGACTAGACTGCCCAAGACACCATTCACCTGCTTGTGGTGTCCCTGCCCTGTGAACAAACAATCCTCCCAAGTCCTCATACATGATTCTCAATTAGTATATATATATATATATATATATATATATATATATATATATATATATATATATATATATATATATATATATATATATATATATATATATAAGCCTTTAAATATCTGAATTGTTAAAAATTTACTTACCTCTCGCCAATAGGACGAATAACGATCCGATCATTTGGGTTTGCAGTAGCCGGAGAAGGAGCCACGTAGTGGCTCCTCCTAGTTCGTCGCTATGCAGCCGACTCCAAATCAGGTGACCCAGAAGTGGGGTCACCCAACTGCACTGGCTCTAAACAAGGTGGCACCAAAGAAGAAGGCTCTGAAGCAGGCACTGAAGAAGGAGGCTCCAAAGCAGGCACCAAAAGCGGCATCCTAGCCTCTGAGTCCTCGGACGTAGAGTCATTCTGACAATTTTAAAGATTCATATTATAGAATAAAGAATTGATTACATAATTTATGTAATTAAATTCTCTTTACCTGGCCACATGACGACTCCGGTAGATGGCTCACCAACTGAGCCTATCTACCTCTGCTAAGCTGACTGCCCTGGAAGACCTTGTCTCCTCTTGTGGCTCTTGGTGGCAGAAAGCTCCGTGCCTCTGTCCCTCGTCGTCTGCTGCTACTCGACGACAACCTGTTTAATAAAAAATTTCTAATGAATGTAATGGAAAGTATAGAAGAAGAAAGAAGAGATGAAGGAAACATTACTTGTACTCAGTTTCAAAATTCATCAGCATCACGCTCATGTACTCTACTCCGTAAACTGGACCATCGATCTTTTGTTGTGGTAGTTGCCCGTTTTCGTTTTCGTTTTTGCATCTTAGGAGTTTCTACATCTTCTCCATCTCCAACTTAGTTATCGAGTCCTAAACCAGGCTCGACAACAAAAGATTCCGGCAACTCTTGTTCTTGGTAAACAACATCAACCTCATCATCAAGGTATCCATCATTGTCTGGTGTATATAATCGCTCACCAGGATTCACCTTGTGTACAACCCACCAAGCATTAAGCTTTTCACATGGATAATGTAGATAATACACTTGCTCGACTTGGTGTGCAAGGACGAAGGTGTTGCAGCCTTGTAGACGGTCCTTGTGTTTTACTTCTACCATGCCAAATTGGTTTTGTCAAGTTCCATGGTTATGATCAAGCCAACCGCAGTCAAAGAAGACTACTTTAAGGACCTTATTGCCCACAAAACTAAATTCAAGGATATTTTTAATGATCCCATAATAATTAGTTTCACGTCCTTCGGTGTCAACTACCCTCATCACAACTCTTGTGTTACATGTTTCCCTGAAAGGACGTTGAGTTTCAAATTGAGTTGAACGAAATTGGAACCCATTGACGTCGTATCGACCGTAACTTTTATTTTTAATGGATCTGTAGGACAGTTGTCGCAAATCTTCATGGACACCGGCTCGTTTTTTGCACTGTTCAACATACGAAGTTAGAATACTATTTTATGCTATACATGTAATTACTAAGAGAAACAAGACATGAACACGTTACTTGTGCATGCAACCAGGATAGTAAGTTAGGCCCTCCTTGTACTCCATAATATCACATCGATTGTATTTGTCGAAGCGTAGGTTGCTGCTTCGATTTCCAATTTTGTTGATTGAACTCACTAAATAAGGAAAAAACGAAATAATTAGCATAGATGTATAACGCAACACGCTAATTATTATAGATGTTGAATAAACACTTACTGAAAATATTCTTCCATCCCTTCTATATTAGCACACATGTATAACAAAGCAGCCGTCTTGTCATCTTTTTCAATATCGTAGCTCGTGCCACTACCAACAGTAGTGCCTCTCGTTTGAAAAATGGGGAGGTTGCTACAAGGGGGTGCTTCATCATATTGTACCGCAACGTGGAAGCATTAACATTGTTTTCTTCTGCAAAATAGACACTTGAAAAGTATCCTATCTCTTGAATGGCCTATGCTTCGGCAATGCATCCTTCAACCCTTGCCCGATTGCGAACCATTGGTTTAAGACACCTGAGTGCTCTTTCAACGTGATACATCCACCTATATTGCACAGGGCCACCCACTTTAGCTTCATATGGAAGATGAATTAGGAGATGTTGCATTGGATTGAAGAAGCCTAGAGGGAAAACTTTTTCCATCTTACATAAAAGCACTGGTATTTCCCTTTCCAACTTCTCCATCATCTCCCTTTTTATTTCTTTAGCACAAAGCTGTTTATAAAAGTAGCTAAGCTTGGCTGACACCTTCCACACGGAATCGTCAATATAGACTCAAAACATAACTGCAGTAGTCTTTCTATGATTATGTGATAATCATGACTCTTCAACCCTGTGAGATTTCCAGTCTTAACATTTACGGCTCGTCTCAAGCTAGCAGCATAACCGTCTAGGAATTTGAAACTTTTCAACCACTTGAAGACTTCTTTCTTTTCTTTTGGTCGAAGACAGAAAGAAGCGCGCAGTTTGCCACCATCTTCAGAGAGCTCAAGAGTTGGACAATTACAAACCTCTGCCAAATCATTACGAGCCTTTATATTGTCTTTTGTTCTGCCAGTCACATCGAAGCATGTGCTTATGATGCATTCGCCCATGTTACATTCCTGATGCATGACATCAATGTTATGCATTAAGATTAAGGACTTAACATACGGTAGCTCCCATAGTGCACATATATGAGTCCAATTATGGTCCTCTCCGTAACCAACAAAATATCCAGGACGACCTTCATCTGGCACTAAGTTGTTCAACTGTTCAACAATCTCCGACCCGTTTAGACGTTGTGGTGGTCCTTTTTTGACAACGGTGTCCTTCCCGAAGGCATTTATCTGTTGCCTAAATACGTGATTGGGTGGTAACCAACGTTTGTAGCAATCAAAGTAGCAAATCTTGCCACCATTGTTTAAACGAAAACATTCCTTGTCTGAAGCACATATTGGACATGTCAAACGACCATGAGTGCTCCAGCCAGAAACCATGTCGTAAGCTGGGAAATCATGGACATACCACAAGTATGCAGCTCAAAGGTTGAATTTTTGTTTTTGTAGCAGTCGTACGCTTCAATTCCTGTCCATAACATTTTCAACTCTTCAATCAATGGCTTCATGAATGTGGCCTAGAGGGGGTGTGAATAGGCATTTTTGAATTTTGTTGGAACCTGCAACACTTAACAACCAGATCAAATCTCGAGATATCAAACTAGTCCGGTCGAGTGCGGACTAGTCCGGTGTGTACCGTCTAAGTTTATCAAATTTGATTGATTATCTTGATCCTAGGATGTATGCAGCAGAAATATACTTGTAATTCAAGTGTTACACGATTATGAACTAGAATGTATCACAAGTCAATCTTATATTCAATGTTTCAACGTAAAGTAAGCAAGTTTGATTGAAACCCTAGATTGATATGAAGTATAAGAACGATAAGCGCAAAGTAAGAACACAAGCACTTTATCCCGTGGTTCGGTTCCCACATAGGCAACCTACGTCCACGTTGAGGAGTCCACAAAAGAACCAGGTCTTCTCCAACCCTACCCTCATCAGATCGCCACGGAGGCCAATCCTCTTCACTTATCACAAAGGGAAAATAACCAAATTCAAGGGGCCTTCTCACACATTGAGGGATCCCCAAGATTACAACAAGAACACCACCAAGAACACACTCGAAAGATCACAATGAAAACCACAAGAGTGTATAAGGGAACCAAACCAAGAGCTCAATGAGTGATGAACCGTGTCTCTCAAATGATCCAAAGTGTATCCTCAAGGGATTGATCTTTGTTGCGTTTGATTTCGTGGAGAGATGCGTTTTCTAGGCTCTTGGGAGGTGTGACAGCGCAGTGGGTCGAGAGCTCTTGGAAGATGGGCCGTGTACACCTATTTATATGGGGTCCCCAAAAGTAACCGTTAGGGTTTAGAAAGATCGGACTAGTCCATGGTGGACACCGAACTAGTCCGGTGTGCTGTGTGTAGCAAACCCTAGGTGTCCCGAAATAACAGACTAGTCCGGATGAAAGCGGACTTGTCTGAATTTGGTTCTGGAAATCTTCGGACTAGTCCGATGGATATCGGACTTGTCCGGAAAGGTGAAACACTAAGTGAATTGGGGACAAGTCCGCACTTGGAGGACTTGTCTGATTTAGGTCAGAGGTTTTTTCGGACTAGTCTGTGCTAATATCTGTCTTGTCCAATTTTGTGCAACTTGTGAAGTGTTTGGATGACTAGTCCGTACTGGGGAGTACTGGTTTGATTCTAGTCAGAGAGATATCGGACTAGTCTGTGGTGATACCAGACTTGTCCGATCTTGTGCAGAAAGATATCAGCCTAGTCCGGGGTCAGTCGGACTAGTCTGGTCCTGTATAAATATGTGCAATGTGTGTGATTATTTGTGCTTGAGATCTTGGGGTGTGTTTCCTTAACACACTCCATACACAATGATCTACTACACTTGTTTCTTGAGCTCTTTTCCGCATTCCTCATTCTCCTTTCTTTTTGGCACTTTGCTCATTTTCTCATTGAAACCTGTGCTCATCTCAACAAAGTGGTTAGGATCTCATTTGCTTGTCATAAATCATCCAAAACCCACAAGGGATTCCTAGATGCACTTTCACTTCAACATCATGTTTAGTCGTGAACCAGGATGATCCGGTCCAGATACAATAAGGCAAAGGAACATGAACTTGAACTTCATACAAAGAGATGGTGGTAAGCTGTACAGAATAGCGAACACGGGCCAACAAGAGTATGGTGTTGCGTTTGTACTGAACGGTGAAAAGCCATCTATCGCCAACCCGATGCGAACATTTCTCGAACCATTGGCGAAATCTGGATCGAAGCGGTCAAGCGCTTTCCATGGCTCACCATCGGACGAGTGCACCATCATTCCGTTATTCTCACGTACACCTTCTTTGTGCGACCTCATGTGTCTGGCTGTTTTTTTTAGAGAAACAAGCGCTTCAACCTAGGTGTGACAGGCAAGTAGTGAAGTTGCTTCTCTGCAACTTCAGTCATTACTTTTGTACCGTATTCATTAATAACTTCGACAAATCTCGCCTTATCACATTTTAAGCACTTGTTCTCATTGGCATGCTCTTTCCAGAAAAGCATGCAGTCGTCTGGACACATATTAATCTTCTCATAGTTCATACCAAGATCAAAAATCAATTTCTTAGAATGATACATATCCTTAGGCAATTTATGGGGTTGCGAAAGGACATCGTTGATCAATTTGATGAGGTTGTTGTAGCAATTATTGGAGAAGAAATACTTAGACTTAATTGTCATAAATCTAGTCATGAAATTGAGGATCGTCACTTTGGTGTGTTCGTGCACCAGTTGTTCTGATGTCTTGAGACGCTCGAAGAACTCCTTTGCCTCCGTTGTAGGAGAATCCTCCGTCAATTCAGGATTTATGGCTTCAAGCATCTCTTCCATCCTATCGACCCCAGTGCTATCATCACCATCTCGATCTTCTACGGCTTGAGAAGGTGTCTCGCCGTGAAAGGTCCACAACTCATAACGTTGCATAAAACCATTTCGACACAAGTGGAACGTTAATGTCAATTTGTCAAAACACTTCGCATTCTGACATTTGATATATGTGCACCGCACCTTGCTATTGTTTGACAACGAAAAAGCTCGTTGTATGAAAGCATCCATCTTGGTGAACAACTCCTCTGAGTGACTCCCATCCTTTTTCCAACCAGTATACATCTAAGTGCGGTCTTCAGCCATGTTTGAGGGTATACCTTCAAAGCAGATAAATCATTATTAGTTTCATTGTTATATTATATCACGGCCTTACAACTAGGCATATAGGTCCTAAACCCACCCAAGAGTGACCGAGCGGAGCGTGCTCATGACGGGACGCGTTCTGGATTCAGACGAAATTTCGGCAGCATAACCCTGCTGTTCTCCACTGCACGCCCAAAAATGGTGCAGCAGAGAACAACAGGGTTATGCCGTCGAAATCTCGTCCAGATCCAGACCCGCGTCTCGTCAGAAGCCACGCCCCGTCGGTCACTACCAGACTGTCCAAAAAGGGATAATTCTGAACCTTCACGTCTCACATGCCAATAGCATAAGAGACGTGCCGATCCGAAACGGGTGACACATTGCTATAGGTTACGATTCTAATTTTCATTGTTAACTCATTTACGAGAGGAAAGAACGAGACAAAGAGGAGGAAAGTTGGTCTTAGATGACAATTCCACGTCCGGATCCACCGTCTGCGCAATCGCGGGTGATTGATGTCCTCACAATCGCCGTTCGCTTCCGTGTCGTCTCGATGCATACATTACGACTACAACTGTCTATACGGCACGAATGCATTTATTGCGTGTCGTGTTGTGTCGGGTCGGGCCGGGCCAGCCCAAAACCCGTATATTTACATATTAATAAACAAACTAACTAATAAACAATTACACATTCAGTAGAACTGAAAAGAACAGAACTGTTATGCCTAATGACATCAAAAACAAAACCGCGAGACAGTAGTTAAAAGTAAGTGGTGTTTAGTCACTAAGAATAGCAAATTATTTTTAGGATTATGATCTGGATGATTTTCAGTTTACAATATCATGCAGGCTTAGCAATTCCAAAATTAACTACTTCCTTGATTAACAAAGACCATGATTAACCCGTGCTCAGCCACGAGCTTGGTAGGCTGTCTCCCCTCTGCTGAAGAGCAAGTACATTATAATAACGCTGATAGACTGGACACCCTTGTCCTTGCTCTGAGCGATATGGACGATCTTTATTTACGGAAGCAAATCCTGTGCATTAACCGCACCGCATTGAAGTTACTGTCACTAACACATGCACGCAAGGACCATCAAGTTCATGTATCAGTGACCGAAGCTACACTACTGCAGAAGATTGCAGTCCGACCTTCACATCTCCTCTATTAATATGGTCAGTCGCATACGATTCCTGAAGCTTTTCGAGAACGAAATTGGAGGCAACCAATACGAGCATATGACGCTATCAATGGAAACCACGATTGTGCTTGTGCGGGCATATTACAGTACAGTAGTACGAGGGATAAACATTGAACCACAGGATCACAGTAGACTCTGAAAAAGAATACGTGATTCAGAGAGCAAGGATGCAAAACCGCCCCCGTGAACTGGAGGCGAAAGCCGTACTCTTACTCCCAAGTAAGAAAACAAAAAGGTCTTACACTTGAAGATCAGATCAATCCTCTTGTGACTGAACAGCAGCAGTACAATAGCAAACCTTGGGCAAGCGCACGTGTGCTACACAAGGGAAGGGCCTGCCACCAATGTGGCTTTGACCATGACGCACAGCCGCCGATAGGGGGCGACGGGGAGGGGGCGGCAGCGCACGTTGGGAAGGAGGCGGATGCGAGGGGGCGGCGCGTGGTAGGAAGAGGCGGTGCATGGTGGGGAGAAGGCAGCTGGGAGGGGTGGCGTACCTTGGCGGCGGCGCAGTGAGAGTGGAACACCAGCAGCGGCGGCCTCGAGCGCAAATGATGGAGGAAGCCAAATGAGACTTAGCCGCACGCGGGCGGGAAATAATCCCTAATAGACGACGGTAAAAGGTCACCATCATATATTACACCTTATAGACGACGGCCCGTGGTCACCGTCGTCTATAACGACTTTGAGCGGGCCTGGTTCAGCCCGTAATTGACGACGGACCTTATTGGATGACGGTCCACTGTCGTATTTAAGTATTTGACGACGGTTCTAGGTCAACCATCGTTAATTATGGGCTTACGACGGCTAGAAAACACCGTCATTTATTAGTTTAAAGATGATGGTCCCATCGTCTATTAAATTGGTCGTCGTCTATTGTCGCAATTCCTGTAGTGAAGTCTCTTCGGAGCTGGTGTATATGACCTGCAATCCGGGTGTTATCACGATTCGAATCACCGTCACTCGCGGAAGGGAGCATACTTGTTCTCATAGTCGTGATGTTGTAACAACTATAACTGGGTACAACCTGCTGGATGGTTAATCAACTTGGTTGAGATAGCTGCTAGAAGAAATTTATGATTCTAAGCAATTAAGTTGCTAAGTCCTGTGTAACCTTGGGCCCTGCATCATCGTGTATGAAGCGTTTCTTGTTTGGTTGTAGACTATTAGTGAGCATTTACTTTCTGCAGTTTAAATTCAAGTGTTATGTTCCCAACATGTAGAGTTTCATGTTCTTAGGTGAAACGGGTAAGTCTTGCTGAGCCTTGTGCTCACGGTTGCATTTATACGAGTTTTGCAGATATATAGCTATGACGTATTTCTAGGCAGTACCCTTTGCGGGTATTTAGCCTAATGGAAGCTCTGGATACCGCTGCTGTCTTCTGTGATGCTAGAGTGTACTATCCGCGGGCTGGATACGACAGCTATTGCTGTAATATAGGTTCGAGAGAGTTGTATGAAGACTTTCGCTGATGTAAGCACTTTTGTATAAAACTCTGAAAATAATGTAAGTTGCTCACTTATGTTATGAGTTCTTTGTTTTTTTGTGTTGTGCTATGGGTGTCGCATTGCAGGACACCACCCAATGTAATTCCTGGTTTGTCGGGATCCTTGTCCTCACAGTTTATCCAAAAGTTTGGGTCGCCCAGAGGCTAACAACCCTTGAATGTGGCCTAGAGAGAGCGTGAAGTTGTGCAACACACCATGAAACCCTAATTTTTGTGAGTGTACCGGCGTAGTCTGAATAGGACCGGACTAGTTTGTTGTTGTCCAGAGAAGAAATCGGACTATTCCTCTCAATAACCGGACTAGTCCTTTTCTGGACCAGCGAGAAATCAGATTAGTCCTCTCAATAACCGGACTAGTCCTTGTTTTGACTAGTGAAAAAATGGACTAGTTCTCTCAATAACCGGACTAGTCCTTTTTTCAATGTATTGAATTATGTTTTAGCCCTTAATCTCTCCACAATGACCTGAGCTCTTTGGGGTGTCTCTCTCTCACACACCTATACATTTAGGACTAGTTTTTTTCATCTTTTCTTCGCTTGTGCTCTTCCCATTCTTGATTCTCATTTCACCCTTTTACACCTTTTCTTCACTTGTGCTCTTCCCTTTCTTGATTCTCATTTTTCATCTTTTTTCATTCTCTGAAACCTGCTCTCATCTCAACGAATTCTGTTAGAATCTCACTTGTTTGTCATCAATCATCCAAAACCCTAAAAGGGTGTGTCTAGATGCACTTTCAATCTCCCGCTTTTCTGTGATTGATGACAACCATTTTGATATTACACATATATGAATAAAAACTTGATTTTCATAAAGTGTGCACATATGAGTATAAGAGGTTATGAGCATGTATCACTTCTCATATATGCACTCTTTATGGTGGGGTGCCTATCAAGTGTGTGTGAGCAATAATTGTGATGAACATAAATAACAATATGATAAGCATAATCAACAATCATCATGGAGACATTACACAATAACACACATATATGAATATTAAGATGACCAAGTGTGTAAGTACGTAAGTATAAGAATATCACATTATGACAATCAAGCATAGACATTAACATAACAATGAGATAACATGGTGCATAGAAAATGCAAAGTCTTACACAACGCATAATAGGTCTCAAACATAAAATATTACAAGTTTTTTTATATAGTCCTCCATGACGAAGCATAGCTAAGGATAACGACTATGACAACCTACTCCCCCTATATCTCTCCCCCTTTGGTATCAAGACACAAAAAGGGAAAAACTAAGAAAAGCTACTCGTCGTCTTCATCTTCTCGGTTCGCATTGCCCTCACTTATGGGAACAGGTCCCAATACCCATATTCAAAAGAATAAAAGGCTTCGAGGGTAAACAATGTCATCAAGAATCAATCAAAGGTATGGGTCTCCAGGCTGCCCAAGAAGCGGCCCACCTGGTGAAGTGCCTCGACCAACTTGGCGTACAAGTGTCAAGATGGGATCTCGCCGCTACCCAACCTGACCACAGCCCACGAGGGTTCAACCCGACCTGGCTTAGGGCAAGTCGGCCAGGTCAGCTGTTAGAAGTAGTACCTACCCGAACTAGGGTAGGTCAAGCTGCATAACCAAATATAGAGCCCAACACATCCGGATCCTGGCAGTTTGAACATCCATCTGTCTTAGGCAGGTCGGGCACACGTCTACTAGTTACTAACCTTACGGGGATGATTGGACCTCACACATCTACTAGTTATTAACCTTAAATAAAGACCTCTAGGTTGACAAAGGGAGGAGAACATTGATGATGATGCTGTACAGAAGGAATGTCCAAAGGACTCCCTGCACCCTGGGAGGCATGTCCTGTAAGCTGTAGAAAGTACAAGAGTGATGGCGGTGACACTTGTAGTACCAAGGATGATATACCCATAAGGCAATACATAAAATGCAGGATGTAGGGTTGAAAGTGCATCTAGGCACACCCTTTTGGGTTTTGGATGATTAATGACAAAAAAGTGAGATCTTAACAAAATTCGTTGAGATGAGAGCAGGTTTCGGAGAATGGAAAAAGGTGGAAAATGAGAATCAAGAAAGGGAAGAGCACAAGTGAAGAAAAGGCACAAAAATGTGAAAAATGAGAATCAAGAATGGGAAAAGCAAAAGTGAAGAAAAGATGCAAAATGTAGTCCTAAATGTATAGGCTGGGTGTGAGAGACACACCTCCAAGAGCTCAGGTCGTTGCGGAGAGATTAAGGGCTAAAACATAATTCAATACACAAAAGGGCTAGTCTTGTTATTGAGAGGACTAGTCCGTTTTCTCACTGGTCCAAAAAAGGACTAGTCTGGTTATTGAGAGGGCTAGTATGTTTTCTCACTGGTCCAAAAATGGACTAGTCTAGTTATTGAGAAGACTAGTCCGATTACTTCTCTGGACAAAAACAGACTAGTCTAGTCCTATGCGGACTAGGCCGGTACACTCACAAAAATTAGTGTTTCATGGTGTGCTACACAACTTCATGCACAATTCACTCAGCACACCAGACTAGTCCGGTCCCCATTGCGGACAAGTCCGGTCGTCGGGATCTCATACTTTTCATTATCATCACTATCTAGGGCATAAACTTGATCATATTTGCAACTTGTGTTAATATTGTATTTTACGTGCTAATTACTCGTCCTAAATACTTGCTAAAGTTGTTATGTTAATTTACTACTTTCCGTTGCTTAACTATTCGAAACAAATATCAAAAAGAGTTAGATTCTTGTAGGTGTGGCGACAACACCAGACTAGTCCGCACCTAACACCGGACTAGTCTGGCCTTCCTGGTTTTTAACAGTTTTGCTAAGTGTTTCAGAAAAAAATTCCAAGGCCTATTCACCCCCCATCCAGAGATATGTGTTGCTCTGAGTTGTTTACTATCATTGTATGAGCTCTATTAGCTTTGTAATGCTCTATTAGTTCTGTACGAAAGTGGAAGAAGAATAGGAGAGGGACTTGGAAACCGTATGTAAATAACACATCGCTCATTATTGAATATCTTCATATTTGAAAATGTACACATATATATAATATTATATAAATTTAACTCCACTTTTTACAAAACGCCTAGGCACCGCCTAGGTGGGGTAGGCGCTAGACGGAGTTCCTCCGCTTAAATTTATCCAAGTTGATTGCAACTTGGATAATGGTGCTCTTCACATTCAAGCACTGACACTAACACGTGTGGAGACACTCTCAATGGCTAATGTGCCGGTTCTGGATAATAAGTTGGCTTGATATTATACCGGGACTCAGTTCTGAAGTAGAACTCACTAAAAGTTAGTGCATAAGAATATATTTATAAGTGTGCATAAGAACAATATAATTATCCGTGTACATAAGGAGAATAAATTAATAAGTGTGCTTAAAAAGAATATATCGAGAAGTGTGCAGAAAAACATGTTTTGGCTTTGTCAAGATTGTCAAGATAAGAGAAAACTGATAACATTTATACAATTCATTCACACTTGATGAGAAGAGGTTTCGTTATGAAACATGCAACTTAGAGCATAATAAAGAGATTAACGTAAATTAATGCTAATGTTGATGTCTGATGGTGAAGTGGCGACATGCAATTGAAATATCACTAGTACAAAAATAGTTATCTGTACCGGTTCATAACTGTCGTCTGTACTGGTTCCAGAACTAATATTCTCATCTGTACTGGTTCCAGAACCAGAACAAAAAACTCCGTACTGATTCTTCATGCCCATCCTCCTCTCTGTTTCTAGATCAAGCGTGGGACTTTTAAAAAAGGCCTGATACAGAATCAGAGAGGAGGACGAGCATGAAGAATCGGAGAGCGGGTTTTATGTCGCGCGCGTGAGGGGGTGGTTCGGTACCGTCGAGGGAGAGTGCATTCACAGGCGGGTTTTTGATGGTGATGATGGTGATGCTGTCGGCATGAACCTCCATTATGGTGGTGCCCTCGCCATCTCCGGCGACGGTGATACGGCAGCTCGGCACTCTGGCAGGGCAGGAGTTGAACTGGGTCAGGGGTGGGTCCAGCTGGGTTTTGTAGGAAGCAGGATCGAATAGGTGTACCACTGTACGGCTTGACTGTTTGCAAACGGGATATCACAAGAAACCAGCTGGTTTTTTTAGAAAAATCAGTCCAGCTAGGATTGAAGGGGCAGAGAATCTAGTAGTACATTGATAAATAACAGTGTGTTTTTGGTTCAGCTATGTATTTCTGAAAATCAGATTGTGGGTTGTGAAAAATTGTTGTGAGTTGAGAAAAAGAAAATGATTTGGGTGTGAAAAAATTGTTGTGGGTTGAGAAAAAAATGTTGAATGAGAAATATGGGGTGGAAGGAGATTCTAAATTATACTGATTAATTCTATATTCTATTAAGAATTCGCTTCAAAGGAAAACACTTTGGTTGTGATTTTAGATTGTTAACAGTGAATATGCTCTATAAAATTGAACCAAAGGGACCATAAGTCTAATCGACCATTGTTAGTCTATTTAACTTACAATGTCCACATAACTCAGTAGAATGAATCTTATGCAACCACCACCGTTTCTCACTCTAACATCTCCCTCCCCTATTGCTAACGATAACGGTGGTCATGATGGATCTCGCTACAATGGAAGCTAGGTTAGGGTTTATAGGTTTGGTTTTAGCATCCTCTCTCTTTCCGATTGTAGCTAAGATTGATGGTGAGTGATAAATTGATAATTGTTAGGTGGAACGATACAATGTTAAGTGTTTATAGAGTTGTTAGTAGAGTACGGGTCATGCACAATGATAATGATGTAGGTAGGGGGCAAGGCATCGCAGAATGTCAGAGGAGGTGGCAGTCGCTGTGTTTGACGACGGCGTCACCAGAGATGGTGCTAGAGGCCACTAGAGAGGCGGGCCAAAGTTGAACCATATATAAACCAATGGAGCTTGATGGTCATGAAGGTTCTTGCTGAGTCCAACAAATTATAACTAGTAGCTGATTTGGATGATTTAGCAACTAGTAGATTGTTAATCATTTATCCTCCAAAGTGTTTCAAAGTTCTATTCCCAAAAGAAAACATGTTTAAATATGATTGGAGTTTTTTCATCACATCAAAAGATCAGGGTCTCTTGTTCGAGCACAATACAGTGGCACATATTTTTTTATTGTATAGATCATCTGTCAATGTACGAGACCGCAAAACTGTGCACAACTCGGGCCGTGACCACAAAATCAGTTCTGCCGCCACCCAAGTCTGCCCCCCCCCCCCCCCATGTCATGTCGCCGCCAGAGCAAGCCGCCGGAGCGGCGGCAAGGCGCTGGCAACTCAAGGAGGCTGGATTGAGGCTTCAGAGTGCACTGGGAGACCACCGACTATGGTTATGGCAGGGTGCGAATCTGGTGGGTCGGGATGTGGATCTATCGTTCTGACGGAGTTCCATAACCCGGCTTCAAGAAAGCACACAAAATTCAACAAAGACCCGACCACTGAGGTCAATGGCAGGCAGCTCAAAACCCCGACCGTCAAGGTCGCGACTAGGGTGCACAACCTAGAGCAGGAGAGCAGTGTCATGAACACTACTAACATAACCCATGACACGTCCAATTCAACATAGTAGCAGCGCGGCTCTGCCACCTGACGCAAACAGAAGATATGGAGCAGCAAGACACGGTCGAACGGTTCAAGGCCTCGATTGCCTGGGTTGGGATAGAGGCTCCCGGGCCGCAGCAGGAGCCATAGCACAGGTCTTGCTGACATCCTCCCTGCCATGTCCCATTCGATATGGTGTCAGGGTGGCTGCACCCCTCGACACTGACAGGGGACAAGGAGCGACAGGATGACGGCAGATGTAGTGACAACTATTGGTGTCCTCAAATTCACCCGATAGGCAGCTCAAGCAAGCTCCAGAGTTTGGCCATCGAGGTAAACTCACCAAAGCTCACCTCCTCCAAGCCATGATCGGCTCGCGAACAGAGTGCAAAGCGAATTCTTCACCGTCCACAGTACCAGTCCCCTGGGCCAAGGTAAGATAGTAAGATATCAATCTTGACCTACCATGTGGGACCCAACCGAGTTTCGGGTTCGAAGGTCGGCCCACAGGGCCTCGAGACCACTCGGAACGAACCATAGCGAGGGTTGGACAAAGGCAAGATGGCCCCACATGGGAAACTTCAGGGGTAGTGGATACCCCTGACCTTTCCAGCGCTCCATATCCGAGTGCCAAGTTTGTGATTCCAATGTAGTCATCCAAAGGGTCGACATCGAGGTGCTCGGGCCCCCAAAATGCCAAGGATGTGTGCAAATGTAGAGAAAAGGATCTATTGAAATGCGGGTATCGAGCCCCGACCACAATGGTTTGTTGAAACCAGGCGTTTGGTTCCGCTCGCCCTTACGAAATAGGGTGATCGTGTTTTGACGGAGTTCTGTACTCAGGGTACAGATGATACGGGACCCGATGGTATGAGACCACTATGCGGCTATGAACCAAGCTACCTCTGTCACAAGGAGGGGCCCACCACCAATGCCTCGACCTGCCGAAGTTGACGTACCTAGCCTGCCTGATCCCTGACCCAGGAGGTTGGGTGGACGATTACTCTCGGGCTCGAGCCTGGGGAGGCGGGCAGTTGGGGACATTTATGACAAATGATGGGCGCAGTAACTTCCTCAAAGGATAAAAAGCGATGTGACATGTTGTAGGATAAACCTGCCATCCATCTCATCCGCCACAGAGGATTGATTACCCCACACACACGACGTTGCCTTGGCAATGAAGAAGAATTCAAGACTGTCAAGATTCAGCACCCTGGGCAACTCGGGTGACTAGAAAGAACCCTGTACAACTCGGACCCAGTACGAGGAATGTCGGTTAGATAGGACCGTCCTGCCCCCCTATATAAAGATCCTCAAGGCCTCTCAGAGGGGGGTGAATTCACGTTGTACTCGCTTTACTTACGCAATTAGCTTACACATTTACATATGCGCTTTACTTACATATTTACATATGCATTCCACTTACTCAGTTAGATACACATTTTGTTTATGCACTTTCTTTTCCTAGAGTTCATATGCTCAACACCGACGAGCCTCATGGCTTCAATGACATTGATGAGCTTCGTCGGCGACACCCGAGGGCTCAACAGCGGCGACACCACCGATGATGTTCCCGAAGCATCCTTCGCAGGAATGGACAGATACACGTCATCGTGCCTTTATGGGATAATAGAAGATCCAACCGGTTGTGAACTCACCTCCGACTCTGACACCGATATAAGTGACCACTCTCCTTGGAAACACCGCATCACGGACACCCGCGACAATATAAGATCACTTCTACGTTTCGCGCTCTTGCAACAAGGGAGGCGGCACCAGGATCTTGGAATGGAACTTGCATGTGTTCCCATTCCCAATGATCGTATAGAGATAGGGCAGGCCCTGCTTGATTTCGAGCAAGCGCGCCCAAACCTGGACGGGACCGCATTCCGAATTGAGATTCATCACCACACCGATCCTGACGCAGTATGCTCCCACGTGCGTTATGCTTGGACCAACGCCTTCATTGGCACTGCCGACGCTCCATGCTTCGAGCGGATAGGCCAAAGGGCCACAACAGTAGCCACAGCATGGCGTGCCACGCCCGTACCAGCTGAACCCCAATTTGGGTCAGCCTGTCTGGACCTCCAGCCTCCATTGGATCATGCTGCCAACCAGTGCACGGACAGTGTCGGTGGTTTGGAACCGGCAGATCTCCCGACACTACTAAAGTGTTAGAGGAGTTTGATGTTCGGTGTGGGCGCACGGAGATTCAAGAAGATGAATAGTAAATGACGCAGAAGACACAGAGGTTTACGTGGTTCGGGCCGCCTGAGCGTAATACCCTACTCCACGGATGTGTTGGCGTTGTATTAGCTGTATGAGCTTGTGACGAGTGTCTATGGCACGTGTGTCCTCTCTCAACGTGTCATCAGCCTGTCCTTTTATAGTACAAGGGCATACCGTTACAAGTTAGCCTGGCCCGACATGTGGCCCCGGCGGTTACTAGTATTGACACTTATTCAACACATTTAATTGTCCTTAACGATCGGGTAATGGGCTTTGATAGCACCGTTACTGGTAATTAAGGTCATCCGATCGTGTGTCATTAATATGGTATTAATGACACATAATCGGGTCTTGACAGTCCTTGATTCCCCTGTGAAGATCCGGAGCCATTATGGAGTCTTCCGGAGGTCAGAGGCTGAAGTTCCGAAGGTTGAACACGTGGCAGTTCCGGAGCATACTGTGGGAAACAGGTAGTTCCGGAGCTACCTGACACGTGTCAGGTCCGGAACTTCTCTCGGTCTGGGGTTAAGTCCGGAGGTGCCATTTCGGTACATGGCCCGGAGCTTCCCCCTTGTGGGTGGTAGCTCCGGTTTTATAGTACACGTGGCGACCCTGGGATTAACCATGCTGGAGAAGCGGGTCCGGTTATTTCTGACATCTGGGCCTTCGAAGGTCTTCAAATCAAGTAGATGATTTTCCTTTGAGATCTTTATAACCTCAAGGGGTGTACGGTTTCCAGGGTACCGACAGTGGCCCCCTGGACCTACCTCCGGGGAAGACCACTGGGGTGAAGTCATTCCGCCGGAAGTGGGTCCATCCTCGCGACTTTTGAACTGAGTATTCAAAGGTCTTCGGAGGTGCCGTTGGCGAGGATTTGGAGTTAAATCCTCGCCGCGTGGCGCATCCCACGTGCGGCAGATGAGATCTTTGGCGCGCGGATCTCACGCAATTGAAGGTCGCTAGTTCCCGATACAAAAACCGTATCGGTTCCGCGCGCCTTGTCAGGCCGCCGCCTTCGGGTTTCCCGCCTCATGATGACAACCGTTCGCCTGGGTAAGAACCTCGACTTGATCGTCGGGTGGTCCCGGGCCCCCTTGTCATCGGCTGGGTGGAATTTTTGGATGGTATCTTCAACTTCCTTGCGGTTTCCATCCAAACGTTGCGAGGGCTTACTCAAGAAGGAAAGCGCGTACCGTCGGGAGTTCTTTACGCCTCTCATCTGTTCTTGCGCTCAAACTCCCACCTTGTGCTTCACTTTTCCTCTCTTGCCTTGCTGTGCCGCGATGGAGTTGGGTCTCCGCGAAAGCCGTTTGAAGACCGACGGCGATCTGAAGAAGGTCCGGGCCCTCATGGGATGGTCCTCAGACTTCTTCAACCACTCGGTCCGCGCCGGTGGAGAGATCCCGTTTGAGAAGGAGCACACCGGCGAAATGGTGTACTTCTCCTCGTACGCCATGGTGGGGTTGATCCCACCTTTTTCTTCCTTTTTCTTGATGCTGCTGGACTTTTATGGTCTGCAGCTATACCACCTTGGCCCTCACTCCATTCTTCTCGTATCTATCTTTGTCCACTTCTGTGAGATGTGGGTGGGCATCCCCCCCTACATTGAACTCTTCCGGGCCTTCTTCACCGTCCACACTACTGGTAGGAGCAATGAGTACCTTGGCTTCTACTACTTCGTGAAGCGCAAGAAGTGCCCATTCAAGTACCTCCGGTCATTCCCTCTGGGAAGTGGGATGACTGGAAGAAGGACTGGATAGTCGTCCGAGTGGAGGAGCACGAGAGACTGGAACTGCCTGAAGGCCTTCCCAGCATCGACACGTCAATCTGGAGTGAAGCTCCGGTGCTGGGAGAAGCCTTCAACCCTGCTTTGACCAGGATCCGCCAATGCATGGAGGGTGGATTGACTCCTCAGGCGGTGTTTTGCCACTTCTTGGCCGCTGAAGAGGAGAGAGAAACTCGCATGGGCCCTCAACAACGTGATGGACGATGATCAGGTCGAGACCGGGCTGAAGTCCAACATGGTGGGGAAAACCCTGGAGTTCTACCTCAAGAAGTTCTAGCACGACATCGACGTCGATGGTGACGACTTGACTCCACCATCAGCTTTTCTTCCTCTGAACGTGGAAGTGGAGTTCAGCAGGGAGCTCCGGCGGAAGATGCCCGTGCTTGATGACCTTGGTGTCGTCGAGAGAAGATCAACCACTGGGGTAGGGATCCCTGGAGTGTCCGAAGGTGGCTCCGACCCTGCTTCGAAGACAAGGGAAGAGGTAGTCGGCAAGGGCAAGGAGCTGGCGGATGAACCCGTGAGCCGGAAGAGGAAACTGCAGTACGCCGACGGGAGGTCCGTCAGGCCCGCTACTTCTGCGTCGGCTCCTTCTCCCCGGAGGGAAAGGTCTTCTACAACTGCGGCGAATGTTCTCGTAGTGGGGTCCTCCCGGGGCGTGACTGTTCCGGCAGTGGGGTCCTCCCGGAGCGCGACTGTTCTCGCAGGGGGGGTCCTCCCGGGGTGTTAGCTCCGGGCATGCGACTCCAGCACCTGGGCCAGTGGAGGCCTCCAGGTCCGGGGGTTCTTCCCGATCGAGGGGGGCCTCGACTCGGGAAACACCCGTGGCCGCGACGGGTTCCGGGGGGCCTTTCGGAGCTTCCACGCCGGCTATGACCAGCCAAGAACGCCCGGGTAGAAGGTTCCGCGCAAGCTAGTGCGGAAGCCTCCCAAGATAATTTTTAATCTTTACCTTGGATAGTTGTTTTGATTGTAGTAACTATTTTTTAAGTTTCTTCGTTCATCATCTGCAGCGTCCCCAAGAAGGGGAGTGAGGCTCGCCCCTCAGCCACGGCGGCTGAAGCTGTGAGGGTGGGAGTTTCTGCTCCTGTCCCGGTGCCACCCCAAGTGGTGGCTGAAGCTGCGACAGCTCCGGCGCCGGCTGTCGTGGTCATGGACCTCGACTCATCCCCAGAGGCTCCAGTGGTAGCGCCGGACCACGGGAGTGAAGATGTGCCAGCGGCACCTGTCCCGGAGGTTGAAGCTCCGGGTCCTGGTGCTGAGATGATGGAAGCTCCGGCCGTTGAGCCAGAAGAAGCTGTGATTCCGGCCCTAGAGACGGAAAGTGTTGAAGCTCCGGCGGTCGAGCCGGAGGTGATTGAAGTCCCGGCATGCGCACCAGAAGCTGAGGAAGTTCCGGCAGTTGGGCCGACTACCTCCGAAGCACCGACCACTGAGCCGGTCGATGTTGAAGATCTTCCGGCTTCAGAGCCTTGTTGGAGAGGTGCCAGAGCCCGAGCTCCCATCAGAGGAGGTGCCCAGATCAGAGCTAGCAGCGGCTCTTGCTCCGGAAGTGAGGACGCCGGGGGTACCTGCGGCCGAGCCGGAGTGCCCAAGCGAAGTTGCTGGCCCCCTGCCTGAGGGGGTGAACGAAGACCTGGCGGTGGGGCCTTCCTCGATGGCGACTGAGGCCATCCCGGAGGACGGACCTAGTGCCATGGAGACTCAGGGGACCACTCTTGTGGAGTGGGACCCAATTTTTATATCTGAAAATCCGCTGGAACCAGCGGAGGAGACTCCAGCAGGTCCGGAACCTATCCCGTTGTCACTGTCTATTGACAACGCATGTTCCAGTCTACGTCAAGTCCAATTGGCCTTCTTCCACGACAGCAAGGCTCTTGAAGAGGAGCGCCAAACCCTTAGGCGGTGGCGTAACCGGCTCTACTTTGAGACCAAGCTGGCGCAGTCGAGGCTAGCGGATGACAAAGAGTGGATCAAGCGCGAGAAGATCCGCCTGGAGTACTGGGGCAAGTTTCTGGATGACAGGGAGAGTATGACTCGTGCCCTCAACACTCAATCCTGGGAGATCTACGATCAAGCCAAAGCAGCCAATAGTGCGGCCGATGAACGCCACGAAAGGCTTGAGGTCATTAACACTACACTCATCAAGCGTCGGGAGGCACTTGAGGATAGGGAGAAACGGCTCGAAGATGAAAGCAGAAACTCCTAGAGCTGCGGGATGACGTCCTGAGGAGGGAGGAGGATCTCACCGAAAAGGTGGCTCTGGCTGACAAGGGCCTTGAGGAGCGCGCCAAGAAATTGGAAGAGCGCTGCGTAGAAGAGGAGAAGAAGGCCTGGGTGCGAGGGCAGGAGCTCCATGAACGGGAGTGTGCCCTCGTAGCCAGGGAAAAGAAAGTGAAGGGCAGGGAGAAGGACCTAGTCGACCGTCGGAACAAGATCCACCTCCGGGAGGAGGAGCTCAGAAAACTCGAAAAGCGGGTTGCTGAGAAGATTCAGCAAAACGCCAAAGAAGTTGAGCGCCTCGCCCGCGAGAATTCTGAACTGGTGGCGGCCAGAAGGTCCCTGGAAGAAATAAAGAGCTTGAGGACTGCAGACTCCCTACAGATTTGGGAGTTCCTGGGCAAGGCCAACGACGCGCTGACACCGATGGGCTTCAGCCCCGTGCGCCCGGATGATCCGGAGCCGGAGCCGGACCTGGCATTGTAGGCGTTGAGCTCGGCAGGCAGCAAACTCTCCAAGGTGGGCGATGTCATCGCGGACCAATTGGAGGTTGAGGGGCAATCCCTGGCGAAGAACGTCACAGAATATGTGCTGACGTGCTACACAAGCCGGAACTCCCAATTTCCTCTGGACCTGGTGCTTGAAGGTCCGGTTGAAGGAGAAGGGGAAGTTGCCCGAGCCAGCGTGTCGGAGGTTGCCCGTAAGGTCGCCCAATTCTTCCATAGGGTCTAGGACCATCTCTGTATTTCTCACTTGTATTTTCTCTTCTTCTTCCTAAATTTTGTAATCCCTTGTCTCCAGATGTAATCCCTTGTCTCCAGATAAATGAAATCCCCAAATTTTTGTGAATTTCACTTTTTGTCCTCAACACTTTTGTCTTCACTTGGCCCCCTGGTAGATGTACGCAATTTGGTTGTGAACATGTACCAAGAGGATATTACGTTTTGTTGAAGACTCATTTGCTCCGAACTTGTAGAATTTAGGTCCGAAGTCTCTGATAATGAAGGCCCCCTGAGTTTGTCGGAGTTTGGAAGCTCCGACATTGTCTATCGCCGAAGCTTAGTATCTCCGGCAATAGTCCCTATCAATGCGTAGAGCATCGATAGTTAGTCCTCCGAGGTGTCGGAGCTTAGTAGATCCGGCATTGACCTTTGCCAACACGTAACTTGTTGACAGCAGACTCCACTTGTGGGGTCTTCTCACCATCTTTTACATCGACGGCTGACCCCCCTAGCGTTACCGGGGCTTGGTTGCTCCGGTGATGCTTGTTAACATCAATTACAAGCCATCTAGATGAGTCGGAGCTTCATTAGCTCTGGCTTTTCTCCGTCAACGTAGATTTTTATTTTTTCTGCACACTTAAGCCAAGAGAAATAGTAAAATTCGTTTCTTGTCTATAACTTCGTCGCGGCTTACGATTCTCAAGAAGATTTTAAGTCTAACTCGATTCTAAATACAACCGAATGCGTTGTCTTTTCTTCCAGATCCGACTGTACATGGACCCTCCTTACTTCGGCCTGCCGGGGTGTAGGTAGAGTGGCGTACTTAGGGTGCTTGACCAGGCTAAGTCGATAGCACACTCCAGCCCTAGATTGGCTTGGCGGCTTTCAGGCGAGTTTGCCATGAACAATATTTGAATCCAAAAGAATTGAAAATACAACTCGTATCGTATATAAACTGGTCGAACTAAAATTTCTTAAGAATTGCACGCCTTTGTTATAGACAAGAAAGAGAAAAATAAAAATGTTGAGCCCGTACAAAATAAATGCACGTGGAGTCTGTTTCATATGAAGATGTCTTTCATTATAGGTCCGGGGTACAGGGGAAACAAGTACACTCTTAGGGTACAGAACCAGGCTAAGCGTGTTACATTTCTCATTTGACCCAGGGTAGCTAGCCACACTTTTAGTCCTGACACTGTGACAAGTGTAGCATGAACTTTGCGGACCTTTCGGGAAAGGTCCGGCTGCTCTCCCGGAGGAACTACCTGATTCTGTACAATGACTCTATAACATACATCTCAAGTTACTCAAGACTTACCTCCGTGGTATTAAGTGTAGAACTTACGAAGGTGCTCGATGTTCCAAGGATTTGGGAGAGGTGTCCCATCCTCGGTAGCCAAGCGAACGCTTCCGGGATGGGATACTTTAGTCACTCGGAAGGGTCCCTCCCAGCCGGGGGAGAGTTTGTTTAACCCTTCTCTGGATTGTATTCTCCGTAGCACCAGATCGCCTTCCTCAAGCTGTCGGTTGTGTACATGCCGCTGATGATAACGCCGTAGGGCTTGGCGATATCGGGCATTCCGAACAGCTGCTTGGCACCTTCCCTGCTCCAGGAGGTCTAGGTCCTCACGCCGGAGCGGGTCCTGCGTGGCTTCATCGAAGGTCCGGACCCGGAGTGAACCCAAGGTGATTTCCGGAGGAAAGATTGCTTCAGCTCCGTACACTAGAAAGAAGGGTGTCTCTCTTGTTGACCGGTTTGGAGATGTCTTGTTGGCCCATAAAGTGGGCGGAAGCTCTTCGATCCAGTTGGCTCCATGTTTATTCAAGCGCTCATAGGTGCGCGTTTTAAGTCCTTTAAGGATTTCAGCATTTGCTCTCTCAGCTTGGCCATCGCTGGCTGGGTGAGCTACTGAGGCGTAGCAAACTTGAATGCCGAGGTATTCGCAATATCCTTGAAATGCAGAGCTTGTGAATTGGGTCCCATTATCAGTGATGATTTTGTTTGGGACTCCAAATCTGCATACAATGGACTGCAAAAAGTTGATAGCTGATTGCTTGTTGATTGTCACAACAGGAGTTGCTTCCAGCCACTTGGTGAACTTATCAATGGCGACGTACAGGAACTTGTAACCTCCGACGGCTCTTGGGAAAGGTCCCAAGATGTCCATCCCCCACACAGCGAAGGGCCATGTAGGAGGTATCATTTGTAGGGGCTGAGCCGGTGTGTGAATTTGCTATGCATGGAATTGACATGCTTCACATTTCTTCACCAGCTCAGTTGCATCCTGGAGTGATGTAGGCTAGTAGAAGCCATGCCGAAAGGCTTTACCAACCAGTGTGCGGGAAGACGTGTGGTTCCCACACTCGCCTCCATGGATTTTTGCAAGGAGCTCGCAGCCTTCTTCCCTTGTGATGCACCGCATTAGGATGCCGTTGGCACCGCGCCGGTAGAGATCCCCTTCTACCAACGTGTATCCTTTAGCCAATCTGACTACCCGGTCAGCGGATACATCATCGTCAGGAAGGATGTTGTCTTTCAATTAGCTCCGGATCTCCGAGATCCATGCATCGGAACTAGCTTGAGCTTTTGAGTCTTGCGTGCTCGGTTGCTCGGAGCTCCTGGCAGCACCTACGACCCTTGATGGCTGCCATGGTAACAGGGCCATTGGGACCGTCAGCTTCGGGATGCTGATCTCGCCCCCTTCGCCCAGTTCGGCAGGCTGAGCTATTGGCTTTGACAACCTTCGGACAAAAATTCCGTCTGGAGCCGGAGCTCCGGTTGACGCTTTCGTCGAGAGTTCGTTAGCTTCAGCATTATGGGCACGCTGAACATGGTGGAGATCTAGGACTTCGAAGTCCTTCCGAAGCCTCTGGACTTCAAGGAGGTAAGCAGCTAGCTCGAACAAAAGTTGAAGCTGCATTCTTGAGACCAAAGGGCATGGCTGTATAACAGTAAATCCATCTACTGTGATGAAAGAGGTATGCTCTTCATCTTCCCTAGACATTCTAATTTGATGGTACCCAGAATATGCGTCTAGGAAACACAATAATTCACACCCGGAGGTGGAATCCACTATCTGATCTATTCTAGGTAGTGGGAATAGATCTTTTGGACATGCCTTATTTAGTGTGGTGTAGTCGATGCACATCCGAAGCTTCCCGTCGGCCTTGGGCACAACGACTGGGTTTGCCAGCCATTTTGGATGGAAGACTTCTCGGATGTCACTTCTTGTTGGATGAAGTTCTGTCGCTCTACGGATTGCTTCTGAGGCTTCTGATGCACAGGCCGGGCGTCGGGGTAGATCTTCAGATTGTGCTCAATCACTTCCCTGGGGATCCCAGGCATTTGTGACGATTGCCAAGCAAACACGTCAACGTTAGCCCGGAGGAAAGTGATGAGCGCGAGTTCCAATTTGTCGTTCAACCCCCCCCCCCCCCCCCCCCCGATATACGGGTGGTCTGAGCGGCATCGGAACCAATTTGGACGACTTTGACGGAAATGTCGGTGTCGCTGCTTGGATGCACACGAGGTGCAGAAGTCGAGCTTCGTTGACGAATGCTCGGGGGTTTTGGAGCTTGCTCCTGCCTGGAGTCCTCCTCTTGCGCCGTGGTGAGTGCATGGAGTTCCTCCAAAGCAGTTACTCTTGCAGTACGATCTCCGTGGATCCGGAGAACGCCTACTGGCGTTGGCATCTTCAACACCAGATAGCCATAATGAGCAGCTGCCATGAATTTGTACAGGGCAGGCCTACCCAAGGTGGCATTGAAGGGTAAGTTGATCTGAGCGACGTCGAAGACCAACTTCTTGGTGTGGTACTTCTCCCGTGTCCCGAAGGTAACGGGGAGAGTAATAGCTCCGAGTGGGGTAATGGCCCCCGGACCTACTCCGGAGAAAGGCTGAGAGGGGTGGAGATCCGAAGGTCGGAGTTTAAGCTTGGTAAAAGCTTCGAAGCTTATGAGGTTAAGCCCCAACCTCCGTCTACCATGACGTGGTGGAGCTGGATGTTGTTGATGGTAGGAGATACCATCAAAGGTAGCTGACCTGCTCCAACCATGCTCCGAGGGCAGTCCGAAGCACCAAAAGTGATGGATGTGTCCATCCACTTCCGATGAGGTTCCGGCCTGACTGTAGGAGCTACAGCAGCCATGTCCCGACGCATAGTCTTGATGACGCGGCGGGAGGTGATGTCCCATGATCCACCAAAAATGGTGTTCATGGTCTTCCGACGCTCGTTGTCAGAGACGTCAGAATCATCACCGACGGAGGTGTAAACGGCCTTCAGGACCTTTTTGGGATCTTGAAAACCTAACTCCTCTTCAGCCGGAGCTTCATCAACTTTTTGCTTTCCTTCCCTCTGTCGGAAAGGAGATTCTTCTCGGCGCTTATTGTAGCGTTGGGCAAGGTTTTGGACCTCCCGGCAGTCTTCCAAACTGTGGTTGCCCGTTTTGTGAATTGGGCACCACACCTTGGGCTTGCTACCATCTTTAGAAGACGGTCGAGGTCGCTTTTTGGGGCGTGGACCCCGGCCACCCGGAGCTGCAGCAGCTGCAACATTGGATGAACCGGCCGACGACTTCTTCTTGCTGTTGGTCTTTTTCTTCTTCTTGCCGTTCCCTGAGGTAGCGACTTCTTCTTTGGAGGATTTCTTGTGACCATCCGGAGTTGGTTTGGAGTGCATCTCACGGCCCTCCGCAGCTCTGGCACATTTGTCAGCCAAGCTGAAGAGTTCCGTGACACTGGTGATCTCCTTGATCGCCAGTTTCTCCAACATCTTCTTGTCCCGTACAGCCTGTCTGAATGCCACAATGACAGAGGCGCTAGAGATAGAAGATATAGTGTTTTGTACCTGAGAGAACCTCTGGATGAATGATCGCAGGGATTCTCCCACTTTTTGCACGACTACAAAAAGGTCCAGTTGGGTGCCTGGTCGGGTGTATGAACTTCCGAAGTTGGCGGTGAACTGCCGGCACAGCTCCTCCCAACTGTTGATAGAGTTGGGTGGAAGGCTCATAAACCAGGACCTGGCAGTCCCAATTAAGGCCACTGGAAAATAATTGGCCATCACGGCCTCGTTTCCTCCAGCTGCCAAGATTGCAGTGGAGTAGATCTGAAGAAATTCGGCGGGATTGACAGTCCCGTTGAATTTTTCCGACAGATGAGGCCGGAACTTCTGTGGCCACCTGACCATACGCATATGCATGGCCAGAGCTGAACAGCCTCCTCCTACTCCTTCAGGAGCAGAAAGGTCCTGAGCTTCCCGTCTTTCACGAGCACGCTCAATATGGACTCGACCGTCTTGTTGGCGGTATCGGCGATCAAGCTCCGCCCGGAGGTCATGAGTTGAGAGCCTGGATACCGTGTGAGTGCGTCGTGCCCCGGAAGGCAATGACATCACTTGTTGTGATGCAGCATGTCTCCTGCTATTGGAAACGTGCGGACCAAGTCTTCCAGACAAAGTCCGCCGCTGCGACGGGGCTCGCCCTGAAGGAGGAGGACCCTGGTTGCTGAGGCGTTCGGCTGCTGCTGCAACCAAATGTTCCACATCGGCCCTCCACTGTTCCAGTGCATCCCGAGATGCATCTGGAGGTGGTGGGCGTTGGAGAAGAGCACGCGCTGCATGGAGCGCGTGTTCCGGGTTGTCGTGATTTGCCGACGCAGTGATTGACGATGGTGCACCATCGCGTTGTCCAACTTGATTTGCTGGTGGAGGCAGTGGTGGTGGGAGTGTGACTCCTGCTGGTGCTGAGGCTCCTGCTGGTGGCTGCATATTGGAGGGATTGCCCCTAACAGCCTGAGCAGTAGGTTGACCGTTCGATGATCCAGCAGCTGAGTTCACCATTCTCAAAATCTCAGGCGCCCCTACCTGGCGCGCCAACTGTCGATGGTTTGGAACCAGCAGATCTCCCGACACTACTAAAGTGTTAGAGGAGTTTGATGTTCGGTGTGGGCGCACGGAGATTCAAGAAGGTGAATAGTAAATGACGCAGGAGACACAGAGGTTTACGTGGTTCGGGCCGCCTGAGCGTAATACCCTACTCCACGGATGTGTTGGCGTTGTATTAGCTGTATGAGCTTGTGACGAGTGTCTATGGCACGTGTGTCCTCTCTCAACGTGTCATCGGCCTGTCCTTTTATAGTACAAGGGCAGGCCGTTACAAGTTAGCCTGGCCCGACATGTGGCCCCGGCGGTTACTAGTATTGACACTTATTCAACACATTTAATTGTCCTTAATGACCGGGTAATGGGCTTTGATAGCACCGTTACTGGTAATTAAGGTCATTTGATCGTGTGTCATTAATATGGTATTAATGACACATAATCGGGTCTTGACAGTCCTTGATTCCCCAGTGAAGATCCGGAGCCGTTATGGAGTCTTCCGGAGGTCAGAGGCTGAAGTTCTGACGGTTGAACACGTGGCAGTTCCGGAGCATACTGTGGGAAACAGGTAGTTCCGGAGCTACCTGACACGTGTCAGGTCCGAAGCTTCTCTCGGTCTGGGGTTAAATCCGGAGGTGCCATTTCGGTACATGGCCCGGAGCTTCCCCCTTGTGGGCGGTAGCTCTGGTTTTATAGTACACGTGGCGACCCTGGGATTAACCATGCTGGAGAAGCGGGTCCGGTTATTTCTGACATGTGGGCCTCCGAAGGTCTTCAAATCAAGTAGATGACTTTCCTTTGAGATCTTTATAACCTCAAGAGGTGTACGGTTTCCAGGGTACTGACAGACAGGCATCACCCCAAGAACCTCACGAAAAATGTCTCCAGACGGCCAGGGGATGACACCCGAACCAAGACAGGAGGCACCAACAGAACTAAGTCATCCAGTCACTCGTCTTCCCCGACCTAGACATGAGAAGCAATCCTCGATCTTAGCCTTGCTCTTGGCACTTGGAAAACTTCTCGAGAAAGGGTCGTAAAACCACACTCCGAGTTCCTGTAACATCGTCCGCACCGAGGACGCTGCTACAGTGATGACGAGGACTGAAGCCCAAGCCCCATACAGAACAGGGCCAAGCTCGAGACCACCTTCAACAATGGTGACTTCCGGAGGATGTACGAGCATCCCGACAACTCACAAGAACTCGAGGGATGCAGACAAAGTACAGATGAGTCCCTCGCATGGGGTGCTTCTCTGAGAGGTGCAACGAGCTACCTGGTGCCAACACCGATATCATTAGAGCTTTCCTCTTGGGGGCTGCCCACAAGTCCCGGCGCCCAAGCTCGCCCGCTCCAAACCAAGATACAAAAGGGAGCTACTCGACCTCACCTCTCACTTCGCCCCAGGCAAAGGGACGGTAGGGGCCGACACTGATGCAACAGAGCTAAGACCCGACAGCCCCAGGATCCAGAAAGCCCAAACACTACCGAAAGGAAATTGAGCTGCAGATCGGCCCCAACAAAGGCATCCCATGGGCGCCAGACTCCAAAATGGTCACGGCCACTGACCGATGCGAAGATGGGAGATCGACCAGATGGCTGACCAGCCACTTCGAGAAGATGCTCGAGGAACCTTGCACCCATCATGCCTTCTCAGTAAAACACGTGTTGAAGGAATGTGTCCTCCTCCAGCATTTCGTATGGCTGGCAGTTTGCCTCTCGGCCGCACAGTGATGGGACACTTCAAATTGAATTCAAAGGACATATGCACTGTGTGTTTGCCTCGATATCCACAAAGGTTGCCACGCTCGGTCGCTTCAGCCGCCTGTATTAATGACTAATATCGCAGGCAGCTCCTCCTTCTTTACAGTCCGCCTGTGAAAATTGATTTTGTTTACACCGGCAGTTTAGTTTTGCGAGCCGACTGTGATGTTTTGTCATCATTGGCGACTATTAATTCATTTGACATCACATGCGTATTTTTAACTGGCCGCTTGCGTAAAAAAAGTGAAGCGCATGTGAAAATGTTTTATCCAGTAGTGTGAAATACTAAATATGTGCAGGTTAGTGTTTTCTTGTTGGAGGGCCGACCCGGAGCATACCAAGCCCTTTGTAGGATGTGGGCTAGCCATGAGTTCATATCTTGTTAGAAGTTCTTTCATGTGAGGTCCTTGAACTGTTTAGGTGGTGATAAAATTGTCTCTTTGATTGTAGCATATGTGAGTATTATTCTTATAGTTTCCAACTCATTACCTTCATTTGGTAAGTGAAATTGTTGTCTTGGTCTCAACGGAGAGCTGATAGCTATTCATTTTCTTGAAGTAGTTCCATTTTGCGGAAAGTGAAGACATTGATTATTTTGCCAGTGGAATGGAATAGTTCTTTACGTATAACGTGCCACCTATGATAAAGAATTATCACAAGCGGTTTCTTACGTGTACCACGTCCACCTGCGATAATATATGAACCTATACAGAACTAATTAACACAATTATTTCTAATTTCCTGCTCAAATTAAAATAACAGCAATCACAATATATTCAATGCAATTCATAGTTTATACACTGCAATTCATAGTTGATACATTGCAATTCATAGTTGATACATGGCAATTTATAATTTTTACATTGCAATATATAGTTTATATGTAGCAATTCATAGTTCCTCTCAGGCTCACATTAAATATACACTGTACTTTCGAGCTTGCTCCCTAACACGTCTCTTATATTCCTGTGGAGATCCTGAAACATAAATACTATTGAAATTAAAAAAAGTGCAATGATGAATGATATCTAACCTAGCTTGCTCCCTAACACATAGTTACTAAAAGTCTTTTTCATCCAAGAACAAAATAAGAATATGTGGCAACAACAGAAGGTGAACATAGTTACTGGGAATATGTCTCATGAAAGGTTATTTTTTTCATCGATCAAATGACCACGGTGACAATACATAGAGCAGAAATTTATTATTTCTTTATACATGGTGACAATACAAATAACATAAATTTATTTAAATGAATCAAGCATGACGATCACCGGAAATGACAAAGGACAAATATAACAAAATATGCATATAAAGTCTGAACTGAAATATTGATGACATAAAGCAAAGACTGAGAACAAGCAATCAAATGTATAATACAGAGTCCTCTAAACTATGCAACTTGAATAACTAAAACTAGGTGATAGATTATGTCATAATTTCATCTGGGAAATCGTTTTGATAGAACAAAAGCCTAGCAAAAAATAAGCAAACATACCAATTCATCCACTCCATATCCAGTGCATAAACAACCTAATAGAGCATATGCATCCACTCCAAATCCATGAAGCCAATTAATATGACCTGCATCAGAAAACTATCTACCTTCAATCACAAATTAACAGAGCATCACTGGTGATAACTTATCATGCAAATGTATGGTAATACTAATACAATACATTATAGAAGCTTGAAGAAAATGAAATATGGATCACGAAGCAAATCTCAGCAAACATGATTTTCTGTTGAATCCACCACTTCCTCTTCCTCTTGTAGAAATAGCCCTGCTGCTGTTGGAAGAATTACTTGAACCAGACACAGGTAGATCACGGCGACGGCAGCGAGAGCAAGGCCAGCGATCGAGTGTACAGTGACCATGGCGAGGGCGAGGGCGGCGAGGGTGAGGACAGTGATGGTGAGAACGACAATGGTGAGGGCGGTGCTCGGCTGCGACAACGACGAGAGCAACCACGGCAAGGGTGAGGACGGCAAGGGTGAGGCGGCGCTCGACGGCGACGGTGGTGAGAGAAACCACAGCGAGGGTGAGGATGGCGCTCGGCGGCGATGGCGGCGATGACGGCGAGTGATGGCTTTGCGGAAAAATGAAGATTTTTGCAGACTTAGGTTTTGCGGGGTGTGGCCGATGCTTTATTGGAGTTTATTATCACAAACTATAAATATCATTTTCATAGGCAGCTGCAAGTTTGAAACCACTCGTGAAGCTTAGGAGTCGCACAAAGAATTTATAAATATTATTATCACAGACGTCTTTTGGTTAAGAATCGCCTGTAAAAACTTATGACAATTTTTCATCGACTAATGAGATACATATCTACATCATTAATGTGTAACACATCAATTAATGTCATATATAGTCCATAAGTACATGGTTATATATAGACCATTAGTTTATGGTTATAACAGATCCATTCGATGATCGATGATTAGAAACACATCCATTCAATGATTGACCATTAGAACTAAATGGTTATAACAGAACAGATAACACACAGATGAACAACATTAAGTTTATTAACTTAAAAACAACATTACAAAACAAGAAAAGTACAAAAACATCAACTAAAGATAAGAAAAGAAAAAAACTAGTTCTACTCTTCCTCCTCGAGCTCCTGGGGGTCCTGGGGTGCCTTCGGCAGTACCGGGGAACCAGTTTCCTTGTCGTCGCCGCCATCAGGTTCCTACAATCATCGACCTTGAGCTCCTAAGCCATCGTCTCCCACAGAGCGTCGAGATGATCAGCAACTTTTGTGAGCCCAAACAAATAGTGGCCCATGGTGCCCATTCTAGTATGTTCTGGAAGGGTACTGTCGGTGGTTTTGATCCGGCAGATCTCCCGACACTACTAAAAGTGTTTGCGGAGTTTGAAGTTCATTGTGGGTGCGCGGAGATTCAAGAAGGTGAAATGTAAAATGACACAGGAGACACAAAGATTTACGTGGTTCGGGCCGCCTGAGCGTAATACCCTACTCCACGGGGTGTGTTGGTGTTGTATTGGATGTATGAGCTCAACTCAGGTGATGTGAGTTGAGAGCGCGTGTCAGTCGATCAGACCAGATCAGATCGGATCAGCTCAGGTCAGATCAGATGATATCATATCAGAGCAGATCAGTTCAGAGAGCCCCTCTATGTATCGTCGGCCTGTCCTTTTATAGTACAAGGACAAGCCGTTACAAGTTGGCCTGGCCCGACATGTGGCCCCGACGGCTACTAATATTGATACACATTTGATGCGCTTAATTACCCTTAATGACCGAGTTACGGGCTTTGACAGCGCCGTTACTGGTAATAATGGTTGTCCGATCATTTGTCATTAACATAGTATTAATGACACTTAATCGGGTCTTGAAGTCCTTGATTCCCCTTTGAAGATCTGGAGCCGTTGTGGAGTCTACCGAAGGTTTGAGGCTAAAGATCCGACGGTTGGACACGTGGCAGCTCCGGAGTATGTTGTGGGGAACAGATAGGTCCGGTACCACCAGACACGTGTCAGTTCTGGAGCTTCCCTTGGTCTGGGGTTAGGTCCGGGGGTGCCGTTATGGTACATAGCTCGAAGCTTCCCCCTTGTGGGTGGTAGCTCCGGTTTGATGGTACACCTGGCGACCCTGGGACTAACCATGTTGGGGAAGCGGGTCTGGTTATGTCTGACATGTGGGCCTCTGAAGGTCTTCAAATCAAGTAGATGACATTTCCTTGAGATCTTTGCGATCTCAAGGGGTATATGGTACCCAGGGTACCGACAGTGGCCCCCTGGGCCCACCTCTGGGGAAGACTCCTTGGGTTAAGTCATTCCGCCGGAGATGGGTCCATCCTTCGACTTTTAAGCCGAGTCTTCAAAGGTCTTCAGATGTGCCGTTGGCGATATTTTTGGAGTTAAATCCTCGCCGCGTGGCATATCCCGGGTGCGGCAAATGAGATCTTTGGCGTTCGGATCTCACGCAATTGAAGGTCGCCGGTTCCCGATACGAAAATCGTATCAGTTCTGCGCGCCTTGTCAGGCCGCCGCCTTCAGGCTTCCCGCCTTTCATGATGACAACCGTTCGCCTGGGTAAGAACCTCGACTTGATCGTCGGGGTGGTCCCGGGCCCTCTTGCCATCGGCAGGGTGAAATTTTTGAATAGTATCTTCGGCTTCCCTGCGATTTCCATCCAAGCGTTGCGGGGGCTTACATAAGAAGGAAAGCGCGCACCGTCTGGGGTTCTTTACACCTCTCATCTGAACTTGCACTCGAACTCCCAAACTTGCGCTTGCTTTTCCTCCCTTGCCTCACTGTGCTGCGATGGAGTTGGGTCTCAGCGAGAGCCGCTTGAAGACCGAAAGTGACCTGAAGAAGGTCCGGGCCCTCATGGGGTGGTCCCCGGACTTCTTCGTCCACCTGGTCCACGCCAGGGGAGAGCTCCAATTCGAGAAGGAGCACGCCGGCGAGATGGTGTACTTTTCTACGTACGCCATGGTGGGGCTGATCCCACCTTTTTCCTCCTTTTTCTTGATGCTGCTAGACTTCTATGGTCTGCATCTGTACCACCTTGGCCCCCACTCCATTCTTCTAGTGTCTGTCTTCGTCCACTTCTGTGAAATGTGGGTGGGCATCCCCCCTGCATTGAGCTTTTCCGGACCTTTTTCACCGTCCATACCACCGGAAGGAGTAATGAGTACCTTGGCTTCTACTACTTTGTGAAGCGCAAGAAGTGCCCATTCAAGTACCTCCGGTCGTTTCCCTCTGGAAAGTGGGACGATTGGAAGAAGGACTGGATAGTCATCCGGGTGGAGGAGCACGAGAAGCTAGAGCTGCCCGAAGGCCTCCCCATCATCAACACTGCAGTCTGGAGTGAAGCTCCGGTGTTGTCGGATGCCTTCAACCCTGCTCTGACCAGGATCCGCCATTGTGTGGAGGGAGGATTAACTACTCAGGCGGTATTTTGTAATTTCCTGGTCAACAGGTGGGCACCGCTGAAGAGGAGAGAAAAAATCGCTTGGTCCCTAAACAGTGTGATGGACGACGACCGGGTCGAGACCGGGCTGAAGTCCAACATGGAGGGGGAGACCTTGGAGTTTCATCTTAAGAAGTTCCAACACAGCATCGACGTCGCGGGTGATGACTTGACCCCGCCGCCAGCTTTCCGCCCTCTGAACTTGGAAGTACAGTTCAGTAGGGAGCTCCAGCGGACGATGCCGGTGCTTGACGACCTCGGTGTCGTCGAGAGAAGATCGACTTCCGGGGTGGTGATCCCTGGGGCTTCTGAAGGTGGCTCTGACCCTGCCCCGAAGCCAAGGACCAAAGTCGTCGGCAAGGGCAAGGAGCCAGTGGCCGAACCCTCGAGCCGGAAGAGAAAGCTAAAGCATGCCGACGGAAGGTCCGTCAGGCCTGCACCCTCTAAAGCGGCTCCTTCTCCCCGGAGGTGGAGGTCTTCTACAACTGCGGCGACTGTACCTGTAGCATTGTCTTCCCGGGGTGCTAGCCCCGGGCATGTGACTCCAGTACCAGGCCCAGCTGAGGCCTCTGGGTCCGGAGGTCCTTCCCGGTTGAGGGGGGCCTCAACTAAGGAAATGCCTGCGGCTGCAACAATTTCCGGGGGGCCTTCCGGAGCTACCACGCCGGCGGCGGCCATGGTCAGTCCAGAACGCCCGGGAAAGAGATTCCGTGCAAGCTGGCACCAAAGCCTTCCGAGGTAATTTTTAATCTTTACCTCGGATAGTTGTTTTGTTGTAGTAACTGTTTTTTTTTTAAGTTTCTTCATCCATCATTTGCCGCTTCCCCAAGAAGAGGAGTGAGGCTCCGCCCTCAGCCACAACAGCTGAAGCTGTGAGGGCAGAGGCTTCTGCTCCTGTCCCAGTGCCACCCCAAGTGGTGACTGAAGCTGCGGCAGCTCCGGCGCCAGCTGTCTTGGTCATGGACCTCTACTCATCCCCCGAGACTCCCGTGGTAGCGCCGGACCACGGGAGAGAAGATGCGCCAGCGGCACCTGCCCCGGAGGTTGAAGCCCCGGGTCTTGACGCTGAGATGTTGGAACTTAAGTGATTCTGGCTCCAGAGCCGGAAATCGTCAAAGCCCCGGCGGTTGTGATGGAGGTTATTGAAGTCCCGGCGAGCGAGGCGGATGTTGAGGAAGTCCTGGCGGTTGAGCCGGCCACCTCCGAAGCTCCGGCCTCAGAGCCGGTTGCCACTGAAGCTCCGGCTGCAGAGCCGGTTGCAGTTGAAGACCTTCCAGCACCTGAGTCGGTTGAGGTTGAAGCTCCAGCCTTAGGGCCGGTTGTTGCGGAGGCATCAGCACTCGAACCTATGATGGTCGAGGCGCCAACACCCGAGCCACCAGTAGAGGAGGAGCCTAGGCCGGAGCCGGAAGTATCCCCTGCCCCGGAGGTGATGACGACGGAGGTGCCTGCTGCTGAGTCAGGGTGCCTTGATGAAATCGCTGGCCCCCTGCCTAAGGGGGCAAATGAAGACCTAGTGGCAGAACCTTCAGAACCACTTCCAGAGGTCGGAACTTCTTCTGCGGGACCCTCCTCGGTAGCAACTGAGGCTATCCCAGAGGACGGCCCTAGTGCCGTGGAGGCTCAGAGGACCACTCTTGTGGAGTGGGACCCAATTTTTGTAAGCGAGAACCCGCTGGAACCAGCGGAGGAGACCCCAGAAGGTCCGTACCATATTCCCTTGTCGTTGTCCATTGACAACGCTTGCTCCAGTATGCGTCAAGTCCAGCTGGCGTTCTACCACGACAGTAAGGCTCTTGAAGAGGAGCGCCAAGCCCTTAGGCGGTGGCGTAATCGGCTCTACTTCGAGACCAAGCTGGCGCAGTCGAGGCTGGCAGATGACAAGGAGTGGATCAAACAGGAGAAGGTCCGCCTGGAATACTGGGGCAAATTATTGGATGATAGGGAGAGCTTGACTCATGCCCTCGACACTCAATCCCGAGATATTTATGAGCAGGCCAAGGCAACTAATAGTGCGGCTAATGATCGCCAAGAAAGGCTTGAAGCCATTAACACTACTCTCATCAAGCGCTGGGAGGCACTTGAGAAGAGGGAGAAGAGGCTTGAAGACGAAGAGCAAAAACTCCTAGAGTTGCGGGATGATGTCTTGAAGAGGGAGGAGGAGCTCGCCAAAATGGTGGCTCTGGCTGACAAGGGCCTCGAGGAACGCACCAAGAAGTTGGAGGAGCGTCGCGTTGAGGAGGAGGAGAAGGCCTGGGTGCGAGGGCAGGAACTCTACAAGCAAGAGTGTGCTATTGCTGCTAGGGAGAAGAAAGTTAGGGGCCGGGAGAAGGACCTGGTCGACCGCCGGAACAGGATCCACCTCCGGGAGGAGGAGCTCGGAAAACTCGAGAAGCAGGTTGGTGAAAAGATTCAGCAAAATGCCAAAGAGGTTGAGCGCCTTGCTCGTCAGAATTCTGAACTGGCAGCGGCCAAAAGATCCTTGGAGGAACTTAAGGGCTTCAAGACTGCGGACTCCCTATAGGTTTGGGAGTTCCTGAGCAAAGCCAACGACGCGCTGACACTAATGGGCTTCAGTCCCGTGCGTCCGGATGATCCAGAGCCAGAGCCGGACCTGGTGTTGCAAGCGTTGAGCTTGGCGGGTGACAAACTCTCCAAGGTGGGTGACGTCATCGCGGACTAGTTGGAGGTTGAGGGGCAGTCCCTGGCGAAGAACATCGCAGAGTATGTGCTGAAGTGCTATACCAGCCGGGATCCCCAATTTCCTCTAGACCCGGTGCTTGAAGGTCCCGTCGAAGGAGAAGGTGAAGCCACCCGAGCCAATGTGTCAGAGGTTGCTCAGAAGGTTGACCAGTTCTTCCATAGGGTCTAGGACCATCTCTGTAGCTCCCACTTGTATTCTCTCTTTTTCTTCCCCAATTTTGTAATCCCTTGTCTCCAGCTGAATGAAATCCACAATTTGTTAATGAATTTCATTTTTTGTCTTCAACACTTCTGTCTTCACTTGGCCCCCTGGTAGATGTACACAATTTGATTGTGAACATGTACCAAGAGGATATTGTATTTTGTTGAAGACTCGTTTGCTTCGAACTTGTAGAGTGTAGGTCCGAAGTCTTCGATAGTGAAGGCCCCCTGAGGTTGTCGGAGCTCAGAAGCTCCGGCATTGACTACCGTCAGAGCTTAGTAGCTCCGGCAATAGTCCCTATCAACGTGTAGAGCATCGATAGTTAGCCCTCTGGGGTGTCAGGGCTTAGTAGCTCTAGCAGTGACCTTTGCCAACGTGTAGCTTGTCTGCAGCAGACTACGCTTGTGGGGTCTTCTCACCATCTTTTATTCTGCATCGACGGTTGGCCCCCCTAGCTTTGCTGGAGCTTGGTTGCTCCGGTAATGCTCATTTTCAATGTTTAACATCGATTACAAGCCACCTAGGGGGAGTCGGAGCTTTGTTAGCTCCGGCTTTTCTCCATCAACATGGATTCTTTATTTTCCTACACACTGAAGCCAAGAAAAATAGTAACGCTCCTTGCCTATAACTTCATCGCAGCTTACGATTCCCAAGAAAGTTTTAGGTCAAACACAATTCTGAATACAACCGAATGTGTTGCCTTCTTTCTTCCAGATCCAATTGTACTTGGACCCGCCTTACTTTGGCCTGCCGGGGTGTAGGTAGAGTGGCGTACTTAGGGTGCTTGACCAGGCTAAGTCGATAGCACACTCCGGCCCTAGATTGGCTTGGCGGCATTCAGGCGAGTGGGCCATGAACAATATTTGGATCCAAAAGAATTGACAATACAGCTTGAATTGTACATGAACTGGTCGAATTAAAATTTCTTAAGAATTGCACAACTTTGTTATAGACAAGAAAGAGAGAAAATAAAAAATGTTGAGCCTGTACAAAATAAATGAACGTGGAGTCTGTTTCACATGAAGATGTCTTTCATTATAGGTCTGGGGTATAGGGGAAACAAGTACACTCTTAGGTTACGGAACCAGGCTAAGCGTGTTTCATTTCTCGTTTGACCCAGGGTAGCTAGCCATACTTTTAGTCCTAAGACTGTGACAAGTGTTGCATGAACTTTGCGGACCTTCCGGGAAAGGTCCGGCTGTTCTCCCGGAGGAACTACCCGACTCTTTACAATTACTGTATAACATACACTTCAAGTTACTACAGACTTACCTCGATGATATTAAGTGTAGAACTTACAGAGGTGCTCAATATTCCAAGGATTTGGGAGAGGTGTCCCATCCTCGGTAGCCAAGCGAACGCTTCCGGGACGGGACACTTTAATCACTCGGAAGGGTCCCTCCCAGTTGGGGGAGAGTTTGTTTAATCCTTCTATGTATTGTATTCTCCGTAGCACCAGATCGCCTTCCTCGAGCTGTCGATTGTGTACATGCCGCTGATGATAGCGCCCAAGGGCTTGGAGGTATCGGGCATTCCGAATAGCTGCTTGGCACCTTCCCTCCTCAAGGAGGTCTAGGTCTTCACTCCGGAGCTGGTCCTGCGTGGCTTCGTCGAAGGTCCGGAGCCAGAGTGACCCCAAGGAGATTTTCGGAGGAAGGATTGCTTCAGCTCCGTACACCAGGAAGAAGGGTGTCTCTCCAGTTGACCGGTTTGGAGTTGTCCTGTTGGCCCATAGAGTGGGCGGAAGCTCTTCAATCCAGTTGGCTCCATGGTTTTTCAAGCGCTCATAGGTGCATGTTTTGAGTCCTTTCGAGATTTCAGCATTTGCTCTCTCGGCCTGGCCATTGCTTGCCGAGTGAGATACGGAGGCGTAGCAAACTTGAATGTCGAGGTCTTTGCAATATCCTTGAAATGCAGAGCTTGTGAATTGGGTCCCGTTATCAGTAATGATTTTGTTTGGGACTCCAAATCTGCATATAATGGACTGCAAGAAGTTGATAGCAGATTGCTTGTTTATTGTCACAACTGGAGGTTCTTTCGGCCACTTGGTGAACTTTTCAATGGCGACATACAGGAACTTGTAACCTCCGACGGCTCTTGGGAAAGGTCCCAAGATGTCCATCCCCCACACAGCGAAGGGCCATGTAGGAGGTATCATTTGTAGAGGCTGAGCCGGTGTGTGAATTTGCTTTGCATGAAATTGGCATGCTTCGCATTTCTTCACCAGCTCAGTTGCATCCTGGAGTGCTGTAGGCCAGTAGAAGCCATGTCGGAAGGCTTTACCGACCAGCGTGCGGGAAGACGCATGGTTCCCGCACTCGCCTCCATGGATTTCTACGAGGAGCTCGCAGCCTTCTTCCCTTGTAATGCACCGCATTGGGACGCCGTTGGCACCGCGCCGGTAGAGATCCCCTTCTACCAATGTGTATCTTTTAGCCAATATGACTATCCGGTCAGCGGATACATCATCGTCAGGAAGGATGTTGTCTTTCAAGTAGCTCCGGATCTCCGAGATCCATGCATCGGAGCTAACTTGAGCATTTGAGTCTTGCGTGCTGGGTTGCTCGGAGCTTCCGGCAGCACCTATGACCCTTGATGGCTGCATGATAGCAGGGCCATCTGGACCGTCAGCTTCGGGATGTTGATCTCGCCCCCTTCGCTCATTTTGGCAGGCTGAGCTGTGGATTTTGACAACCTCCGGACAAAAGTTCCGTCAGGAGCTGGGGCTCCAGTTGACGCTTTCGTCGAGAGTTCGTCGGCTTCAGCGTTGTGGACACGCTGGACGTGGTGGAGATCTAGGACTTCGAAGTCCTTCTGAAGCCTCTCGACTTCAAGGAGGTAAGCAGCTAGCTAGAGATTGTTGCAAGAGCATTCACCCTTCACTTGTTTAATGATGAGCTCTGAATCTCCATTGACCAGCAGCTGCTTGACACCGTATGACAGTGCCACCTTTAGTCCGTAGATGAGTGCTTCGTACTCCGCCATGTTGTTGGTCGCCTTGAAGTCAAGGTGTACCATGTATTTTACCTTCTCCCCGGTTGGTGCGAGGAGAAGGATTCCAGCTCTGGCCCCATGCTTTTGTTTGGAGCCGTCGAAGTAGAGGGTCCAGTGAGGCTCGGTGAAGACCGGAGCCTTGTGTTCCGGCTTCTGCTCACTGGGGCCCCCAGGGTTTGATGGAGAGGGAGTCCATTCCGCCACAAAATCTGCCAATGCTTGACTCTTGATTGCTTGTCTAGGAATGAATTCGAGATCGAATTCGGCCAATTCCGCTGCACACTTTGCAATGTTCCCAGTTGAATTGGGAATATGCAAGATTGCTCGAAGTGGGTAAGAAGTCACCACTGAAATCTTGTGAGCTTGGAAGTAATGGCAAAGCTTCCTTGAGGCGATAAGAACTACATAGAGCAGCTTATGCACCTCTAGGTATCGAGTCTTGGCGTCATGAAGTACTTCACTGATGAAGTACACTGGGCGCTGGATGGTTCGGACCCTCCCGGAGGGGCCTGAAGCTTCCTCTTCATTGACCCGGATCCTCTTGGAGGGATCCGGACCTTCTTCGAGGACCTCTGGGTCCTTGCTGGAGGGACCCGGAGCTTCTTCAGAAGCGACCTGGACCCTCCCGGAGGCGTCTGGGTCTTCTGAAGTAACTTCTTGTGGACTCAAGTCTGGGAACTGGGACCCAGACTCGCTTTCAGGAACCTCCAGACCCTCCCGGGGGGGTCTGGATTCCTGAGCATGGGATGGTTCCAGTCTCTCCGCAACCAGGACCATACTGACGACTTCGTCAATTGCTGAAATGTAAAGCAGTAAAGGCTCACCAGGGTTCGGAGCTACCAGAGTTGGTAGGGTGGTCAGGAGCTGTTTTAGGTCCTAGAACGCCTTTTTTGCTTATTCAGACCATTGTAATGGTCCAGACTTCCTCAATAACTTGAAGAAGGGAAGTGCCCATTCCTCCAGTCTTGAAATGAACCGGCTGAGGGCTGCTAGACATCCAGTCAGCTTTTGGACATCCTTGATGCGAGTTGGTGGCCACATGTCTTCAATGGCTTTGATCTTCCCCAGAGTAGCCTCTATGCCCCAGTGATTTACCAGGAAACCAAGAAGTTTTCCGGAGCTAACCCCGAAGACACACTTGTCTGGGTTTAGCTTTGTGCGGGTGGCCCGCAGCTTGTCGAAGACAGCCTGTAAGGTGTCAAGGAGTGACTCCTTGTTCTTGACCTTGACCACGATGTCATCGACGTACACTTCCACTATGTCTCTAATGAGTTCTTCAAAAGTTTTGTACATAGCTCGTAGAAAAGTTGAAGCTGCATTCTTGAGACCAAATGGCATAGCTGTATAACAGTACAATCCATCTACTGTGAAGAAAGAGGTATGCTCTTCATCTTCCCTAGACATTCTGATTTGATGATACCCAGAATATGCGTCTAGGAAACACAGTAATTCACACCCGGAGGTGGAATCCACTATCTGATCTATTCTAGGTAGTGGGAATGGATCTTTTTGACACGCCTTATTTAGTGTTGTGTAGTCAATACACATCTGAAGCTTCCTGCCGGCCTTGGGCACAACGACTGGGTTTGCTAGCCATTTGGATGAAAGACTTCTCGGATGAATCCATCTTCGAGCAACTTCTTCACTTCTTGTCGAATGAAGTACCGTCGCTCCACGGATTGCTTCCGAGGCTTCTGATGCACGGGCCGGGCGTCGGGGTAGATCTTCAGATTGTGCTCAATCACTTCCCTAGGGATCCCAGACATTTGTGACGGTTGCTAGGCAAACACGTTGACATTTGCCCGGAGGAAAGCGATGAGCGCGAGTTCCTATTTGTCATTCAGTCCCCCCGATATATGGGTGGTCTAAGCGGCATCAGAACCGATTTGGACGACTTTGACGGGAATGTCGGTGTCGCCGCTTGGCTGCACACAAGGTGCAGAAGTCGAGCCTCGTTGAAGAATGCTCGGCGGTTTTGGAGCTTGCTCCTGCCTGGAGTCCTCCTCTTGTGCCGTAGTAAGTGCATGAAGTTCTTCCAGAGCAGTTACTCCGGCAGTGCGATCTCCACGGATCCGGAGAACGCCTACTGGTGTTGGCATCTTGAACACCAGGTAGCCATAATGAGCAGCTTCCATGAATTTGTACAAGGCAGGCCTACCCAAGATGGCGTTGAAAGGTAAGTTGATCTGAGCAACGTCAAAGACCAACTTCTCAGTGCGATACTTCTCCCGAGTCCCCAAGGTAACAGGGAGAGTAATAGCACCGAGTGGGGTAATGGCTCCCGGACCTACTCCGGAGAAAGGTCGGGAGGGGTGAAGATCCGAAGGTCGGAGCTGAATCTTGGTAAAAGCTTCAAAGCTTATGAGGTTCAGCCCCGAACCTCCGTCTACCATAACATGGTGGAGCTGAATGTTATTGATGGTAGGAGATACCATCAAAGGTAACTGGCCTGCTCCAACCATGCTTCGAGGGCAGTCTGAAGCATCAAAAGTGATGGCTGTGTCCATCCACTTCCGATGAGGCTCCGCCCTGGCTGTAGGAGCTATAGCGGCCATGTCCCGACGCATTGTCTTGAGGACGCGGCGGGAGGTGATGTCCCATGATCCTCCAAAAATGGTGTTTATGGTCTTCTGACTCTCGTTGTCAGAGACGTTAGAATCGTCGTCGACGGAGGTGTAGACGGCCTTCAGGACCTTTTTAGGATCTTGGAAACCTAACTCCTCTTCAGCCGGAGCTTCGTCAACTTTTTGTTTTCCTTCCCTCTGTCAGAAAGGAACTTCTTCCCAGCACTTGTTGTAGCGCTCGGCAAGGTTTTGGACCTCTCGGCAGTCTTCCAAACTGTGGTTGTCCGTCTTATGAATTGGACACCACACCTTGGGTTTGCCACCATCTTCAGAAGATGATCGAGGTCGCTTCTCGGGGCGTGGCCCCCGACCACCCGGAGCTGCAGCAGCTGCAGCATTAGATGCACCGGCCGACGACTTCTTCTTGCCGTTGGTCTTTTTCTTCCTTTTCCCACTCCCGGAGGTAGTGGCTTCGCCTTTGGAGGATTTCTTGCGATCCTCCGGAGGTGGTTTGGAGTGCATTTCACGGCCCTCCGCAGCTCTGGCACATTTGTCGGCCAAGCTGAAGAGTTCTGTGACACTGGTGATCTCCTTGATCGCCAGTTTCTTCAAAATCTTCTTATCCCGTACGCCCTGTCTAAATGCCACAATGACAGAAGCACTAGAGATAGAAGGGATAGTGTTTCGTACCTGAGATAATCTCTCAATGAATGATTGTAGGGATTCTCCCCCTTTTTGCACGACTGCAAAAAGGTCCAGTTCGGTGCCTGGTCGGGTGTATGAACTCCCGAAGTTGGCGGTGAACTGTCGGCACTACTCCTCCCAACTGTTGATGGAGTTGGGTGGATGGCTCATAAACCAGGACCGGGCGGTCCCAATTAAATCCAATGGAAAATAGTTGTCCATTACGGCCTCATTTCCTCCAGTTGCCAGGATAGCAGTGGAGTAAATCTGAAGAAATTTGACGGGATTAACGGTCCTATCAAACTTCTCCGGCAGGTGAGGCCGGAATTTCTGTGGCCACCTGACCATACGTAGATGCATGGCCAGGGCTGAACAGCCTCCTCCTACTCCTTCAGGAGCAGGAATGTCCTGGGCTTCTCGTCTTTCATGAGCACGCTCGATATGCACTCGGCCGTCTTGTTGACGGTATCGGCGATCAAGCTCTGCCCAGAGGTCATGAGTTGAAAGCCTTGATACCGTGTGAGTGCGTCGCGCCCCGGAGGGCAACGGCGTCACTTGCTGTGACGCAGCACGTCTCCTGTTGTTGGAAACGTGCAGACCAAGTCTGCCAGACAAGGTCCGTCGCTGCAACGGGGCCCGTCCTGAAGGAGGAGGACCCTGGTTATTGATGTGGTCGGCTGCTGCTGCAACCAAGTGTTCCACATCGGTCCTCCACTGCTCCATTGCATCCCGAGATGCATCCGGAGGTGGTGGGCGCTGAAGGAGAGCACATGCTGCATGGAGCGCGTGTTTCGGGTTGTCATGATTCGCCGACGCAGTGATTGACGTCGGTGCACCATCGCGCTGCCCAGCTTGATTTGCTGGTGGAGGCGGCGGTGGTGGAAGTGTGACTCCTGCTGGAACTGAGGTTCCTGCTGGTGGGTGCATATTGGAGGGATTGCCCCCAGCAGCTTGAACAGCGGGATGACCATTGGATGATTCAGCAGCTGAGTTCACCATTCTTGAAATCTCAGGCTCCCCCTTCCTGGAGCGCCAACTGTCGGTGGTTTTGATCCGGCAGATCTCCCGACACTACTGAAAGTGTTTACGGAATTTGAATTTCGGTGTGGGCGCGCGGAGATTCAAGAAGGTGAAATGTAAAATGACACAGGAGACACAAAGATTTACGTGGTTCGGGCCGCCTGAGCGTAATATCCTACTCCACGGGGTGTGTTGGTGTTGTATTGGATGTACGAGCTCAACTCAGGTGATGTGAGTTGAGAGCGCGTGTCAGCCGATCAGACCAGATCAGATCGGATCAGCTCAGGTCAGATCAGATGATATCAGATCAGAGCAGATCAGTTTAGAGAGCCCCTCTATGTATCGTCGGCCTGTCTTTTTATAGTACAAGGACAAGCCGTTACAAGTTGGCCTGGCCCGACATGTGGCCCCGGCGGCTACTAATATTGATACACATTTGATGCGCTTAATTACCCTTAATGACCGAGTTACGGGCTTTGACAGCGCCGTTACTGGTAATAATGGTCAACCGATCGTGTGTCATTAACATAGTATTAATGACACTTAATCGGGTCTTGAAGTCCTTGATTCCCCTTTGAAGATCCGGAGCCGTTGTGGAGTCTACCGGAGGTTTGAGGCTGAAGATCTGACGGTTGGACACGTGGCAGCTCTGGAGTATGCTGTGGGGAACAGATAGGTCCGGTACCACCACACACGTGTCAGTTCCGGAGCTTCCCTCGGTCTGGGGTTAGGTCCGGGGGTGCCGTTATGGTACATAGCCCAGAGCTTCCCCCTTGTGAGCGGTAGCTCCATTTTGATGGTACACGTGGCGACCCTGGGACTAACCATGTTGGGGAAGCGGGTCCGGTTATGTCTGACATGTGGGCCTCCGAAGGTCTTCAAATCAAGTAGATGATATTTCCTTGAGATCTTTGTGATCTCAAGGGGTATACGGTACCCAGGGTACCGACAGGTACTGAGACCCTGGAGCCGCATGGAGCGAGATGTACTATTAAATACATCTCGAGCCATGTCAAGGCGCAAATCCTAAATTTTCTAGGAGGGGGAGGATCGCGGCCACTTCGCCGCTGACTCCCTTGGCGGTCTTGGCGATGTCTGGTTGTCGGCCATTTGGTGCGGAGGATGATGGGGCACGATGGAGAAAGAAGAGGAAGAGTACTACGGTGTTTTTGAGAAGATGATCGATGGTGTGCGGAGAAGAGGAACGTGCGTGTGTCTTTATATCATCGTCTGATTGACGGTTCACTTCTCAGTGCGTAGTGGGTGGGACACTTCAAATTGAATTCAAAGGACGGCTCTCTGCGCGTTCCCCTCGATAACCCTAAAGTTCCATGCCCGATCGCTTCACAGGCAGCCCTTAATTAGAAGCCGACTGTGATAAGTAACTAAAGATCATAGGCGGTAGTTCAGGAGATCCGCCTGTAATAATAGAGAATATCACATACGGCTCGTGTATAAAGTCCACCTGTGAAAATGGGTATGTTTACACAAGAGGTTTAGTTTTGCAACCGTCTTTGATATCTATCATCACAGACGGCTATTAATTCATTGGACAATACAAATGTATTTTGTAACGGACCGCTTGAGTTAAAAAATTGAAGGGCCTTTGAAAAGGCTTTTTGTAGCACCATCGATAAAACATTGATCTTTGTTTTTTATTATTTTCCTTTATTGAAGTTCATGTTTATGTATGTAAATCTAGCCACAGCAATGAGAAACAATCAGGATATTTGTGAATAAAAATATGCCCAGTAAAAATATGCAAAAAAAAATACTTGTTACGTCCGAGAAAATAAATCAAGCATTATCTCTGTTGGGTTTACAATAGGGCCCTTTCGTTTCCTCAACTCTAAAATGCTTCGGGATATTCAGTTACTATTGACAGAAAGCTATTGTAGAAGCTGTCATTTTCTTTTGTTCCTGTTGATATAGGCAGTCAGGTTGGGCGCATTGCTTTTGGTAGATGTGGATCTTTTCCCCAAGACGTTTATAATTTAAATAAGACTGGTTATATTTAATAAGTAGCTTTGATGGTGATATCTTTGATAAACAAAACAGAGTGACAGTTACTGAACACATGTTATATTTCTGTTGGATTTGTATTGCCTGTTGTCCCGTATGTTTCACCTCATGAAGCATTTGATGACCCTATTTTTCTGGCAGCTCTCCCGCCAACTCACATGCTTAAAATTCAGCTAGTTCTTGTTTTGGATCATTCTTTGGTTTTTGAATTTTTGAAACAGTTGCTTTGTTTAGACAACTGTTGCATGTGGTCATGTGAATTTCCATCAAGATTCCAAGACCCTAGCAGAAAGATTAAAATATAGATTTCAAATCAGTAATGCCTTCTTTAATTGTTTTCTGATTTTTGAGATTTTTTCTGAATTTTAGAAATTTTTTACACAGTTGATTCTTTGATGCGTATACTAGTATATTTCACTGACGAAGTGACAACCTAGCGAAGTAGCAAGACAACCAAGCGGGCACAGCGGCCAAGCAGGCTGGATACAAAGCGAGCACAACGGCCGAGCGGACTGGTCATCAAGCGAGCAGGCTTGCAGGCGCTGCTGGCAGCGTCTAAAAAACACGGGTGCCGCCAGCGAAAATGACCCCCCCCCCCTCCCCCCCTTCGACTCGCGGCATTTGCGGTGGTGGGATGGGCCGCCGCAAACCGTCCCACTTTCTTGCATAGATGTGGGTGGTGGGGGAGGCGTCACTAAACGTTGGAGGAGGTGGCAAGCGGTGTGATAGACGATGACCGCACACCAGAGATGGAGCTAGAGGGCACTAGAAAGATGTGGATGGCAGCCGAAGATGAACTGTAGATGGACAGATGGATCTTAACGATGATGATGGTTTGCTCGGCCCAATAAATTTGAACTAGTCGCCAGCTTGGGTGATCTAGGGACTAGTTGCTCGTTAATCATTTATCCTCGTAAGTGTTTCAAAGTTCTATTTCCAAAAGAAAAAATGTTTCAAATATATTTGATGATTTTTCATCACATCAAAAGGTCAGGCTATATTTTTGGCTGCATCATGTACCCAAGTGTGTGGAACTGCTATATTTACCTGATTGTAATTCTGCTAAAGATTCATCCGGAAAAAAAGATCTGCATATCTTGTTCGAGCACAGTATGGTGCCATGGATTATTTTCTTGTAGAGATCATTGGTCCACAAAACAGCGCACTATTCGGTGCCATGGATTTTTTTCTTCTTGTAACTGTAGATATCAGAGGTCAATGTATGAAATGGCACAACAGTGCAAAACCGGAGACATTTTTGGAAGTCCAAATTTTGCAAGTGTTTTGCATCTTCATGTAGACTTTCGATTATCAGGCTCCAGGTCTGTGCCTGTCAGTTTGTTGTGTGTGACGATTTGGCTTACGTGCACTCGAAGTGAAGCAGCCGGGAGGGAGCTTGGCAGATCCTAGTTTTTCACCGTGGTCTGGGTGCAGCATGGGCCGGCCGCAGGAGATCAGCGATTTAGCGCATGTCCACGACAAAGCCATCATGTATGTCCGGCCCGAAAATAGAATCCCAATTCATTTTTTCCGTCACTCTTTTGAAGGGAAAGAAAGTTAATGTCCCAAACTCTTGAAAAAAAAAAAAAGAGAAAACATCATACAGAAACACAACCTTGTGTCTGCCCGAAAATTGCTAGTATTGATGTTAATGATGACTACTTCCTCTGTTATTAAATATTATCATTAGGATAATAATTTTATTGATACAAATTGAGATAGGGCAATATATTGTTTCAGTTGTCAAGTGGCTAGATGCCTAGATCACCTATTCATCATAAGGCAGTGCACCCAGTATATTCATACAAATAAAGGTGGACTGAACTTAAGAACGAAGAGGGTTATCATCATGTACTGTTTATTTATCGTGAAGTAAAATATAGCAAACCACATGAAAATTGGCAAAATACGTGAAAAAAAAGATGAACAGAGGACGGACAAAATTCTTGATAAAGCAGATATATACCACGTTGGTACAAATTTGCTTTGATCAAGCACTATACGACATCTGTCTTGACACAGGGGGAGGATGAAGTTTCTAGCCCAGATTCTGTCCGCTCAAGACGTCATGCTGGATTGAAACATCATGCTCCGTCCCAAAGGTGGAGGACCCCATGCTGGATTGAAACATCGACCTCTATCTTCAATGGCTGACGACTGATAATGTTTGAATCCGGGCTGTGCCCACTCGGGACATCATGCTGGATAGAAACATCAGGTTTTGTCTCGAATGGCGGAGGATGAATGTTTGAGTCTGGGCTCTGCCCGCTTGGGACCTCATGCTGGATGGAAACATCACCATTGCTGCTGGCGGGGACCTCTCTAGCAGCTACCTCAGCAGCAAGACCTAGGACGAGGATGGGGAGGAGGATGGCAAGGCGATGGACGCACAGCATTGTGGCTTGCTGGCTGGCTCTTCTTGCACACCAGACATCTTCTACCTACGTGGCTGTTTATTGCTATTGGGAGTTGTGTCCATCGAGAATCTGGGTTGGGTGTATATGTAGGCAGAGGTAGTCGAGTAAGCACCATATGCATATATGAGGGAAAGAACCCGAAACGTAAAATAAGCATGTTATAGTGTATTTGGTAAACTAAAGATTTGTATCAGATACTGTTATTTATATATATTTATATTTATATATATCAAAAGTATATTAATTAGTATAGATAAACTGACATATATATTAAAATATATTTGTATAAATAAATTGTCAAATATATTAAAATTATGTTAAGTAATATAGATAGTTTTCATATATACTGAAATAAATTTATTAGTATAAATAGATCGTCATATATATCAAAAGTATATTTGATAATATAGATAAACTGTTATATATATTAGAAGTATATTAGATAGGATGTATATATAGCCATATGGACTGTTAGATATATTAGAAATATATTTAAAGCACAGATAGACTGCAATATATTAATATATATACAGGTGTATATATATAGTATCATATAGATTATTATATATATCAGAAATATCGTTAAAGTACAGATAGACTGCAATATATTACGGCTGATATACTCTGTATATAATAGACTAGAAACGCAGTGCAGTACAACAACACCATTATATGTAATATCTATTACCCAGTAAGCACTTTTCTATTGACGTTGTGATATGTCCCAACAAATCTACCATCTTCGGGCCATGCTTTTGCAAATGATTTCTGATTTAATTCCAAAACGTTGATCCTTTACATCTATCTATGCAGGTATCTTTTTTGGTACCATCTTTGGAATTTCCATAGATACTACATCTGTAGCTACCTCTATAAGTTTATTTGTAGCGGATCACATGCCTCCGTTCAGCACATATAAGATTGGTTGAAGCTCCACCAGGCCCAGGCCCCGGTGATATACACAATTAGTTTCTTAGATTTTGGAAGAAATAAAAAAATTATGATACTTCCAATTTTTTTTAATGGTGATACACACTTAGTTTTTGCAAGAAATAAAAAACTATGATCCTTCAAAAAAGTTTCTGTTTAAAAAAGGAAATGGATATTTTCAAACATTCTGTGGATGTTGCACTACAGGAAAACGCATGATTTACGATGGCTAAAATAATTTACGACGGTTCAGGGTTGGCCGTTGTAAATTAAATAATTTATGATGGTTAGGATCGGCCATCGTAAATAAAAGCTTATCTACAACGGCTTGGTCCGGCTGTCATAAGTGAAACATTATTTATGAAGGTTTCAGAGTGTGAGACCTATGTGTGTTGAATACATTGACTTTGACGATAAAAGTTTTGAATACTACCAAAACACCTTTTTAACAAGGTTCGATCCGAGCTCCTGCAAGGTCTGACGATAGGTCCGGCTTGTTTTGGGTAGCTCCTGCAAGGTCCGATGCAAGGTCCAACTTATTTTAGCTAGGTCCGACTTCTTTGCCTAGGTCCGACTTATTCTGGATAGGTCCGACTTGCTGTGGCTAGGTTCGACATGTTCTTTTTGCTAGGCCTGGCGCAAGGTTTGTCTAGCTTTTGTTAGCTCCGACGCTAGCTAGGTCCGACTAGTTTTGGTAAGCTCCGACGTTAGGTCCTACTAGCTTTGGTAAGTTTCGGCGCTAGGTCCGACTAGTTTTGGTAAGCTCCGGTGCTAGGTCCTGCTAGCTTTGGTAAGCTTCAACGCTAGGTCCTGCTAGCTTTAGTAAGCTCCAGCGCTAGGTCCTGTTAGCCTTGGTAAGCTCCGGCTCAAAGTCCGGTTAGCTTTGACAAGGTCCGGAGCTTTATCACAGTGGTTCTGCTTTTACCTTGCAATGTTTCGAAGTTGCTTTACGTCTATGGAAAGTTTGCTTAGTATTCGTTTACTAAGTTTTTGGTGTGTTTTAGTGGTTATGGTTCATATCATTTTGCTATGGTTTGCAACATGCTTATGTGAGGTGCTCATGTAAGGTGTTGTGGTTTCAGAACTAACGAGAGTCAAGTCGAGGATTTGTGCTCGGAAGTATCGGTTGTTTATTCATGTGCAGGTGTTGCTTGAGTTCAAGACATGATTGGTGACGGGATTTATTGAACTATTCTTAGGGAGAAGATGAGGTTCAACAATCAAGTTCAGAAGAAATTGTGGTTGAGTTGATCGGGAGGTCGTGCAACATGTTTGAATCAATAAAAATACATATGAAGGTATCGTGGACGTTGTTGGATGATGTTTGCACATGTGCATGGAGTGCATGGACGTGGCTGCATGGTTTCAAGGCGTGGTGAAGTGATGTGGACGTAAAGAATTGGTCGGAAAGGTCCAACCGACTTGGTTATGGACTCAGGCTACGGCTGAGTCGTGTTTGACTCAAATATGGAAATATTTGAGTTGGTTATGTTAGGATTTCGTGTGTGTCACGAAGTTGGGTTATTGTGGGAAGGTGGTATATTTTCCTAAGGTTTTTGGAAGTTTTAAGATTGCTTCTATCTAAGTACGAAAGAGTCTTGAGCAGTTATGGAAAGTTTCGATTCGTTAATTGAGTAGGATTAGAGTCCTAGTTTGAGTTGAGTTGACCATCGTGCTGGTTATATAAGCAAGGGAGGCCAGAGCTCGTTATGTACGGATTTTGGGCTGTTCCTTTTATGTTCTATTGAATAAAGATCATAGTTTAAAGGAACTTTTGTACCTTGTTCTTCCGACTTGTTTCAGACAAGTTTTTCTCGTCGAGTTTCTACATACCGCTACCTTGCTTCGGTGGTTTTATCACAACTCGAGTTTTACAGATCCAATTGACATTATTCTTTTTTGTTGTCTTCACAGCTTGATTATATCATCTATTAAAATTTCATAGTCATTGCATTTGTTGTTTTGGATCTACATGAGTTTCATTGCAGTGTTGCAGATATGGTTCTTCTCGGGTAGAACAGATTGACCTTCATTCAATCTTTCAATCGTAACTTGAGTTTTTCTGGACGGTTTTTTGTGATTCTTGTTGTCGTGTCTTTGTGACTTGATTCTCCACAATCTATACTGGTTTTCTCACGATTGTCACGTTTAGATTAGACGCACACATGACTTCTTAACAGATTGATTTTCTACCGAGAGATTTTTGTTGCTTCCGCTGAAAAAGTTTTAAATCTACCATTCACCCCACTCTGGTAGCTTTTCACGTGCTCTTTTATCCTACACAGAGTTAGCTATCGTAAATAAGGTTTAACATACGATGTTCGGCCCCAAACTATCGTAAGTTTGAAACCCTACACCTCATGGGCCGAGCGGATGGTTGTTCCCACACTTTCGTCCCTTCTTTATTTTCTATGCGCTCGCCCACCCGCCTCCTCCTCCGCACTACGCCCATCGAGTCGTCACATGCGCGCTGCCGCCAACCCGAGCTGCCACCTATGCCACCACACCGTCGGCCGTGCATGCCCTGCCGCCCACCTGAGCCATCTCCCGTACCTCCGCTCACTCGCGGCACTAGCCCATCATCCATATCACTACAGGAATCCCGACGATTTGCGACGGCCGGGGCCGTCGCAAATAAGCAAAATGTCGTCGCAAATAAGCTATTTGCGATGGCTTTCCTTATTTGCGACGGCTTTCGGCCGTCACAAATACGACGTCGCAAATAAGCTTATTTGCAACGGCTAGGAGAGGCCGTCGCAAGTTATTGCTCCGGGTCCCATGACGCTATTTGCGACGGCCCGGCCGTCGCAATTAATGCTTATTTGCGACGGCAAGGCCGTCGCAAATAACAGTGGTTTAATTGCGACGGCTTGGGTCCTTTTTTGCGACGGTATTGTATAAAAAGCCGTCGCAAATAAGGTTTTTTATTTTTTTTTTAAAAAACAGAAAATACTACCTGGCTCGATGGCCAGAATCACAACAAACACAATATACACAATATATACACAGCATACACAAACATCATCACAATCACAAACTAAAATTCCGATACATCTCACATCGTCATCAACAAAGTAAATAAAAGGGCTCACTCGCCCATCTGACCTCCAGAGCCACCTTCAAAGTCGAAGTCGTCGTCGTCGCGCCCCATTCCAGGCAGCAGTGTTTGTGCAGCCGTCGCGGATCCCTGCAATTAATAAAACTTAGAGTTAGAATATAAATACATCAACATCTCTCTCCCTCCCTCTCCCTCTATCTTCTTCTAGATCATCCTCTCTTCCTCTCTCTTTTCATTTCTCTCTTTGTCTCTCACTCTATCTTTCTCTCTCACTTTATCTCTCTATTGCTATCATTTTCCCTCTATCTTCCTCCCTCTATCTCCATCTACATCTCCCTCCCTCTATCTTGCCCTCTATCTATCTCCATCTACATCTTACTCTCTCTCTTCATTCCCATCTTACTCTATCTAAAATCCAATCCATTTTTTGGATAGTGGACTAACTCAACCCGGCCAGGATCTGGACTAAACCCAAACCCAATACATTTTTTCTATATCAATCAACCCGACCCAACCCGGCCTGTAAAATAAACATACAAAACCAAACCAACCCAACCCACACCTACTTTTGAGCCCAACCCAAACCGATTTGTTTTCAATAACCACGGTTTGGAGCGGGGGCGGCGGGGCCGGGGGCAGAGCGGCGGCGGCGGGTGCGAGGGCGGCGGGGCCGGGGGCAGAGCGGAGCGGCGGCGGCGGTGGTAAGGAAATGAGGAAGGGAACGGTTCGGCCCGACGGTATAGTGCGTTAACTTTCGCCGCCGCTCACTGCGTCCAGCACAGTTGTACCTTCTCAACTCCTGGTTGACTCACTAAACATATAACTTTGGACAGTAATAATCAGTTTCGTTGGTCCAAATGTTTGAGTGAGTTCTAAAGAATTGGTTGTCGAATGATACTCGTAGACTTGTGGCAATTATTAGTCGCAGTAGCATGTACAGATTGTTCCCATTGATTTTTAGTGTCTGGGCGCCAATGGCAAAATTTCCTCAAGATTTGATGGTGACGACATGATGAAATCAAAATCAAAGGACACAATATTCCAGATCACAGCAGTAGTACGGAGACTAGCACAGTGCATTGTGAGCAGTTACACCATGCAAAGTACATTTCTCGGCTGCTTCTATGATCTGACAGAAATGTGCAAAACCATGTTCCGCGAAGTTTCCGAACCACGGGTATACAGAGAGACAAGGAAGGCCATCCTACCAATCAAGGTTCATAGCATAATCTTATTGTTAATATCTACAGAATGTACAGAGCTATGTTGCAGCTGCAATACCTAATCATCCAATTGCAGACCATGATCCCAGACTAGCATTTCCAAATGCTACGACTACGATTGCCAACTTGGCTAAGCACTAGTACAATCTTAGAAGCATAAGCATTCGGAGGGAGTAATAATACAGTAGCATTTTAGTAACGGCACAACCGTTAACGCACTATTACATGGCATCGTTCCCATACATACACACACTCAAGTTCTTTCGCCGTATGCATAAAACTGCACTAGCAAATGCCCTTTTTATTACATCTTCAGCCATGTCCTCTTCTATAACTCAGTTTCATAACTCTTCTATAATTAAGTGATTCAATCCTTAAATAAACTATACAAGCTATTCTAAGCTACTATAGCTAATTGCTGCTACCTCTTAACAAAATTGCTAGATAGATCTGAAAAAAAAAGAACCTAAAACCGGGGGGAGTAGCACCGACCTCAGAGCAGCGGAGGCGTCGGGGGTCGGGGGCGCAGCGGAGGCGTCGGGGGCCGGGGGCGCAGCAGGGGGCGCGGCGGTCCGGTCGGGGGCGCAACAGGGGGCGCGGCGGTCCGGGCCGGCGGCGGCGGGCCGGGGGCGGAGGCAGGCGGCGGTTGGGGCACAGAGGCGCGCCTGGAGCCGGGGGCGGGCCGCCAGTGGGGGCCACAGGTGGGGCCGAGGGCGGCGGGCCGGCGGCGGAGCCGGGGGCGCGGCAGCGGGGGCGCGGCAGGGAGGCGGCGACGCGGCAGGGTGGCGGGGGCGTGGCAGCGGCGGCGGAAGGTCTGAAGTGAATGAAGAGTCGGGGCCGGAGCGTCCCGATATTAGCCCTAATTTGCGACGGTAGCTTTAATTGCGACGGCCTCAACTTACGACCGTCGCAATTAAAGCCTATTTGCGACGGCCGTCGGACAGGCCGTCGCAAATAAGTGATTATTTGCGACGGCTCCATTATTTGCGACGGTCCTAGGGTTGGCCGTCGCAAATAAAATCTTATTTGTGACGGCCAGTCCGAAAGCCGTCGCAAATAACCACTTATTCGCGACGGCCATCTTATTTGCGACGGCCAGAGGCGGGCCGTCGCAAATAAATCTAGCCGTCGCAAATGATCGCTTTTCCTGTAGTGTATGTGCCACGGCGCTCGCGCGCGCCACCACCCTGTCGTCTGCGAGCGCCATGCCGCCCGCGCACGCTGCCTCGTTGTGGTTCGCTCGGCCCATCGTCGTGCACCCCCGTGGCTCGCGTGCACTGTCATGCCCTTTTGCCATAATTTGAAGGTTAGTTTAGTTTAAATATTTGAATAGTTAGTTTAATTATTTTATTATTAGTTAATTTAATTATTTGATTAGTAGTTTTAATATTTGCTTAGTTATTTGATTAGTTTAATTATCTAATTAGCACCCTCTCACTCACTCGCTTTGTCCTCACTCGCACCATCGCCTCATCACTGTCACCGACGCCTCGCCGCCGTCACCAACGCTACGCTGCACTCCATTGCCTCAACACCGTCACCGATGCTGCACTGCACTTTGTCGCCTCACCAAGTCACTACAGGAAACCCGACGATTTGCAACGGCCTGTTGTCGCAAATGATCTAACTTGCAACGGCCCGCACGTGGCTGACGCTAGTCATCCTACCGTTGCTACCAAAAGGTCAAAGTCGTGAGACGGAAGGCCAAAGGTCATCGTAAATAAATCAACCGTTGCAAATAAGTGGTTGAGTTGCAACGGCGCAGCCCAAAACCATCGCAAGTTACTCAATTTGTGACGGCCAACCCTAGGGCCATCACAAATTAAGGTGGCTGTCGCAAATTTTTGAATATACCCCTCGACACCACTCGTCCGGACACCATTTCACTGCCTGCCACCCTAGCACTCGCGCCCACCCGCCACCGTCGTGCTCCCGTCGCCGCGTCACGCGCCCACCGACGCCCGTCGACGTTGGACGACTTCCTCCCTTGCTCTCGCCCCCGACGCCTGCTGCCACCCATCTCCCGAGCTCCCGAGCGCCGACGCCACCTGTCTCCTGAGGGTGGCGATGGAGGCCACCATCGCTTATCAGCAAGCCTGCTTGGACTAGATGCAGGAGGCGATGAAGGTGAAAAGGCGGGCGATGGAGGTAAGTTAAAGTAATTGAAATTAATCGTATTCTTAATAATATGTAATAACTTGTAACATTTGCAATGACAATTTCTTTCAAGGCCAGAGAGACTAGGGGGTGCAGCTCGAGCTACCTGAACTGCCACCGCCAATTCCACTGCCACAGGTGCACCTACCGCCGCCGGTGCATCCTTCTTCGGGTTTTCAGGTAATCAAAAATGTTCTTCCTTAGTCTTAATTCATCAAACATAGACAAATCTAATTCAACTTAGCTATCGTAGTCTTACTTAGTCTTAATTAGTCAAACATATCCAAATCTAACTCAAATTATGTAAAGTAAGTTCAATATGATCAATTCTAGCTTTTTTTAATCAATTATAGTAAAAAATGAAGTTCCAAACAAATCAATATGTCAAACAACTTCTATGTGTTTCAAGGATCGGCGACGAAGGCTCAAACTACGTCGCCGTCTATACCAGCGTCTGGACTAACGCACAGCAAGGACGTTGGTAGCTTGGGAGGTAGTAAACGCTGGCGGATAGCCTCTCTTCTTTGTATTGTGTTCTTGTGATGTGATGCGATACACTTTGTGATGTGGTGGTGTCTGTGTAATTGATGTTTGTGCTGCTGTTATATGTTATATTATCTTGGTGCTGTCTGTTGTGTTTCAGGCCATCGAGCTAGGCAGCATTTTCCATTTTTTTTAAAAAAAAACCTTATTTGCGATGGCTTTTATACAGTACCATCGCAAATAAGACTTCTACTATTTGCGACGGGTGTAGTGCCCATTCAAGAATATTCTAGAAGGGTACTGAGACCCAGAAGCTACATGGAGCGATATGTACTGTTAAATACATCTCGAGCCATGTCGAGGCACATGTTCTGAATTTTATGGGAGGGGGAGGATCGTGGCCGCTTCGCCACTGGCTCCCTCAGCGGGCTTGGCAGCGTCTGGTTGTCGGCCATTTGGTGTGGCGGACAATGGGGCACGGCGGAGAAAGAAGAGGAAGAGTACTACGGTGTTGTTGAGAAGACGATCGATGGTGTGTGGAGAAGAGGAACGCGTGTATGTCTTTATATCATAGTCTGACTAACGGTTCACTTCTCGGCGCGCAATGATGGGACACTTCAAATTGAATTCAAAGGACGGCTCCTGCGAGTTCCCCTCAATAACCGCAAAGTTCTGATGCCCGGTCACTTCACAGGTGGCCCTTAATTAAAAGCTGACTGTGATAATAACTGAAAATCATAGTCAATAGTTCAAGAGATCCGCCTGTAATAATGGCGAATATCGGAGACAGCTTGTGTATAAAGTTGGCCTGTGAAAATGGATATGTTTACACCTGAGGTTTAATTTTGCAACCGTCTTTGATATTCTATCACCACAGACGGCTATTAATTCGTTGGACAACACATATGTATTTTGTAACGGACCGCTTGAGTTCAAAAAGCGAAGGGCCTGTGAAAAAGCTTATTGTAGCAGCGTTGATAAAACATTGATCTTTGTTTTTATTCTTTGCCTGTATTGAAGTTCATGTATATGTATGTAAATCTAGCCACGGCAATGAGAAACACACAGAGTATATGTGAATAAAAATCCGTCCAGAAAAAATATGTAAAAAAAACTTGTTACGGCCGAGAAAATAAATCAAGCATTATCTTTGTTGGGTTTACAATAGTATGCTTTCGTTTCCTCAACTCTAAAATGCTTCGGGATATTCAATTACTATTGACAGAAAGCTATTGTAGAAGCTGTCATTTTCTTTTGTTCCTGTTGATATAGGCAATCAGGTTGGGCGCATTGCTTTTGGTAGATGTGGATCTTTTCCCCAAGACGTTTATAATTTAAATAAGATTGGTTATGTTTAATAAGTAGCTTTGATGGTGATATCTTTGATAAAGAAAACAGAGTGACTGTTACTGAACACATATTATATTTCTGTTGGATTTGTATTGCCTGTTGTCCCGTATGTTTCACCTCATGAAGCATTTGATGACCCTATTTTTCTGGCAGCTCTTCCGCCCACTTGCATGCTTCAAGTTCAGCTAGTTTTTGTTCTGGATCATAATTTTGATTGTTGCATTTTTTTGAAACTAGTTGCTTTGTGTATACAACTGTTGCATGTGGTCATGTGGATTTCCATCGAGATTCCGAGACCCTAGCAAAAAGATTAAAATAAATATTTTAAATCTGTAATGCCTTCTTTAATTGTTTTTTTTATTTTTGAGATTTTTTCTGAATTTTAGAATTTTTTAAACACTTGATTTTTTGATGCGTATACTAGTATGTTTCACTGACGAAGTGACAACTTAGCGAAGTAGCAAGACAACCAAGCGGGCACAGCGGCCGAGCGGGCTGGACACCAAGTGAGCACAACCGCCGAGCGGACTGATTATCAAGCGAGCGGGCTAGCAGGTGTTGGTGATGTGCCCAAGAGGCAATCATAACAATTCGGGTTCAGGCCTATTGGATATTTGATCCATAAGCAATTAGGGTACTAATGGGCCTGCGACCTAAAAGCCCATTAGTACGCCTATAAATATGAGAGGTAGGGTTAGGGGCTAATCATCCCACCACGTGACAGCCCTAGCCGCCACCCCTCGCAGGCCTCACGCCGAGACCCTTACCGCGCACGCGGTGCTAGCACACCGGTGCACGGCGTTCCTCTCCGTACGTGTGGACTCCGTGGAGGCGTTGCTGCTACTGCTGCGCTGATCGGCTACGACGATCGTGATCGTCTACCTGCTGTTGTGACGAGGACGAGGAGAAGACGAACGAGATCATCTACTTCCCTTACACCGACGCGCATCAACGTTCCGCTGCGCTGCGCATCTAGTGGTAACGATCCATGACCGCTGTACTCGCATGTTTCCTGGGTGATGCAGTAGAGTTGCTAGAGTAGCTTTCCGCTGATTACCTAACAGTGGCATCAGAGCCGACTTGCATAGTTTTTGGTCTGGATCTACTGCAGACATGTTCATACGATGAATTTTTCGCACGGTTTTTGGGGTTTGGAATTGGTTAGAGTAGATTGCGATCGTATATGACTAAAGGGTCAGTTCGTGCTCCTTCTCTGCTGTGTGCGCAACCTGTCCCTACCGGCTGGAATCACCATCGGGACTAATCGCGTACATAGCTAACAGATTGAGCCAACAGACCACGGTCATGAGTCGCGATCTACTCATGAATAACCGATCACATTGAAAATTTGAGACATTCTGAATGTCTCGGATTCGGGGTGATTTGATCAATCCGATGAGATTTTCATAGTGATTTCATAGATGTGATCTATGTAATTCCGTTTGGTGTTCAGGGCGCTGCCCTGAAACCCGCGGGGGGCGGCTCCCCCCTCGACCCCCCGCCCGCTAACCGGCTAGCGGGACCGCCGTTTTGCTGTCTGCTATAGCGATTACATAATATCGTTTTGCGCTAGAAACCGTTCTACGCTTAACTCGTTTTTGCAGGGAATGATGTGAATGGTATGGCCTAATGTGATGTGATAATCTGTGTGTAATATTCGTGCGGCCTGCGTGCTGCAAAATTAACACAACCGGGTTGAGGTTGTCACATAATTGTATAACGACCTGCGTGTTGACCTGTGATGCTTGATCTCTCTTGTAATTTATTTGGTAGCTATTAATTGTATTAGCTTCTTTTATTATCATGGAGATGTCCTCAAGCATGGTGGAGATGGAGATCACCACAAGAAGGGAAGCATGGCAGCTCAGATCTTAATGGAACCATGGCGATGGAGACCATTATGATTCTAAAGGCCATACTATTCACAATGTGATATTATCATATGCCTGTGATGCTTATTACTTTATTTTCATGCTCTTCATATGGTGGATGTTTTGTCATGATAGAATAGCTTCCCTCACAAAAGTTGAGCATTTGATGCCATTTACCAATAGCTGCACCTATGTTATTTTGATCGTTGTGTGGTAGGTTTGCCAAAGCAAAGTACCATCATCTATCATAATTCATAGGGTGAATGTTGGACATTCACATGCATAGTGTTGGTTTACTCAACAAAGCTATCAAAACGGTTTTGGGCTTTATGGCATAGAGTTGGGAGCCGGGGCATTGGATGTCACCCAACAAACAAGAGTCATATAGGGATATGATTAACAATTGTTGTTTACCTATGTCACTATTTTCCTAGCCGTGAAGCCAAAGCTCACTAGGAATTAGTGAATATGGATCTTGAACCACTATATATCGTTAGAGGGAAGACGATGATAATATAGTGGTAATATCTTTTATTAAACTGTTAATAGAAGATTGATACATAACATAGTGCTAAACCTTGCATATTTATTTTCTATTGTAGATCATGTCTGCTAGTAACAATTCCGGTTTCAATTTGCGATCTGTGCTTGAAAAGGAAAAGCTCAATGGAGCTAACTTTATCGATTGGTACCGCAACCTGAGAATCGTTCTCAGGCAAGAGAAAACCGAGTACGTTCTTCTGCAGCCTTACCCTGATGACCTCCCAGCTGATGCAACTAATGCAGCACGTAGAGCTTATACGAAGCACTGCGATGATGCGCTTAATGTAAGCTGCCTCATGCTTGCCACTATGTCCCCTGATCTACAAAAACAGTATGAGCATACAGATGCTTATTCTATGATTGAGGGACTGCGTGGAATGTTTGAGAATCAAGCAAGAGCTGAAAGATACAATATCTCAAAGTCCTTGTTCTCATGCAAGCTGGCGGAGGGTAGCCCGGTCAGCCCTCATGTAATCAAGATGATTGGTTACATTGAAACTTTGGGCAAACTTGGTTCTGAACTCAAGGATGATCTGGCTATTGACGTTGTTCTCCAGTCGCTCCCACCGAGCTACGAGCCATTCATATTGAATTTCAAATGAATGGCATGGAGAAAACTTTGGCTGAATTGCATGGGATGCTTAAAACAGCCGAAGAAAGCATTAAGAAAAATGCCAATCATGTGATGATGGTACAAAAGGAGAATAAAAAGAGGAAGCGTGTGACGCATCCTAAAGGCAAAAGCAAGGGAAAGGTTCCCGATGAGCCCTCAAGCTCAAAGTCTAAGCCAAAGGGCAAATCTGGCCCTTCTCCTGATGATGAATGCTTTCACTGTCATGGTAAGGGACACTGGTCTAGGAACTGCAAGAAGTACTTGGAGGATATGAAGAAGAAGAAGGTAAGTGAGACTTCCACTTCAGGTATAAATGTTATAGAAATTAACATTGCATTATCTTCTAGTGAATCATGGGTATTTGATACCGGATCGATGATTCACACTTGCAAATCATTGCAGGGTCTAAGTGAGACTAGAAGATTTGCAAAAGGCGAGTTGGATGTTCGTGTTGGCAATGGAGCAAAGGTTGCGGTCATAGCTGTCGGAACTTACCACTTGTCATTACCCTCAGGATTAGTTTTGGAATTGAATAATTGTTATTGCATTCCTACTTTGAGCAAGAATATTATCTCTTCTTCGTGTTTAGAAGAAGTTGATGGTTATGAGATTGTAATAAAGAACAAATGTTGTTCTATTTATTACAATAATATTTTCTATGCTCAATGTCCATTGGTGAATGGATTATATGTTCTTGATCTTGAGGATAAAACTGTTTGTAACATTAATACCAAAAGGGCTCGTCATAATGATCTAAGTCCCACTTTTATTTGGCATTGTCGCTTAGGTCATATAAATGAGAAACGCATTGAAAAACTCCATAAAGATGGTTTACTAAGCTCATTTGATTTTGAATCACTTGACACATGCGAATCTTGTTTGTTTGGGAAGATGACCAAAGCACCCTTCACTGGTCAAAGTGAGAGGGCGACTGACTTGTTGGGACTTATACACACAGATGTATGTGGACCAATGAGTTCAATTGCCAGAGGTGGTTTTCAGTACTTCATCACATTTACCGATGACTTTAGTAGATATGGTTATGTCTACCTAATGAGGCACAAGTCTGAATCCTTTGAAAAGTTCAAAGAATTTCAGAATGAAGTACAGAATCAATTGGGCAAGACAATCAAATTTCTACGATCTGATCGTGGGGGTGAATATTTGAGCCATGAATTTTATGATCATTTGAAACAATGTGGAATTGTTCCACAATTGACTCCACCTGGAACGCCTCAATGGAATGGGGTGTCCGAGCGGAGGAACCGAACCTTGTTGGACATGGTTAGGTCGATGATGAGCCAAGCAGATCTTCCACTATCCTTTTGGGGTTATGCTCTTGAAACTGCTGCGTTTAAACTAAACAGAGTCCCAACTAAGTCTGTTGAGAAGACACCATATGAGATGTGGACCGGGAAACGTCCCGGATTGTCTTTCCTCAAAGTTTGGGGATGTGATGTTTATGTCAAACGTTTGATGTCAGACAAACTCACTCCAAAATCAGACAAATGCTTCTTTGTGGGATATCCTAGGGAAACCAAAGGGTATTATTTTTATAATAAAGCAGAGGGTAAAGTGTTTACCGCTCGCAATGGTGTCTTCTTGGAGAAAGAGTTTCTCTCAAAAGGAGTTAGTGGGAGCAAGGTGCATCTTGAAGAAATTCAAGAAATACCTGAAAATGTTTCAACACCCACCGATCCTATACAGGATGTACAAGATGTTGTGCAACCAGTTGATGAAACACCAGCCCCACGAAGGTCTACGAGGGTACGTCGTGCGACTGAAAAGTTAACGCTTCTAACCACGGAGCAGCATGACATGGTATTGTTAGACAATAATGAGCCCACGACCTATACTGAAGCAATGATGGGACCCGACTCTGAGAAGTGGCTTGGAGCCATGAAATCTGAAATTGAATCCATGCATGAAAATCAAGTTTGGAACTTGGTTGATCCAATCGAAGGTGTGAGACCTATCGATTGTAGATGGATTTTCAAGAAAAAGACTGATATGGATGGAAATGTTCACATCTATAAAGCGCGATTGGTAGCGAAAGGTTTCAAACAAATTCAAGGTGTTGATTATGATGAAACTTTCTCACCCGTTGCAATGCTTAAGTCTGTTCGGATTCTTCTAGCAATTGCTGCATATTTTGATTATGAAATATGGCAAATGGATGTCAAAACAGCCTTTCTTAATGGAAGTCTGACTGAGGATGTGTACATGACACAACCTGAGGGTTTTGTCGATCCTAAAAATGCTAGTAAAATATGCAAGCTTCAAAAGTCCATCTATGGACTGAAGCAAGCATCTCGGAGTTGGAATCTGCGTTTTGATGAAGTAATCAAAGGGTTTGGTTTCATCAAGAACGTAGAAGAACCTTGTATTTACAAGAAGTTTAGTGGGAGCACACATGTATTTCTGGTCCTATATGTAGATGACATATTATTGATCGGAAATGACATTTCAATGCTTGATGATGTTAAATCCTCATTAAGAAAAAGTTTCTCAATGAAGGATTTAGGAGAGGCAACGTATATTTTGGGCATAAAGATCTATAGAGATAGATCTAAAAGGCTAATTGGATTAAGTCAAGATACATATATTGACAAGATATTGAATCGGTTCAATATGCAAGATTCCAAGAAAGGTTTCTTGCCAATGTCACATGGCATTACTCTAAGCAAGAGTCAGTGTCCTTCGACACCTGATGAGCAAAAGAGGATGAGAGCGATTCCTTATGCTTCGGCTATTGGATCCATCATGTATGCCATGCTATGTACACGCCCAGATGTATCTTATGCTCTAAGTATCACGAGTAGATATCAATCAGATTTTGGTGAGGCTCATTGGACCGTTGTCAAAAACATCCTTAAGTACTTAAGAAGAACTAAGGATGCATTCTTAGTGTTTGGAGGTGAAGAAGAGCTGGTTGTAAAAGGTTACACTGATGCCAGCTTCCAAACTGATAAGGATGATTCTAGATCGCAATCCGGTTTTGTATTCTGCCTCAATGGAGGGGCAGTGAGCTGGAAAAGTTCCAAGCAAGATACAGTAGCAGATTCAACCACAGAGGCGGAGTATATTGCAGCTTCTGAAGCTGCAAAGGAGGCTGTTTGGATCAGAAAATTTGTTTCTGAGTTGGGTGTTGTTCCTAGCGCGTCCAGTCCTGTGGATCTCTACTGTGACAATAGTGGAGCCATCGCACAGGCAAAGGAGCCTAGATCACACAAACGATCCAAACACATACTACGACGCTATCACCTCATTCGAGAGATCATCGACCGAGGTGATGTGAAGATATGCAAGGTGCACACGGATTTGAATATTGCAGATCCGTTGACAAAGCCTCTTCCACAATCAAAGCATGAGGCACACACGAGATCTATGGGTATTAGATACTTACATCAGTGATCATAATGTGTAGTGGGAGACTTGTGTCACAGCTATGTTTATGTACTATTAAATAAATTGTTATATGAGTAATCATTATCTACATTGATCATCAAGTATGTGACTTGTTCGTGAAACTCTTTGTTAAAAGTAATGTTACTCTAGATGATCCCTAGTCTATATCATTATATGAGATAATGATTGCATACAGACTAGCACATGTATTAATTGATGATCACGTTTCACGGATCATAGATATAGAGATATCAAATTAATAATGTGAACACATGTTAGTGAACATGGTGTTGGATTGACCCACTCCAAGACACTGCTGGGATTGTTATTTCCATATGTGCCATCAGTTGGTCTTGAGTGATACACCTGCTAGATCCTTAGACCTGAGATCGCCATTGTTTCTCACTATGCATAGTTGTGTACTTTGAGACTACCAAACGCTACTCCGTAACTGGGTAGTCATAAAAGTAGTCTTCGGGTATATAATGAAACATAGAATGTGATGTGCGCAGATCAAGATGGGATTTGCCCCTCCTAAATAACAGGAGAGATATCTATGGGCCCCTCGGGATAGTTGGATTTGAAAGTGCATGGCCATGCCAAGGTGATTAAAGGTTAATCACAGTGACTAAAAGTTAGTCACGGAATGAATCCACTATTTGATCGAGTGAATGGTCGAGCTATCACAAGGATGGCACGCATCTCGCCTTGAGCTTGACTGGTATCGTGAGGCAAAGGGATTAGCATGTTGAATGTATCTAGGTTCGGCCGATATGATCTTTATGTACAGTCGGGAGTCAGTATGTCCTGCTAGGTACCTCTACTGACTTGTGGTTGGAAATGGTTTCCATTCACAACCGACTGCTCATGAACCTAACGGGTCACACACTTAAGGAGTTGGAATATCGAAAATCTTGGCTAGATGATTGTCTCTAGTGCAAGTGGGAGATTGTTGGTGATGTGCCCAAGAGGCAATCATAACAATTCGGGTTCAGGCCTATTGGATATTTGATCCATAAGCAATTAGGGTACTAATGGGCCTGCGACCTAAAAGCCCATTAGTACGCCTATAAATATGAGAGGTAGGGTTAGGGGCTAATCATCCCACCACGTGACAGCCCTAGCCGCCACCCCTCGCAGGCCTCACGCCGAGACCCTTACCGCGCACGCGGTGCTAGCACACCGGTGCACGGCGTTCCTCTCCGTACGTGTGGACTCCGTGGAGGCGTTGCTGCTACTGCTGCGCTGATCGGCTACGACGATCGTGATCGTCTACCTGCTGTTGTGACGAGGACGAGGAGAAGACGAACGAGATCATCTACTTCCCTTACACCGACGCGCATCAACGTTCCGCTGCGCTGCGCATCTAGTGGTAACGATCCATGACCGCTGTACTCGCATGTTTCCTGGGTGATGCAGTAGAGTTGCTAGAGTAGCTTTCCGCTGATTTCCTAACAGCAGGCGCTGCTGGCAGCCTCTAAAAAACACGGGCGCCTGCAGCAGGAATCACCCCCCCTTCGACTCGCGGCGTTTGCGGTGGTGGGATGGGCCAAACAATCTCACTTTCGTGCATAGATGTGGGTGGTGGGGGAGGCGTCACTAAATGTGGGAGGAGGTGGCAAGCGGTGTGACAGACGATAACCGCGCATCAGAGATGGTGCTAGAGGGTACTAGAAAGACGCGGATGGCAGCCGAAGATGAACTGTAGATGGACAGATGGATCTTAAGGATGATGATGGTTTGCTCGGCCCAATAAATTTGAACTAGTCGCCAGCTTGGATAATCTGGGGACTAGTCGCTCGTTAATCATTTATCCTCCTAAGTGTTTCAAAGTTCTATTTCCAAAAGAAAAAATATTTCAAATATGTTTGACGATTTTTCGTCACATCAAAAGGTCAGGCTATATTTTTGGCTGCATCATGTACCCAAGTGTGTGGAACTGCTATATTTACCTGATTGTAATTCTGCTAAAGATTCATATGAAAAAAAAAGATCTGGATATCTTGTTCGAGCACAGTATGGTGGCATAGATTATTTTCTTGTAGAGATCATTGGTCCACAAAGCAGCGCACAATTTGGCGCCTTGGATTTTTTTCTTCTTCTAACTGTAGATATCGGAGGTCAATGTATGACATGGCACAACAGTGCGAAACCGGAGACATGTTTGGAAGTCCAAATTTTGCAAGTGTTTTGCATCTTCATGTAGACTTTCAATTATCAGGCTCCAGGTCTGTGCCTGTCAGTTTGTTGGGTGTGAGGACGATTTGGCTTACGCGCACTCGAACTGAAGCAGCCGGGAGGGAGCTTGGCCGATTTTAGTTTTTCACCGTGGTCTGGGTGCAGCATGGGCTGGCCGCAGGAGATCAGCGATTTAGCGCACGTCCACGACAAAGCCATCATGTATATCCGGCCCGAAAATAGAATCTTAATTCATTTTTTTCGTTACTCTTTTAAAGGGAAAGAAAGTTAATGTCCCAAACTCGGGAAAAAGAAGAGAAAACATCGTACAGAAACCTAACCTTGTGTCTGCCTGAATTGCTAGTATTGTTGTTGTCGGTACCCTAAAAACCATACACCCCCTGAGGTTACAAAGATCTCAAGGGAAGGACGTCTACTCAAATTGAAGACCCTCGGAGGCCCACTTGTCAGACATAACCGGATCTGCTTCTCCAACATGGTTAACTCCTAGGTTGCCACGTGTACTGCCAGACCGGAGCTACTACCCACAAGGGTGAAGCTCCGGGCTAGGTACCGAAACGGCACCTCCGGACTTAACCCCTGACCGAGAGAAGCTCCGGACCTGACACGTGTCAGGCCACCCCGGAGCTTCCCGCTTCCCACAAGCAAGCTCCGGAGCTGCCACGTGTCCAAACGTCGGAGCTGGCCGCCTCAAACCTCCGGAAGACATTGTAACGACTCCGGATCTTCAAAGGATAGCCGCGGACTTCAAGACCTGATTAATTGTCATTAATTCCATGTTAATGACAATTAATCGAACAATCTTAACACCTGTAACGGCACTATCGGAGCCCGTTACAGGGTTATTAACAACAATTAATCGTGTATCAATACTAATAACCGCCGGGGCCACATGTCAGGCCAGGCTAACTTGTAACGGTTTGTCCTTGTACTATAAAAGGACAAACCGACGATACACGAAAGGGCTCTGGAACACTCTCAGGAACACACGCATTGACGTGAGCTTTCATACTCAAAGTAATACAACACCACACACCCGTGGAGTAGGGTATTACACTCAGGCGGCCCGAACCACGTAAACCACTGAGTCTCTCGTGTCCAATCGCAATTCACCTTCTTGAGTCTCCGCGCGCCCACACCGAACTACAAACTCCTTCAACACTTTAGTAGTGTCGGGAGATCTGCCGACTCTAACAGTCGACAGTTGGCGCGCCAGGTAGGGGGGCCTGAGATTTTCAAGAATGGTGAATTCTGCGGCTGGATCATCCAACGGGCAACACGAGGCTGTAGGGGGCAATCCCTCTAACATGCAGCCACCAGCAGGAGCCTCAACACCAGCAGGAGTCACACTCCCACCACCACCATCTTCTCCGGCAAGACGTGCCGGGCAACACGATGGTGCGCCGGCGTCACATACTACGCCGGCAAGTCGTGACAACCCAGAACACGCGCTCCATGCAGCGCGTGCTCTTCTCTAGCGACCACCACCTCCGGATGCATCTCAAGATGCCATGGAGCAATGGAGGGCTGATGTTGAGCATTTGGTCGCAGCAGCGGCCGAACGCCTCAACAACCAGGGTCCTCCTCCTTCAGGGCGGGCCCCGTCGCAGCGACGGACGTTGTCTGGAAGACTTGGTCCACATGTCTCCAACAACCGAAGACGAGCTGCGTCACAGCAAGTGACGTCGTTGCCCTCTGGGGCACGACGCACCCATACGGTATCTCGGCTTTCGACACACGACCTCCGGGCGGAGCTTGATCGCCGATACCGCCAACAGGATGGCCGTGTCCATATCGAGCGAGCTCGAGAAAGACGGGATGCTCAAGACCTTTCTACTCTGGAAGGAGTAGGAGGAGGTTGTTCCGCCCTAGCCATGCACCTGCGCATGGTTAGATGGCCACAGAAGTTCCGGCCACACTTGCCGGAAAAATTCGACGGGACTGTCAACCCCGTAGAATTTCTGCTGATATACTCCACTGCAATCTTAGCAGCTGGAGGAAACGAGGCCGTAATGGCCAACTACTTTCCAGTGGCCTTAACTGGGACCGCTAGGTCCTGGTTTATGAGCCTTCCACCCAACTCTATCGACAGTTGGGAGGAGCTGTGCCATCAATTCACTGCCAACTTCGGGAGTTCATACACCCGACCGGGCACTGAACTAGACCTTTTTGCGGTCGTGCAAAAAGGGGGAGAATCTTTGCGGTCATTCATCCAGAGGTTCTCTCAGGTACGCAACACAATCCCTTCTATCTCAAGCGCTTCTGTCATTATGGCATTCAGACAGGGTGTACGAGACAAGAAGATGTTGGAGAAGCTGGCGATCAAAGAGATCACCAGCGTCACGGAGCTCTTCAGCTTGGCAGACAAATGTGCCAGAGCTGCGGAGGGCCGTGAAATGCACTCCAAACCAGCCATGGAGGATCACAAAAAATCCTCCAAAGAAGAAGCCGCTACCTCCGGAAGTGGCAAGAAGAAAAAGAAGACCAACGGCAAGAAGAAGCCGTCGGCCGGCACATCCAACGTTGCAGCCACTACGACTCCTGGTGGCCGGGGGCCACGCCCCGAGAAGCGACCTCGACCGTCTTCCGAAGACGGCGGCAAATCCAAAATGTGGTGCCCCATTCACAAAACGGGCAGCCACAGGCTGGAAGACTGCCGGGAGGTCCAAAACCTTGCCGAGCGCTACAACAAGCGCCGGGAAGGGTCTCCTTTCCGACAGAGGGAGGGAAAACAGAAGGTTGACGAAGCTCCGGCTGAAGAGGAGTTAGGGTTTCAGGACCCCAAAAAGGTCCTGAAAGCCATCTACACCTCCGTCGACGATGACTCCGACGTCTCTGACAACGAGCGTCGGAAAACCATGAACACCATCTTTGGTGGATCATGGGACATCACTTCTCGTTGTGTCATCAAGACTATGCGGCGGGATATGGCTGCTGTAGCTCCTACAGCTAGACCGGAGCCACATCGAAAGTGGATAGACACACCCATCACTTTTGATGCTTCGGACTGTCCTCAAAGCATGGTCGGAGCTGGCCAATTATCCTTGATGGTATCTCCCACCATCAACAACATCCAGCTCCATCATGTTATGGTGGATGGAGGTTCGGGGCTGAACCTTATAAGCTTTGAAGCTTTTACCAAACTTCAACTTCGACCTTCGGATCTTCAGCCCTCTCGACCATTCTCCGGAGTAGGTCCGGGGGCCATTACCCCACTCGGAGCTATAATTCTCCCCGTTACCTTCGGGACACGGGAGAAGTACCGCACCGAGAAGTTGGTCTTCGACGTCGCTCAGATCAACTTACCATTCAACGCCATCTTGGGTAGACCTGCCCTATACAAATTTATGGCAGCTGCTCATTATGGATACTTGGTGTTGAAGATGCCAACACCAGCAGGCGTTCTCCGGATTCGTGGAGATCGCACCGCCGGAGTAACTGCTCTGGAGGAGCTCCATGCACTCACCACTGCGCAAGAGGAGGACTCCAGACAGGGGCAAGCTCCACAACCTCCGAGCATTCGGCAACGAGGCTCAACCTCTTCTCCCCGTGTGCAGCCAAGCAGCGACACCGACATTCTCGTCAAAGTCGTCCAAATTGGTTCCGATGTCACTCAAACCACCCGCATATCGGGTGGGTTGAATGACAAATAGGAACTCGCGCTCATCACTTTCCTCCGGGCTAACGTTGACGTATTTGCTTGGCAACCGTCACGCCTGTGCATCAGAAACCTCAGAAGCAATCTGTAGAGCGACAGAACTTCATCCGACAAGAAGTGAAGAAGTTGCTCGAAGCCGGATTTATCCGAGAAGTCTACCATCCAAAATGGCTGGCGAACCCAGTCGTTGTGCCCAAGGCCGGCGGGAAACTTCGGATGTGCATCGACTACACCACACTGAATAAGGCATGTCCAAAAGATCCATTCCCACTACCTAGAATAGATCAGATAGTGGATTCCACCTCCGGGTGCGAGTTACTGTGTTTCCTAGACGCATATTCTGGATATCATCAAATCAGGATGTCTAGGGAGGATGAAGAGCATACTTCATTCATCACAGTAGATGGATTGTATTGTTACACAACCATGCCGTTTGGTCTCAAGAATGCAGCTTCAACTTTTGTACGAGCTATGTACAAAACTTTCGAAGAACTCATCAGAGACATAGTGGAAGTGTACGTTGATGACATCGTGGTCAAAGTCAAGAACAAGGAGTCCCTCTTGGACACCTTGCAGGCTGTCTTCGACAAGCTGCGGGCCACCCGCACGAAGCTAAACCCAGACAAGTGCGTCTTCGGGGTTAGTTCCGGAAAGCTTCTTGGTTTCCCGGTAAGTCACCGGGGCATAGAGGCCAATCCGGCGAAGATAAAAGCCATTGAGGACATGCGGCCACCAACCCGCATCAAAGACGTCCAAAAATTAACTGGATGTCTAGCAGCCCTCAGCCGGTTCATTTCAAGACTGGCGGAAAGGGCACTCCCCTTCTTCAAGTTACTGAGGAAGTCCGGACCATTCCAATGGTCTGAAGAAGCAGAGAAGGCATTCCAGGAGCTGAAACAGTTCCTCACCACCCTACCAGTCTTGGTAGCTCCGAACCCTGGTGAGCCTTTGTTGCTTTACATTTCAGCTACTGACGAAGTCGTCAGTATGGTTCTGGTTGCGGAGAGACCGGAACTACCCAATACTCAGGAATCCAGACCCCTTCGGGACGGTCCGGAGGTTCCTGAAAGCGGGTCTGGGTCCCATCTCCCAGACTCAAACCCACAAGAAGCCACTTCAGAGGACCCGGACCTCTCTAAGAGGGTCCAGGTCATTTCTGAAGAAGCTCCGGGTTCCTCCACCCAGAACCCGGAGGTCCCCGAAGAGAGTCTGGACCCCTCCGAGAGGGTCCGGATCAATGAAGAGGAAGCTCCGGACCCCTCCGGGAGGGTCCGGACCATTCAACGCCCGGTATACTTCATCAGTGAAGTGTTACATGATGCCAAGACTCGATACCTAGAGGTGCATAAACTGCTTTATGCAGTTCTTATTGCCTCAAGGAAGCTTCGACACTATTTCCAAGCTCACAAAGTCTCGGTGGTGACCTCATATCCACTTCGAGCGATCCTGCATAATCCCAATTCAACTGAGAATATTGCAAAGTGGGCAGCGGAATTGGCTGAATTCGATCTTGTATTCATTCCGAGACAAGCAATCAAGAGTCAAGCGTTGGCAGATTTCGTGGCAGAATGGACTCCCTCTCCATTAAACCCTGGGGGCCCCAGCGAGCAGAAGACGGAACCTCAAGTTCCAACCTTCACTAAGCCTCACTGGACCCTTTACTTCGACGGCTCCATGCAGAAGCAGGGAGCCGGAGCTGGAATCCTTCTCCTCGCACCAACTGGGGAAAAGGTGAAATACATGGTACACCTTGAATTCAAGGCAACCAACAACATGGCGGAGTATGAAGCACTCATCTATGGATTAAAGGTGGCACTATCATACGGTGTCAAGCAATTGCTGGTCAAAGGAGATTCACAACTCGTCATCAAGCAGGTGAAGGGTGAATGCTCCTGCAATAATCTCCAGCTGACTGCTTACCTCCTTGAAGTCCAGAGGCTTTAGAAGGACTTCGAAGTCCTAGACCTTCACCATGTTCAGCGTGCTCACAACGCTGAAGCTGAAGAACTCTCGACCAAGGCGTCAACCGGAGCTCCGGCTCCTGATGGAACCTTTGTCCGGAGGTTGTCAAAACCCACAGTTCAGCCTGCCGAACTGAACGAAGGGGGCGAGATCAGCATCCCGAAGCTGACGGTCCCGATGGCCCTGTTACCATGGCAGCCATCAAGGGTCGTAGGTGCTGCCGGAAGCTCCGAGCAACCCAGCACGCAAGACTCAAATGCTCAAGTCAGTTCCGATGCATGGATCTCGGAGATCCAGAGCTACTTGAAAGACAACATCCTTCCTGACGATGATGTATCCGCTGACCGGGTAGTCAGATTGGCTAAAAGATACACGTTGGTAGAAGGGGATCTCTACCGGCGCGGTGCCAACAGCATCCTAATGCGGTGCATCACAAGGGAAGAAGGCTGCGAGTTCCTCGCAGAAATCCATGGAGGCGAGTGTGGGAACCACGCATCTTCCCGCACGCTGGTCGTAAAAGCCTTTCGGCACGGCTTCTACTGGCCTACAGCGCTCCAGGATGCCACTGAACTGGTGAAGAAATGCAAAGCATGCCAATTTCATGCAAAGCAAATTCATACACCTGCTCAGTCCTTACAAATGATACCTCCCACATGGCCTTTCGCTGTGTGGGGGATGGACATCTTGGGACCCTTCCCAAGAGCCGTCGGAGGTTACAAGTTCCTGTACGTCGCCATCGACAAGTTCACCAAGTGGCCGGAAGCAACTCCCGTTGTGACGATCAACAAACAATCTGCAATCAATTTTCTACAATCCATCGTGAGCAGATTCGGAGTCCCAAATAAGATCATCACTGATAATGGGACTCAATTCACAAGCTCTGCATTTCAAGGATATTGCGAAGACCTCGGCATACAAGTTTGCTACGCTTCCGTAGCTCATCCTGCCAGCAATGGACAAGCCGAGAGAGCAAATGCAGAGATCCTTAAAGGACTCAAAACACGCACTTATGAGCGCTTGAAAAAGCACGGAGCCAATTGGATCGAAGAGCTTCCGCCCACTCTATGGGCCAACAGGACTTCTCCAAGTCGGGCAACCGGAGAAACACCCTTCTTTCTGGTGTACGGAGCTGAAGCGATCCTTCCTCCGGAAATCACCTTGGGTTCCCTCCGAGTCCGGACCTTCGACGAAGCCGCGCAGGACCAGCTCCGGCGCGAAGACCTAGACCTCCTCGAGGAGGGAAGGTGCCAAGCAGCTGTTCGGAATGCCCGATACCGCCAAGCTCTACGGCGCTATCACCAGCGGCATGTACACAACCGACAGCTCGAGGAAGGCGATCTGGTGCTACGGAGAATACTATCCAGAGAAGGGCAAAACAAACTCTCCCCCGGCTGGGAAGGGCCCTTTCGAGTGATCAAAGTATCCCGTCCCAGAAGCATTCGCTTGGCTACCGAGGATGGGACACCTCTCCCAAATCCTTGGAACATCGAGCACCTCCGTAAGTTCTACACTTAATTTCACGGAGGTGAGTCTTAAGTAACTTGAAATGTATGTTATAGAGTCATTGTACAGAGTCGGGTAGTTCCTCCGGGAGAGCAGCCGGACCTTTCCCGAAAGGTTTGAAAAGCTCATGCAACACTTGACACAGTCTCCGGACTAAAAGTGTGGCTAACTACCCTGGGTCAAACGAGAAACCAAACACACTTAGCCTGGTTCCGTACCCTAAGAGTGTACTTGTTTCCCCTGTACCCCGGACCTATAATGAAAGACATCTTCATGTGAAATAGACTCCACGTGCATTCATTTTTGCATAGGCTCGACATTTTTATTTTTCTCTTTCTTGTCTATAACAGAAACGTGCAATTCTTAAGAAGTTCTAGTTTGACCGGTTTACATACGATTCGAGTTGAATTGTCAGATTTTTTGGATTTAAATATCGTCTGTGGCCAGCTCACCTGAAAGCCGCCAAGCCATTCTAGGGCCAGAGTGCGCTATCGACTTAGCCTGGTCAAGCACCCCAAGTACGCCACTCTACCTACATCCCGGCAGGCCAAAGTAAGGTGGGTCCATGGACAATTGGATCTAAAAGAAAAGACAATTCATCCAGTCGTATTAAAAATCGTGTTCAACTTAAAATTTTCTTGAGAAATGTAAGCCGCGACGAAGTTATAGACAAGGAACGAATTTTACTATTTTTCTTGGCTTAAGTGTGCAGGAAAAATGAACCCTACGTTGATAGAGAAAAACCGGAGCTAACCAAGCTCCGACTCCCACCAGGGCGTCAACTGTCGGCGTTGACTAAAAGATGGTGAGAAGACCCCGTCACTGGAGTCTGTTGCCAACAAACCAAGTGTGGCAAAGGTCATTGCCGGAGCTGCTAAACTCCGACACCTTGGAGTATTAACTACCGACACTCAACGTGTTGATAGAGGCTATTGTCGGAGCTACTAAGCTCCCGCGATGGACAGTGCCGGAGCTTCTAAGCTCCGACAACTTCAGGGGACCTTCACTATCAAAAACTTTGGACCTAAATTCCACAAGTTCGAAGCAAATTCGTCTTCAACAAAACTCAACATCCTTTTGGTACATGTCCACAATCAAATTGTGCACATCTACCAGGGGGCCAAGTAAAGATAAAGATGTTGAAGACAAAAAAATGAAATTCGCAAAAAATTGGGGATTTCATTTCATCTGAAGACCGGAGATTACATCTGGAGACAAGGGATTACAAAATTGAAGAAGAGAAGATACAAATAAAGGCTAAGAGAGACGGTCCTAGACCCTATGGAAGAACTCGGCGACCTTCTGGGCGACCTCCGACACGCTGGCTCGGGTAGCTTCGCCTTCTCCTTCGACGGGGCCTTCAAGCACCGGGTCCAGAGGAAATCGAGGGTTCCGGCTAGTGTAGCACGTCAACACATATTCTGTGACGTTCCTAGCCAGGGATTGCCCCTCGACCTCCAGCTGGTCCGCGATGATGTCGCCCACCTTGGAGAGCTTGCTGCCTGCGGCGCTCAACGCTTGCAACGCAAGGTCCGGCTCCGGCTCCGGATCATCCGGGTGCACGGGGATGAAACCCATCGGCGTCAGCGCGTCGTCGGCCTTGCCCAGGAACTCCCAAATCTGCAGGGAGTCCGCCTTCCTCAAGTTCTTCATCTCTTCCAGGGATCTCCGGGCCGCCGTCAGCTCCGAACTCTCGCGGGCGAGGCGCTCAACTTCTTTGGCGTTTTGCTGGATCTTCGCAGCAACCCGCTTCTCAAGTCTTCCGAGCTCCCCCTCCCGGAGATGGATCTTGTTCCGGCGGTCGACCAGGTCCTTCTCCCTAGCCTCCACTTTCTTCTCCCGGGCGATAAGGGCACACTCGTATTCATAGAGTTCCTGCCCCCGCACCCAGGTCTTCTCCTCTTCCTCGAGGCAGCGCTCTTCCAATTTCTTAGTGCGCTCCTCGAGGCCCTTGTCCGCCAGAGCTGTTTTCTCGGCGAGCTCTTCTTCCCGTCGCAAGACGTCATCCCGTAGCTCTAGGAGTTTTTGCTCCTCATCCTCGAGCCGTCTTTCCCTCCCTTCAAGTGCCTCTCGGCGCTTGATGAGTGCGGTGCTGATGGCCTCGAGCTGATCAAACCGAGCATTGGCCGCGTCGTTAGCAGCCTTAGCTTGGTCATGGAACTCCCGGGATTGAGCGTCGAGGGCGTGAGTCATGCTCTCCCTCTCGTCCAGCAGCTCACCCCAGAGCTCCAGGCGGATCTTCTCCCGCCTGATCCATTCCTTGTCATCCGCAAGCCTCGACTGCGCCAGCTTAGTCTCGAAGTGGAGCCGATTACGCCACCGCCTAAGGGTTTGGCGCTCCTCTTCAAGAGCCTTGCTGTCGTGGAAGAAGGCCAGTTGGACCTGACGTAGACTGGAGCAGGCGTTGTCGATGGACATCGACAGCGAGATGGGCTCCGGACCTGCTGGGATCTCTTTCGCTGGTTCCAGCGGGTCTTCATTTACAAAAATTGGGTCCCACTCTACGAGAGTGGAACCCCGAGCTTCCAAAGCGCTAGGGCCCTCCTCCGGGATGGCCTCAGTCACCATCGAAGGAGGTCCCGCCACCAAGTCTTCATTCGCCCCCTCAGGCGGGGGGCCGACGACTTCGTTCAGGCACTCTGGCTCTGCCACAGGCACCATCGGTGTCGTCGCCTCCACTGGCTCCGGCCGGGACACCTCTTCTGAGGGAGGCTCAAGCTCCCTCGCCTCTTCAGCCGCCGGCTCTGCGGCCGGCACTCCAGCAATCACCGGCTCTGCGGCCGGAGCTTCGGAAGTAACCGGCTCAACTGCCGGAACTACTTCGACTTCCGGCTCGCATGCCGGGGCTTCAGCCACCTCCGGCTCAATCGCCGGGGCTTCAGCACTTTCCGGCTCCGAAGCCGGGAAGGCTACTTCCTCTGACTCAACAGCCGGAGCTTCTACTACTGCAGCACCAGGACCCGGAGCTTCCACTTCCGGGACGGGTGCCGCTAGCGCATCTTCACTCCCGTGGTCCGGCGCTACCACGGGAACTTCTGGAGACAAGTCGAGGTCCATGACCACGACAGCCGGCGCCGGAGCTGTCGCAGCCTCCGCTTGGGGCGGCACCGGGGTTAGAGCAGAAGCCCTCGCAGCCTCAGACACTGTGGCTGAGGGCGGAGCTTCACTCCCCTTCTTGGGAACGCTGCAGATGAAGAACGAAGAAATTGAGCAAACAGATGCTACAATTAAAAAGTTAATCGAGGTAAAAAAAAATTACCTTGGGAGGCTCACGCACCAGCTTGCGCGGAACCTCTTTACCGGACGATCCGGGCTGGCCACGGTCGGCGTAGGAGCTCCGGGAGGACTCCCAGGACTTGCCACAGCCGCGGTCGTTTCCCGGGTCGGAGCTCTCCTTGATCGGGAGGAACTCCTGGACCTGGAGGCCCTCACCGCTCCAGATGCCGGAGTCGCGCGCCCGGAGCTAGCACCGCAGGAGGGATCCACCGCGGGGACAGTCGCACTCCGGGAGGATCCCACCGCCGGAACAGTAACGTTCCGGAAGGACCCCACCACGGGGACAGTCGCCACGGCGGCAGAGGATCTTCCTTCCTGAGGAGGGGGAACCGGGGGGGGGGGGGAAGTAGCAGGCCCGACGGACCTCCCGTCAGCATGTCGCAGCTTTCTCTTCCGGCTCTCCGGCTCCTCCGCCAGCTCCTTGCCCTTGCCGATGACCTCAGCTCTTGGCTGTGGGATAGGGGCGGAGCCGCCTTCGGACAACCCGGGGATCGCCAACCGGGTGGTTGATCTTCTCTCGACGACACCAAGGTCGTCAAGCGCGGGCATCGTCCGCCGGAGCTCCCTGCTGAACTCAACTTCCACGTTCAGAGGGAGGAAGGCCGGCGGCGGAGTCAAGTAATCTCCGTCAACATCGATGCCGTGCTGGAATTTCTTGAGGTGAGACTCCAAGGTCTTCCCCACCATACTGGACTTCAACCCGGTCTCAACCCGGTCCTCGTCCATCACGCTGTTGAGGGCCCAGGCGAGCTTCTCCCTCCTCTTCAACGGCGCCCACCTGTTGGACAGGAAGTTGCAGAACACCGCCTGAGGAGTCAATCCTCCCTCCACACATCGGCGGATCCTGGTCAGGACAGGGTCGAAAGCTTCCGCCAGCACCGGAACTTCGCTCCATACCGACGTGTCAATGCCGGGCAGACCGTCTGGCAACTCCAACCGCTCATGCTCCTCCACCCGGATGACTATCCAATCTTTCTTCCAGTCATCCCACTTCCCGGAAGGGAATGACCGGAGATACTTGAATGGGCACTTCTTGCGCTTCACGAAGTAGTAGAAGCCAAGATACTCATCGCTTCGGCCGGTGGTTTGGACGGTGAAGAAGGTTCGGAAGAGCTCGATGCAGGGAGGGATGCCCACCCACATCTCGCAGAAGTGGACAAAGATAGACACAAGGAGAATGGAGTGAGGGCCAAGGTGGTACAGCTGCAGACCATAGAAGTCCAGCAGCATCAAGAAGAAAGAAGAAAACGGTGGGATCAGCCCCACCATGGCGTACGAGGAAAAGTACACCATCTCGCCGGCGTGCTCCTTTTCAAAGGGGAGCTCCCCGCCGGCGCGGACCGAGTGGTTGAAGAAGTCCGAAGACCACCCCATGAGGGCCCGGACCTTCTTCAGATCGCTGTCCGTCTTCAAGCGACTCTCACGCAGACCCAACTCCATCGCAGCACAGCTAGGCAAGAGAAGAGGAGCAAAGTACAAGTCGGGAGTTTGAGCGCAAGAACAGATGGGAAGCGTAAAGAACTCCCGACGGTGCGCTTTCCTTCTTAAGTAAGCCCTCGCAACGCTTGGATGGAAACTGCAGGAGAGTCAAGGATACTACTCAAGAATTCAACCCTGCCGATGACAAGAGGGCCCGGGACCACCCTGACGATCAAGTCGAGGTTCTTACCCAGGCGAACAGTTGTCATCACGAGGCGGGAAACCCAAAGGCGGCAAACTGACAAGGCGCGCGGAACCGATACGGTTTTCGTATCGGGAACCGGCGACCTTCAATTGCGAGAGATCCGCACGTCAAAGATCTTATCTGCCGCCTGAGGTGCGCCACGCGTCGGGATTTAACCGTAAAGCCCCGCCAATGGCACCTCCGAAGACCCTTGAAGACCCAGTTCAAGAGTCGCGAGTATGGACCCACCTTCGACGGAATGACTTCACCCCGGTGACTTTCCCCGGAGGTAGGTCCAGGGGGCCACTGTCGGTACCCTAAAAACCATACACCCCCTGAGGTTACAAAGATCTCAAGGGAAGGACGTCTACTCAAATTGAAGACCCTCAGAGGCCCACTTGTCAGACATAACCGGATCTGCTTCTCCAACATGGTTAACTCCTAGGTTGCCACGTGTACTGCCAGACCGGAGCTACTACCCACAAGGGTGAAGCTCCGGGCTAGGTACCGAAACGGCACCTCCGGACTTAACCCCTGACCGAGAGAAGCTCCAGACCTGACACGTGCCAGGCCACCCCGGAGCTTCCCGCTTCCCACAAGCAAGCTCCGGAGCTGCCACGTGTCCAAACGTCGGAGCTGGCCGCCTCAAACCTCCGGAAGACATTGTAACGACTCCGGATCTTCAAAGGATAGCCGCGGACTTCAAGACCCGATTAATTGTCATTAATTCCATGTTAATGACAATTAATCGGACAATCTTAACACCTGTAACGGCACTGTCGGAGCCCGTTACAGGGTTATTAACAACAATTAATCGTGTATCAATACTAGTAACCGCCGGGGCCACATGTCGGGCCAGGCTAACTTGTAACGGTTTGTCCTTGTACTATAAAAGGACAAACCGACGATACACGAAAGGGCTCTGGAACGCTCTTAGGAACACACGCATTGACGTGAGCTTTCATACTCAAAGTAATACAACACCACACACCCGTGGAGTAGGGTATTACGCTCAGGCGGCCCGAACCACGTAAATCACTGAGTCTCTCGTGTCCAATCGCAATTCACCTTCTTGAGTCTCCGCGCGCCCACACCGAACTACAAACTCCTTCAACACTTTAGTAGTGTCAGGAGATCTGCCGACTCTAACAGTCGACAGTTGTTAAGGATGACTACTACCTCTGTTATTAAATATTATCATTAGGATAATAATTTTATTGATACAAATTGAGATGGGGTAATACATTGTTTCAGTTGTCTAGTGGCTAGATGCCTAGATCGCCTATTCATCATAAGGCAGTGCACCCAGTATATTCATACAAATAAAGGTGGACTGAACTTAACAACGAAGAGGGTTATCATCACATACTGTTTATTTATCGTGAAGTAAAATATAGCAACCCACATGAAAATTGACAAAATACGTGGAAAAAGGATGAACTGAGGCCAGACAAAATCCTTGCTAAAGCAGATATATACCACGTTGGTACAAATTTTCTTTGATCAAGCACTACACGACATCTGTCTTGACACATGCGGAGGATGAAGTTTCTAGCCCAGGTTCAGTCTGCTCAGAACGTCATGCTACATGAACTCTATAAGTGTTAGTGTGAAACAAGGCAAGGAAACAAGAACAGTTATATGGTTAGTCCAAAGGTACCAAGATTATCAAAAGAAGTGAAGAGCAAAGGTTGATTATTGAAGTCAAGATTAGGACACTAAAGTCCCTATTTTCAATGTTAGAGAAAGCATTGCAAGATGCTAATGGAAGCTCGAGCACCCCGTCAAGTTTATCAAGATAGAGACTCGAATCCATAGAAACCAAATACAAAGTTCGAGCATCCCGTCATCATCAAGTAATGGCATCCTCGAAGACACTACATAGAGACAAGGAGATTATTTCAATCCTGTCAGTCAAAGTTGTTAGCATACCCGCTTAGCAATCGTTACCTATTCCATTCCTTTTTCCTTTCTTGAATCTCGGGGCAAGATTCCTTTATGGGGGAAGGGTTGTAAAAGCCCACATTTGAAAAAAAAAACACAAATTTAAAAAATTTGAACTTAACATTTTTTAAAATTCTTAGTTCAAAGTAAGAAAAATTATTAATGAAGGGAGAAATGAAAAGAATTAAACTATATTGTGGTAATGAAATTATTATTCATAAAGTGGATAGTTTAAATTCAAATCTGAATTTGATACTTAGCAATGTAAAAATCCTAAGCTGACCTCACCATTGAGTGACTCATGTTCGAATTAGTCAAGATATCATGATCATCAATTTTAAAGCAAGTTTTGACCACTTATTTAAATAGGACATAAAGAAGAGGTTTCAACTTCAGATTCAAATTCCATATTCAGATGTGTCAAACTCCACATTTGAATTCACCAATCCTTTTTTCATGTTTCAAATATCACTTCCATCAAGTTTGACAAGTTTTGGACTTCATTTCCTATTTATTTAAATTAGGGCACATGTGAGCATTCAATTTGAATTCAAATTAAAATTCTATCTTCACTTCATTCAAATGCCAAATTTGTTTTCACCTTTAAATTCTATGTGTTTGAATTACCCTGGCTGCTTTAATTCAACATTTTGGAGCATGTTTATTTTGCAATGAAGTGGGGTATTGGGGTGGGCCCCACTTGTCATCCACTGTGTAGAGAGCAAAATGCTCTGTTTCTCTGGTTTTGCTCCCAGGATGCCACCGAGGTGGTTGCATGTGCTACCAAGTTCCCTTGACAACAACCGACTCCAGCTCAGTTTCTTGCACCCTAAACCTTCTTCCTTTTCCTCCTTATTGTCTCCCTGGTCAGAGGAATGAAGGTCCTCTGTTTTCTCTGCTACGTGTGCCTAGATGCAGAGCGCAGTTCATCGCCACCTCTGGCTCCTTCATGTGCCGGATTCTCAAAATCCAGCAACAATCATTCTCATCACACACACCATGCTCGCCCTCTCCTGTTCACTATTGTTGTTTCTCCTTTCGGTGCAGTGTACGCCAAGCTCATTTGTATTGTTGCCGTTGTACTCTGTGCAGTACAGGGACACCTGATGCTCTGGTGAGTTCCTCACTCGGTGAAGCTCCCATACGGCTGTGCCAGCATATTCTTGACCTCCCCCTGCCACTACCATAACGCTCCTTCATCTATGCGCAATGTACGCCGAGTTCTTGCGCCCTCACCAACAGTGTGCGCCGCCACAAAGCTCCTTTGTCGCCCCACTTCCTCAGGCCGTCTTCCAGGCTGATGGTTGCACAAAGAGGTCCGCCATGTCCTCCTTGATCTTTCATAACCTCAGTTCTACATCCCCGAGTTTTTACCTTATGTGATTCTCGTTCTTCTACTGGCGGTCACCATGAAACCAACGCTTTACCGCGGCAATTCGATTTCCACACTTAATAATCCTTTATGCCCAGTATATCTTATGATCTAAACCCCCTAGCGGACATAATAGAGGAAACGGATTAGAAAATAGTAAAACAATGGTCCTGGAACCTTAGCGTTCCCAACCACCGCGAGTTGTGACCTAGGTCACCGGCGACACCCTATTTTCAGCCGTGTTCCGTGGAATTAGAGGTCGGCTTCACGCTCCTCGTTACCCAAGTGTGATTTGGGATCCCATACTGAGCCGACCCTAGACACTCGGCGCTGTTCCACCGTGGTCTCCATGCTCGCCGTCGTTTTCATCATCGGCCGCCGTGTTCCAATAACCTCAGCGCGTCTTCATGTTGCCCAGCGTGTTGCCCATGGAGCAGCAGTCCGAATGCCCTAATTTTATTCACCTCTTGTCACCGTCCGGCATGGGGAACGGCGCGCGCCGACGGTGCCCGGCCACCTGTACGTTCTGGCGAGAGATAGAAGACGGTCCGGTACCGCGGGCCCCGCCTATCTGTGAAGCCTCAACCCTAGGTCGGATCTATTGTGGCGGTTGGATCTTTTGCGTCCACACCTAGAAACCCAGTGGCCCACTGTGTTGCTGCCACGTGAGTGGAGGGTTTAAACCCTGTGGACCCAATAGTTGTTTAAATCCTTTTTCATTTGAAAAATAATTCCTGAATTAAGTTCAACTTCAAAAAATCATAGAGACTAGTATAATTGACCATAAATTACCAAATAAATTTGGTTGGACTACTCATTATCTCTACTTTCCAGTGGTGCATTTAAATTAGTATGCAATACCATAATTTTTACTCCATAATTCCCGAAAGCAAAAAGTCTATTCAATTAAAAACTGTATAAGTAGTTAGGGAAAATTATTATTATATGGGTGCACTAATTAAGCAGTTGCAAAATGAAGGAATTCTAAAAGTTCTATTAAAAAAACGTAAGTTGAGTACAAATTTCAAATGTTCCCATTCAAATCAACTGGAGCTAAATTATTCATATTAATTAATGTCTAAGTAGAAAAGACTAAATAAATAAATATAATTGGAGAGTTTGTTAGGGTATGCTAGTATTTAGGCAAACCATGACATAAAGAAAGGATTGTAACTCTAAATTGAAAAGTCCAAGTCAACCATAAATTTGAAGTCACTTTCAAATGTAAAAGCAAATTTCAAATTTCACATTCTAATCAAAGCAAGAATAAATCTTAAATAAAAGAGCTCCAGTAAGATTGAAATTTATTGAGGAAGGAAGAAAATAGATTAAATACATATGATACTGTGAATTAAAACAAACCCTATGAGAAGAATTCAAATTCGAGCATTAGTTTCGAATGCACCAGGGAATTGCTCATGTTTCAATAGTTATATGCCAAAAACAAATGCTATTTTTAGAGCCTCAGTTGTCTTCGTTTTGACTGCCTCAAAGAGGATAAAGGAGGGTGGTTCCAGTGGGACTCACCAGTCAGTCAAATACCAGCTTACCGCCTCTGTTTGGGCTGCTGCGAGCGCGCCACGGACGCAGCCCGGGGCCAGCAGCTGCTTACCACTGTGAGCTGGAGCACAAGCCCTATCCCCGCGCCTGGCCTCGCTCCTATCTCATTCGTGTCTGCCTTATCGTGCGTAAGGTGACAGTTGCTTCGTCTCCTCTGAGTTCGTGGCCGTCTCCCGCATGACCGGCGCCATATCCTCGTGTACTCGCCATGGCTGCCCCTATATGCGTCCCCCTGCCACTGTAGCTCCAGTGCACCGCTGCCCAGGCTGAGGCCAGGGTTCAGTGCACGCTCGCACGCTCGTCCGCCTCGACGCGCGTGGCGCCGTTCTTCGCCCGTCGGTGTTCGTCGCCCGGCTGTAACACCTATATTTTATGTAATAAAATTTGATCAAAATATACTACATTCTAAGGTGCATTTTTGTGTGAAATTTTAAGTTTAAACGAGTAAGTAAACGTTTAAGTTTGAATTGAATTCAAATCAAAAGAAGAGGAAATGAAAAAGAAAAAGAAAAAGAAATAAAACCCCATGTTGGGCCAAATTCCCCCCTGGCCCAATTTCTTTCCCCTCTCCCGCGGCCCAGCCGAACCCCTCTCCTCTCTTCATCTCGCTGCCACCCCGGGCCTGCTTGTCGGCGCCGACTCTCCCTCCCCCTCTCTTCTTCCCCGCGGCGCAACCGCTGCCCCGCGCCACGCTCGACCCCGCGCCCACGTTCCCCTCATCTCGGAACCATTCACCCCATTCGAAATTCGGCCGAGCGCCTCAACCGCACCCCCCTCCGCGCTATAAAGGATCCAGCGCCCCCATTTTCCCCCTTTCCCCGAGCCTCTCTAACCCTAGCGCCTTGCCGTCGGTGAGTTGCCGCTGTTCCCCGTGTTCCCGACGGTTCCACCCTGTTCTCTCCATCATCGTTGGTCTAACATGTTCACTGCATCGCTAGGAGCACGCCGGACAGCCAAGCTTGGTTGATCTCCTTCGCTCCGTCGAGTTCACCGGTCACCGACGAGCTCAACCCGTCCCCAACCGTCGCCGGCGCTCTCTGCACTTCTCCGAGGCCCAAGACCTCCTCCTGTGAGCTGCCTTGTCCCCCCCCCCCTTCAATTTCCAGTGGTTAGATTCAAGCATTAGGCCGAAATTGGTTGAATTGCGCCAAGTTCGGCGAGGTCGCCGCCGTGCGCCGCCGCGCAGCGCGCTGGCAACGGCTTAGGGGCGACGTGGCCCCATCTGGGCCTTCGGTTGGACGCCTACGGCTGCGATTAGATCGCTGCGTACCCCTTCGCATAATAAAATCCGAGCCGTAGATCTAGGATCTAACGGCCCAAGTTCAAACGCCTCTTCCCGCCTCCGCATTTTCACCCAGGCCCCTGGAATCTTGCAGGCTACCCCCTGCACTTCTCTGGAATTCAAGTCTAACCCCTGGATTTAGCAAACTAGCCCCTGGACTCCCTGAAATTGGATTTAATCATTTAAATAATCAATCTAACCCCTGTAAATTTGTAGAATTATTGATTTAGCCCCTGTACAGTGTAGGAAACTTATTAATCAGCCCCTGAACTTTTATTTATTTGCTGAATATTGTTTTTAGGAGTATTTGATGTGTAGAAAATAGATAAAAATGGTATTTAAGTGTGAAAATGGTAGGAAAAATTAGTACAAAATTCTTTATGCTGTGATTAAATTGTAGATTGCATATAAAATATATTTTGTCCATGAAAAATTTATCATAAATGTTTAAAAATACATTTTGGCCATAGGAAATTCAATAAAAATGGTTTTAGGCTATAATTAAATCCCAAAAATGTAGGATACATATAAAATGCATACCTTGGCCATGTAAATTAATAAATGCTTCGTAGGGATGCATTAGTATAGGATTTTATGCTTATGTGTGTGTTGTGATGCATTGTATTGCATGCTCTTTACTTATTTAGCTTTATTTTATTCTTGCCATGTTTGGGCAATATATTTAGAGTCGTACTACGACCCCAATCTTAACCTCCAAGACCAAGACTTCACCAACACTCAAGTCTTCAACGAAGGCAAGTGCCCTTGACCATCTTGTACCAATTTTATGAATTTAGATAGATGCATGCTAATTAAATTGATGTCCTATTTCATGTTTACATGCCCTGTTCCATATAATTCCTTGTTACCTGAAATGGGTTGGGAAGTAGATAGGTCTTATTTATGCTTAGCCATGCTTAGACATTGGGATTGGGATTTCATACAATTGTGCCATGTTAAACTTTATGGTTACTTTAATTTGTGGTGATTACACAATAGTAGTGGATAGGAATCTGGTGGTTGGATAGTTTTGGTATGGTGCAGTTTGCACGAGATCCGAGATTGGGGTTTTTACCACCGGATTCTAAGGACCGATTTATGGAGGAAGCCACTAAGCTTTATAGTACCACCACGAGACTGAGATGGTGCAGCTTGGTCAATTAATTAGGTTTCTCTCGGTGAAATGCTAGTAGTTGGATGGTGCGGGGAATGATGCAGGGGAACTGCTCTGGGATCCGCAAGGCTCAAGAGGGGGCTCTGAGGCGGAGGGTTACTCCGAGAATCCTCAGCGGTGGAAACCTTAGAGGGCTAGCACTAGTCGGGAGCACATTTGTAAAGACCATGTAGTGATCTCCTGGCCTCACACCAAAGGAAGTGTGAAATGTGGTTAGCTACCATGGGCATTCGGGGAGGTTCGCTAGTCCACCTGGCAACAGGGGATGAAATCACTGCTTGTGGGTAAAGGGTACACTCTCTGCAGAGATTTGGTAAAATTGTCATGACAGCTGTCGGTACCCTAAAAACCATACACCCCCTGAGGCTACAAAGATCTCAAGGGAAGGACGTCTACTCAAATTGAAGACCCTCGGAGGCCCACTTGTCAGACATAACCGGATCTGATTCTCCAACATGGTTAACTCCTAGGTTGCCACGTGTACTACCAGACCGGAGCTACTACCCACAAGGGTGAAGCTCCGGGCTAGGTACCAAAACGGCACCTCCGGACTTAACCCCTGACCGAGAGAAGCTCCGGACCTGACACGTGCCAGGCCACCCCGGAGCTTCCCGCATCCCACAAGCAAGCTCCGGAGCTGCCACGTGTCCAAACGTCGGAGCTGGCCGCCTCAAACCTCCAGAAGACATTGTAACGACTCCGGATCTTCAAAGGATAGCCGCGGACTTCAAGACCCGATTAATTGTCATTAATTCCATGCTAATGACACTTAATCGGACAATCTTAACACCTGTAACGGCACTGTCGGAGCCCGTTACAGGGTTATTAACAACAATTAATCGTGTATCAATACTAGTAACTGCCGGGGCCACATGTCGGGCCAGGCTAACTTGTAACGGTTTGTCCTTGTACTATAAAAGGACAAACCGACGATACACGAAAGGCTCTGGAACGCTCGCAGGAACACACGCATTGACGTGAGCTTTCATACTCAAAGTAATACAACACCACACACCCGTGGAGTAGGGTATTACGCTCAGGCGGCCCGAACCACGTAAACCACTGAGTCTCTCGTGTCCAATCGCAATTCACCTTCTTGAGTCTCCGCGCGCCCACACCGAACTACAAACTCCTTCAACACTTTAGTAGTGTCAAGAGATCTGCCGACTCCAACAGTCGACAGCTGGCGCGCCAGGTAGGGGCGCCTGAGATTTTCAAGAATGGTGAATTCTGCGGCTGGATCATCCAACGGGCAACCTGCTGAGGCTGTCGGGGGCAATCCCTCCAACATGCAGCCACCAGCAGGAGCCTCAGCACCAGCGGGAGTCACACTCCCACCACCACCATCTTCTCCGGCAAAACGTGCCGGGCAACATGATGGTGCGCCGGCGTCACATACTGCGCCGGCAAGTCATGTCTCCAACAACCGAAGACGAGCTGCGTCACAGCAAGTGACGTCGTTGCCCTCTGGGGCACGACGCACCCATACGGTATCCCGGCTTTCGACACATGACCTCCGGGCGGAGCTTGATCGCCGATACCGCCAACAGGATGGCCGTGTCCATATCGAGCGAGCTCGAGAAAGACAGGATGCTCAAGACCTTTCTACTCTGGAAGGAGTAGGAGGAGGCTGTTCCGCCCTAGCCATGCACCTGCGCATGGTTAGATGGCCACAGAAGTTCCGGCCACACTTGCCGGAAAAATTCGACGGGACTGTCAACCCCGTAGAATTTCTGCAGATATACTCCACTGCAATCTTAGCAGCTGGAGGAAACGAGGCCGTAATGGCCAACTACTTTCCAGTGGCCTTAACTGGGACCGCCAGGTCCTGGTTTATGAGCCTTCCACCCAACTCTATCGACAGTTGGGAGGAGCTGTGCCGACAGTTCACTGCCAACTTCGGGAGTTCAAACACCCGACCGGGCACTGAACTAGACCTTTTTGCGGTCGTGCAAAAAGGGGGAGAATCTTTGCGGTCATTCATCCAGAGGTTCTCTTAGGTACGCAACACAATCCCTTCTATCTCAAGCGCTTCTGTCATTGTGGCATTCAGACAGGGTGTACGAGACAAGAAGATGTTGGAGAAGCTGGCGATCAAAGAGATCACCAGCGTCACGGAGCTCTTCAGCTTGGCAGAAAAATGTGCCAGAGCTGCGGAGGGCCGTGAAATGCACTCCAAACCAGCCTTGGAGGATCACAAAAAATCCTCCAAAGAAGAAGCCGCTACCTCCGGGAGTGGCAAGAAGAAAAAGAAGACCAACGGCAAGAAGAAGCCGTCGGCCGGCACATCCAACGTTGCAGCCACTGCAACTCCTGGTGGCCGGGGGCCACGCCCCGAGAAGCGACCTCGACCGTCTTCTGAAGACGGCGACAAATCCAAAATGTGGTGCCCCATTCACAAAACGGGCAGCCACAGGCTGGAAGACTGCCGGGAGGTCCAAAACCTTGCCGAGCGCTACAACAAGCGCCGGGAAGGGTCTCCTTTCCGACAGAGGGAGGGAAAACAGAAGGTTGACGAAGCTCCAGCTGAAGAGGAGTTAGGGTTTCAGGACCCCAAAAAGGTCCTGAAAGCCGTCTACACCTCCGTCGACGATGAATTCGACGTCTCCGACAACAAGCGTCGGAAAACCATGAACACCATCTTTGGTGGATCATGGGACATCACTTCTCGTCGTGTCATCAAGACTATGCGGCGGGATATGGCTGCTGTAGCTCCTACAGCTAGACCGGAGCCACATCGAAAGTGGATGGACACACCCATCAATTTTGATGCTTCGGACTGTCCTCAAAGCATGGTCGGAGCTGGCCAATTACCCTTGATGGTATCTCCCACCATCAACAACATCCAGCTCCATCATGTTATGGTGGATGGAGGTTCGGGGCTGAACCTTATAAGCTTTGAAGCTTTTACCAAACTTCAGCTTCGACCTTCGGATCTTCAGCCCTCTCAACCATTCTCCGGAGTAGGTCCGGGGGCCATTACCCCACTCGGAGCTATAATTCTCCCCGTTACCTTCAGGACACGGGAGAAGTACCGCACCGAGAAGTTGGTCTTCGACGTCGCTCAGATCAACTTACCATTCAACGCCATCTTGGGTAGACCTGCCCTATACAAATTTATGGCAGCTGCTCATTATGGATACTTGGTGTTGAAGATGCCAACACCAGCAGGCGTTCTCCGGATTCGTGGAGATCGCACCGCCGGAGTAACTGCTCTGGAGGAGCTCCATGCACTCACCACTGCGCAAGAGGAGGACTCCAGACAGGGGCAAGCTCCAAAACCTCCGACCATTCGGCAACGAGGCTCAACCTCTGCTCCCCGTGTGCACCCAAGCGGCGACACTGACATCCCCGTCAAAGTCGTCCAAATTGGTTCCGATGTCACTCAAACCACCCGCATATCGGGTGGGTTGAATGACAAATAGGAACTCGCGCTCATCACTTTCCTCCGGGCTAACGTTGACGTATTTGCTTGGCAACCGTCACAAATGCCTGGGATCCCCAGGGAAGTGATTGAGCACAATCTGAAGATTTACCCCGATGCTCGGCCTGTGCATCAGAAACCTCGGAAGCAATCTGTAGAGCGACAGAACTTCATCCGACAAGAAGTGAAGAAGTTGCTCGAAGTCGGATTTATCCGAGAAGTCTTCCATCCAAAATGGCTGGCAAACCCAGTCGTTGTGCCCAAGGCCGGCGGGAAACTTCGGATGTGCATCGACTACACCACACTGAATAAGGCATGTCCAAAAGATCCATTCCCACTACCTAGAATAGATCAGATAGTGGATTCCACCTCCGGGTGCGAGTTACTGTGTTTTCTAGACGCATATTCTGAATATCATCAAATCAGGATGTCTAGGGAGGATGAAGAGCATACTTCATTCATCACAGTGGATGGATTGTATTGTTACACAGCCATGCCGTTTGGTCTCAAGAATGCAACTTCAACTTTTGTACGAGCTATGTACAAAACTTTCGAAGAACTCATCAGAGACATAGTGGAAGTGTACGTCGATGACATCGTGGTCAAAATCAAGAACAAGGAGTCTCTCTTGGACACCTTGCAGGCTGTCTTCGACAAGCTGCGGGCCACCCGCACGAAGCTAAACCCAGACAAGTGCGTCTTCGGGGTTAGTTCCGGAGAGCTTCTTGGTTTCCTGGTAAGTCACCGGGGCATAGAGGCCAATCCGGCGAAGATAAAAGCCATTGAAGACATGCGGCCACCAACCCGCATCAAAGACGTCCAAAAATTAACTGGATGTCTAGCAGCCCTCAGCCGGTTCATTTCAAGACTGGCGGAAAGAGCACTTCCCTTCTTCAAGTTACTGAGGAAGTCCGGACCATTCCAATGGTCTGAAGAAGCAGAGAAGGCATTCCAGGAGCTGAAACAGTTCCTCACCACCCTACCAGTCCTGGTAGCTCCGAACCCTGGTGAGCCTTTGTTGCTTTACATTTCAGCTACTGACGAAGTCGTCAGTATGGTTCTGGTTGCGGAGAGACCGGAACTACCCAATACTCAGGAATCCAGACCCCTTCGGGAGGGTCCGGAGGTTCCTGAAAGCGGGTCTGGGTCCCAGCTCCCAGACTCAAACCCACAAGAAGCCACTTCAGAGGAACCGGACCCCTCTAAGAGGGTCCAGGTCATTTCTGAAGAAGCTCCGGGTTCCTCCACCCAGAACCCGGAGGTCCCCGAAGAGAGTCTGGACCCCTCCGAGAGGTTCCGGACCAATGAAGAGGAAGCTCCGGACCCCTCCGGGAGGGTCCGGACCATTCAACGCCCAGTGAAGTGTTACATGATGCCAAGACTCGATACCTAGAGGTGCATAAACTGCTTTATGCAGTTCTTATTGCCTCAAGGAAGCTTCGACACTATTTCCAAGCTCACAAAGTCTCGGTGGTGACCTCATATCCACTTCGAGCGATCCTGCATAATCCCAATTCAACTGGGAATATTGCAAAGTGGGCAGCGGAATTGGCTGAATTCGATCTTGAATTCATTCCGAGACAAGCAATCAAGAGTCAAGCGTTGGCGGATTTCGTGGCAGAATGGACTCCCTCTCCGTTAAACCCTGGGGGCCCCAGCGAGCAGAAGACGGAACCTCAAGTTCCAACCTTCACTAAGCCTCACTGGACCCTTTACTTCGACGGCTCCATGCAGAAGCAGGGAGCCGGAGCTGGAATCCTTCTCCTCGCACCAACTGGGGAGAAGGTGAAATACATGGTACACCTTGACTTCAAGGCAACCAACAACATGGCGGAGTATGAAGCACTCATCTATGGATTAAAGGTGGCACTATCATACGGTGTCAAGCAATTGCTGGTCAAAGGAGATTCACAACTCGTCATCAAGCAGGTGAAGGGTGAATGCTCCTGCAATAATCTCCAGCTGGCTGCTTACCTCCTTGAAGTCCAGAGGCTTCACAAGGACTTCGAAGTCCTAGACCTTCACCATGTTCAGCGTGCTCACAACGCTGAAGCTGACGAACTCTCGACCAAGGCGTCAACTGGAGCTCCGGCTCCTGACGGAACCTTTGTCCGGAGGTTGTCAAAACCCACAGTTCAGCCTGCCGAACTGAACGAAGGGGGCGAGATCAGCATCCCGAAGCTGACGGTCCCGATGGCCCTGTTACCATGGCAGCCATCAAGGGTCGTAGGTGCTGTCGGAAGCTCCGAGCAACCCAGCACGCAAGACTCAAATGCTCAAGTCAGTTCCAATGCATGGATCTCGGAGATCCGGAGCTACTTGAAAGACAACATCCTTCCTGACGATGATGTATCCGCTGACCGGGTAGTCAGATTGGCTAAAAGATACACGTTGGTAGAAGGGGATCTCTACCGGCGCGGTGCCAACGGCATCCTAATGCGGTGCATCACAAGGGAAGAAGGCTGCGAGTTCCTCGCAGAAATCCATGGAGGCGAGTGTGGGAACCACGCATCTTCCCGCACGCTGGTCGGAAAAGCCTTTCCGCACGGCTTCTACTGGCCTACAGCGCTCCAGGATGCCACTGAACTGGTGAAGAAATGCAAAGCATGCCAATTTCATGCAAAGCAAATTCATACACCTGCTTAGTCCTTACAAATGATACCTCCCACATGGCCTTTCGCTGTGTGGGGGATGGACATCTTGGGACCCTTCCCAAGAGCCGTCGGAGGTTACAAGTTCCTGTACGTCGCCATCGACAAGTTCACCAAGTGGCCGGAAGCAACTCCCGTTGTGACGATCAACAAACAATCTGCAATCAATTTTCTACAATCCATCGTGAGCAGATTCGGAGTCCCAAATAAGATCATCACTGATAATGGGACTCAATTCACAAGCTCCGCATTTCAAGGATATTGCGAAGACCTCGGCATACAAGTTTGCTACGCTTCCGTAGCTCATCCTGCCAGCAATGGACAAGCCGAGAGAGCAAATGCAGAGATCCTTAAAGGACTCAAAACACGCACCTATGAGCGCTTGAAAAAGCACGGAGCCAACTGGATCGAAGAGCTTCCGCCCACTCTATGGGCCAACAGGACTTCTCCAAGTCGGGCAACCGGAGAAACACCCTTCTTTTGGTGTACGGAGCTGAAGCGATCCTTCCTCCGGAAATCACCTTGGGTTCCCTCCGAGTCCGGACCTTCGACGAAGCCGCGCAGGACCAGCTCCGGCGCGAAGACCTAGACCTCCTCGAGGAGGGAAGGTGCCAAGCAGCTGTTCGGAATGCCCGATACCGCCAAGCTCTACGGCGCTATCACCAGCGGCATGTACACAACCGACAGCTCGAGGAAGGCGATCTGGTGCTACGGAGAATACTATCCAGAGAAGGGCAAAACAAACTCTCCCCCGGCTGGGAAGGGCCCTTTCGAGTGATCAAAGTATCCCGTCCCGGAAGCATTCACTTGGCTACCGAGGATGGGACACCTCTCCCAAATCCTTGGAACATCGAGCACCTCCGTAAGTTCTACACTTAATTTCACGGAGGTGAGTCTTAAGTAACTTGAAATGTATGTTATAGAGTCATTGTACAGAGTCGGGTAGTTCCTTCGGGAGAGCAGCCGGACCTTTCCCGAAAGGTTTGAAAAGCTCATGCAACACTTGACACAGTCTCCGGACTAAAAGTGTGGCTAACTACCCTGGGTCAAACGAGAAACCAAACACACTTAGCCTGGTTCCGTACCCTAAGAGTGTACTTGTTTCCCCTGTACCCCGGACCTATAATGAAAGACATCTTCATGTGAAATAGACTCCACGTGCATTCATTTTTGCATAGGCTCGACATTTTTATTTTTCTCTTTCTTGTCTATAACAGAAACGTGCAATTCTTAAGAAGTTCTAGTTTGACCGGTTTACATACGATTCGAGTTGAATTGTCAGATTTTTTGGATTTAAATATCGTCTGTGGCCAACTCGCCTGAAAGCCGCCAAGCCATTCTAGGGCCGGAGTGCGCTATCGACTTAGCCTGGTCAAGCACCCTAAGTACGCCACTCTACCTACATCCCGGCAGGCCAAAGTAAGGTGGGTCCATGGACAATTAGATCTAAAAGAAAAGACAATTCATCCAGTCGTATTAAAAATCGTGTTCAACTTAAAATTTTCTTGAGAAATGTAAGCCGCGACGAAGTTATAGACAAGGAACGAATTTTACTATTTTTCTTGGCTTAAGTGTGCAGGAAAAATGAACCCTACGTTGATAGAGAAAAACCGGAGCTAACCAAGCTCCGACTCCCACCAGGGCGTCAACTGTCGGCGTTGACTAAAAGATGGTGAGAAGACCCCGTCACTGGAGTCTGTTGCCAACAAACCAAGTGTGGCAAAGGTCATTGCCGGAGCTGCTAAACTCCGACACCTTGGAGTATTAACTACCGACACTCAACGTGTTGATAGAGGCTATTGCCGGAGCTACTAAGCTCCAGCGATGGATAGTGCCGGAGCTTCTAAGCTCCGACAACTTCAGGGGACCTTCACTATCAAAAACTTCGGACCTAAATTCCACAAGTTCGAAGCAAATTCGTCTTCAACAAAACTCAAAATCCTTTTGGTACATGTCCACAATCAAATTGTGCACATCTACCAGGGGGCCAAGTGAAGATAAAGATGTTGAAGACAAAAAAATGAAATTCGCAAAAAATTGGGGATTTCGTTTCATCTGAAGACCGGAGATTACATCTGGAGACAAGGGATTACAAAATTGAGGAAGAAGACAAGATACAAATAAAGGCTAAGAGAGACGGTCCTAGACCCTATGGAAGAACTCGGTGACCTTCTGGGCGACCTCCGACACGCTGGCTCGGGTAGCTTCGCCTTCTCCTTCGACGGGGCCTTCAAGCACCGGGTCCAGAGGAAATCGAGGGTTCCGGCTAGTGTAGCACGTCAACACATATTCTGTGACGTTCCTAGCCAGGGATTGCCCCTCGACCTCCAGCTGGTCCGCGATGACGTCGCCCACCTTGGAGAGCTTGCTGCCTGCGGCGCTCAACGCTTGCAACGCAAGGTCCGGCTCCGGCTCCGGATCATCCGGGTGCACGGGGTTGAAACCCATCGGCATCAGCGCGTCGTCGGCCTTGCCCAGGAACTCCCAAATCTGCAGGGAGTCCGCCTTCCTCAAGTTCTTCATCTCTTCTAGGGATCTCCGGGCCGCCGTCAGCTCCGAACTCTCGCGGGCGAGGCGCTCAACTTCTTTGGCGTTTTGCTGGATCTTCGCAGCAACCCGCTTCACAAGTCTTCCGAGCTCCCCCTCCCGGAGATGGATCTTGTTCCGGCGGTCGACCAGGTCCTTCTCCCTAGCCTCCACTTTCTTCTCCCGGGCGATAAGGGCACACTCGTATTCGTAGAGTTCCTGCCCCCGCACCCAGGTCTTCTCCTCTTCCTCGAGGCAGCGCTCTTCCAATTTCTTAGTGCGCTCCTCGAGGCCCTTGTCCGCCAGAGCTGTTTTCTCGGCGAGCTCTTCTTCCCGTCGCAAGACGTCATCCCGTAGCTCTAGGAGTTTTTGCTCCTCATCCTCAAGCCATCTTTCCCTCCCTTCAAGTGCCTCTCGGCGCTTGATGAGTGCGGTGCTGATGGCCTCGAGCTGATCAAACCGAGCATTGGCCGCGTCGTTAGCAGCCTTAGCTTGGTCATGGAATTCCCGGGATTGAGCGTCGAGGGCGTGAGTCATGCTCTCCCTCTCGTCCAGCAGCTCACCCCAGAGCTCCAGGCGGATCTTCTCCCGCCTGATCCATTCCTTGTCATCCGCAAGCCTCGATTGCGCCAGCTTAGTCTCGAAGTGGAGCCGATTATGCCACCGCCTAAGGGTTTGGCGCTCCTCTTCAAGAGCCTTGCTGTCGTGGAAGAAGGCCAGTTGGACCTGACGTAGACTGGAGCAGGCGTTGTCGATGGACATCGACAGCGAGATGGGCTCCGGACCTGCTGGGATCTCTTCCGCTGGTTCCAGCGGGTCTTCATTTACAAAAATTGGGTCCCACTCTACGAGAGTGGAACCCCGAGCTTCCAAAGCGCTAGGGCCCTCCTCCGGGATGGACTCAGTCACCATCGAAGGAGGTCCCGCCACCAAGTCTTCATTCGCCCCCTCAGGCGGGGGGCTGGCGACTTCGTTCAGGCACTCTGGCTCTGCCACAGGCACCATCGGCGTCGTCGCCTCCACTGGCTCCGGCCGGGACACCTCTTCTGAGGGAGGCTCAAGCTCCCTCGCCTCTTCAGTCGCCGGCTCTGCGGCCGGCGCTCCAGCAATCACCGGCTCTGCGGCCGGAGCTTCGGAAGTAACCAGCTCAACTGCCAGAACTACTTCGACTTCCGGCTCGCATGCCGGGGCTTCAGCCACCTCCGGCTCAATCGCCGGGGCTTCAGCACTTTCCGGCTCCGAAGCCGAGAAGGCTACTTCCTCCGACTCAACAGCCGGAGCTTCTACTACTGCAGCACCAGGACCCGGAGCTTCCACTTCCGGGACGGGTGCCGCTAGCGCATCTTCACTCCCGTGGTCCGGCGCTACTACGGGAACTTCTGGAGACGAGTCGAGGTCCATGACCACGACAGCCGGCGCCGGAGCTGTCGCAGCCTCCGCTTGGGGCGGCACCGGGGCTGGAGCAGAAGCCCTCGCAGCCTCAGACACTGTGGCTGAGGGCGGAGCTTCACTCCCCTTCTTGGGAACGCTGCAGATGAAGAACGAAGAAATTGAGCAAACAGATGCTACAATTAAAAAGTTAATCGAGGTAAAAAAGAAAAATTACCTTGGGAGGCTCACGCACCAGCTTGCACGGAACCTCTTTCCCGGACGATCCGGGCTGGCCACGGTCGGCGTAGGAGCTCCGGGAGGACTCCCAGGACATGCCACAGCCGCGGGCGTTTCCCGGGTCGGAGCTCTCCTTGATCGGGAGGAACTCCTGGACCTGGAGGCCCTCACCGCTCCAGATGCCGGAGTCGCGCGCCCGGAGCTAGCACCGCAGGAGGGATCCACCGCGGGGACAGTCGCACTCCGGGAGGATCCCACCGCCGGAACAGTAACGTTCCGGAAGGACCCCACCACGGGGACAGTCGCCACGGCGCGGAGGATCTTCCTTCCTGAGGAGGGGGAACCGGGGGGGAAGTAGCAGGCCCGACGGACCTCCCGTCAGCATGTCGCAGCTTTCTCTTCCGACTCTCCGGCTCCTCCGCCAGCTCCTTGCCCTTGCCGATGACCTCAGCTCTTGGCTGTGGGACAGGGGCGGAGCTGCCTTCGGACAACCCGGGGATCACCAACCGGGTGGTTGATCTTCTCTCGATGACACCAAGGTCGTCAAGCGCGGGCATCGTCTGCCGGAGCTCCCTGCTGAACTCAACTTCCACGTTCAGAGGGAGGAAGGCCGGCGGCGGAGTCAAGTAATCTCCGTCAACGTCGATGCCGTGCTGGAATTTCTTGAGATGAAACTCCAAGGTCTTCCCCACCATGCTGGACTTCAACCCGGTCTCAACCCGGTCCTCGTCCATCACGCTGTTGAGGGCCCAGGCGAGCTTCTCCCTCCTCTTCAGTGGCGCCCACCTGTTGGACAGGAAGTTGCAGAACACCGCCTGAGGAGTCAATCCTCCCTCCACACATCGGCGGATCCTGGTCAGGACAGGGTCGAAAGCTTCCGCCAGCACCGGAACTTCGCTCCATACCGACGTGTCAATGCCGGGCAGACCGTCTGGCAACTCCAACCGCTCATGCTCCTCCACCCGGATGACTATCCAATCTTTCTTCCAGTCATCCCACTTTCCGGAAGGGAATGACCGGAGATACTTGAATGGGCACTTCTTGCGCTTCACGAAGTAGTAGAAGCCAAGATACTCATCGCTTCGGCCGGTGGTTTGGACGGTGAAGAAGGTTCGGAAGAGCTCGATGCAGGGAGGGATGCCCACCCACATCTCGCAGAAGTGGACAAAGATAGACACAAGGAGAATGGAGTGAGGGCCAAGGTGGTACAGCTGCAGACCATAGAAGTCCAGCAGCATCAAGAAGAAAGAAGAAAACGGTGGGATCAGCCCCACCATGGCGTACGAGGAAAAGTACACCATCTCGCCGGCGTGCTCCTTTTCAAAGGGGAGCTCTCCGCCGGCGCGGACCGAGCGGTTGAAGAAGTCCGAAGACCACCCCATGAGGGCCCGGACCTTCCTCAGATCGCTGTCAGTCTTCAAGCGACTCTCACGCAGACCCAACTCCATCGCAGCACAGCTAGGCAAGAGAAGAGGAGCAAAGTACAAGTCGGGAGTTTGAGCGCAAGAACAGATGGGAAGCGTAAAGAACTCCCGACGGTGCGCTTTCCTTCTTAAGTAAGCCCTCGCAACGCTTGGATGGAAACTGCAGGAGAGTCAAGGATACTACTCAAGAATTCAACCCTGCCGATGACAAGAGGGCCCGGGACCACCCTGACGATCAAGTCGAGGTTCTTACCCAGGCGAACAGTTGTCATCACGAGGCGGGAAACCCAAAGGCGGCGAACTGACAAGGCGCGCGGAACCGATACGGTTTTCGTATCGGGAACCGGCGACCTTCAATTGCGAGAGATCCGCACGTCAAAGATCTTATCTGCCGCCTGAGGTGCGCCACGCGTCGGGATTTAACCGTAAAGCCCCGCCAACGGCACCTCCGAAGACCCTTGAAGACCCAGTTCAAGAGTCGCGAGTATGGACCCACCTCCGATGGAATGACTTCACCCCGGTGACTTTCCCCGGAGGTAGGTCCAGGGTGCCACTGTCGGTACCCTAAAAACCATACACCCCCTGAGGCTACAAAGATCTCAAGGGAAGGACGTCTACTCAAATTGAAGACCCTCGGAGGCCCACTTGTCAGACATAACCGGATCTGATTCTCCAACATGGTTAACTCCTAGGTTGCCACGTGTACTGCCAGACCGGAGCTACTACCCACAAGGGTGAAGCTCCGGGCTAGGTACCAAAACGGCACCTCCGGACTTAACCCCTGACCGAGAGAAGCTCCGGACCTGACACGTGCCAGGCCACCCCAGAGCTTCCCGCTTCCCACAAGCAAGCTCCGGAGCTGCCACGTGTCCAAACGTCGGAGCTGGCCGCCTCAAACCCCCGGAAGACATTGTAACGACTCCGGATCTTCAAAGGATAGTCGCAGACTTCAAGACCCGATTAATTGTCATTAATTCCATGTTAATGACACTTAATCGGACAATCTTAACACCTGTAACGGCACTGTCGGAGCCCGTTACAGGGTTATTAACAACAATTAATCGTGTATCAATACTAGTAACCGCTGGGGCCACATGTCGGGCCAGGCTAACTTGTAACGGTTTGTCCTTGTACTATAAAAGGACAAACCGACGATACACGAAAGGCTCTGGAACGCTCGCAGGAACACACGCATTGACGTGAGCTTTCATACTCAAAGTAATACAACACCACACACCCGTGGAGTAGGGTATTACGCTCAGGCGGCCCGAACCACGTAAACCACTGAGTCTCTCGTGTCCAATCGCAATTCACCTTCTTGAGTCTCCGCGCGCCCACACCGAACTACAAACTCCTTCAACACTTTAGTAGTGTCAGGAGATCTGCCGACTCCAACAGTCGACAACAGCCGTGCTCACGGACAAGAGCGGCTTGGGGCCAGTTCATAATTAGTCTATGGTTGGGAAATGGTGGTTAATTATGATTCAAGTTACATTCATTATCATTACTCATGTGTTGGTTACTTCTTGAATTATGATATTGGTAATTGAAAGCTAAGGTTAGGTTTTAAGCATAGTGCTAAGCCATAATTGGCCTTCCCTTGCTTTAGCCAATCATGTCATTCTCTTCCCGCACTTGATGAGTACTCTATGTACTCAAGCGTTTACTTTTCCATTAGAATATGAAGAAGAAGAAGCGGCACCGGAAGACTTCTTCGTCAATCCGGAGGACTTGGCCTAGGCTGGCGACCGTACGCGCAACTGCTGCCTGTGAAGATGGAGCCACGCTTACCTATTTCACCTTCCGCTATAGTTTGGATATTTATGAACTGTTTAAGTATTGTAACTAGATTGTGGTGTGTATTTGTAGACCTTCGGGTCGTATTGTAAGACTATATATGTATTCGAACATGGCTATGTAATGATATTTCGCTTTCGTCGACGCATGTACGATTCAACTGATCCTGGCGTACATGTGATTAGCGTCTGTTTATCTTTACGATGACCGGGCGTGACAAAGTGGTATCAGAGCCGTGTTGCCCGTAGGACGCAAGCCTAGTTAGAAATGGCCGAAAATTAAGGACTATACTATTTTCTTATAAAATAGTATTTCCAAAACTTTGTGCTCTCCATTTCAACCCTTGTGCTTCTCATCTTGCTGTTCTATTTGCTTTATTCTAATTTAATTTATTGATTATTGATCTCACTCTCTTCTTTTCAATTGTTTGTAGATGGCGCGCACCAAGCAGACGGCTCGTAAGTTGACTGGGGGTCGTGTTTCTCACCACGCCCTAGCCAGTCACTCCGCACCTCACACCCCCAGGAGGGAGACGACGCTGTTCTCCACTAGGAGTGCTGCCTCGAGGATGCGTTTCCGTCTTCGCTCTCTTCTTCGTGTTGCGGGGTACCGCGAGTACCGTGTTCGCTTCGTCTACCACACCACTAGGGTCTTTGCACCCTATATTGGTGGACTGGAGTGGACTTCCCAGCTGGCCGTCTACTATGACTCGGAGCTGCTGCACTCACACTTCTCTCCGGCCTGGAGGAGCTCCCAGCGTGCGGCTGAGGAGGACGCTACGTGGGAGGCGACTACGTACTGGAGTCACGCCCACAGGTTCCGCCTCGGGTGCACAGAGCACGCACTGCTACAATAAGCCTCATCACAGGCGGCTCCAAACCTATTATCACAGACGGCTTTTAAAACCGCCTGAAACGAAGAGTCTGTGATAATCCACAATTTACAAGCAGAGAAGTGAAACCACCTGTGAAGACACATTATCATAGGCGGTTCTTCACTTAGGCTAGCCGCCTGTGAAGACACATTATCATAGGCGGTTCTTTACTTAGGCTAGCCGCCTGTGAAAATATTTTATCACAGACGGGTCGTGCAGCAAATATAATCACCTGTGATAAATGTCTTATCACAGACGGTTGTTGAAGAATAACTAACCGCCTATGATAATGTGTCTTCACAGACGGGTATTGAAGCATAACTAACCGCCAATGATAATGTGTCTTCACAGGCGGGTTTTGAAGCATAACTAACCATCTATGATAATGTGTCTTCACAGGCGGATTTTGAAGCATAACTAACCGTCTATGATAATGTGTCTTCACAGACGGGTATTGAAGCATAACTAACCGTCAATGATAATGTGTCTTCACAGACGGTTACTGAAGCATAACTAACCGTCTATGATAATGGTGTTATCACAGACGGAGTTTACCTATGTCAGCCGTCTGTGAAGACCCTTTAACACAGCCGGTTTCTACCATAACAGTCACTGCCTATGAAAATTAGATTATCACAGATGTTTCTTTACTTGTATCTAGCCGCCTGTGATAATTGTTTTTCACAGTCATGCCTAGCCGTTGGTTAATAACCGCATGTGATAAGGTATAACCTGTGCAGTACTACTGCTATTATTTCTAATTTCCAGGTCAATTCAATATAATCACATAACAAAAAACAACAATATCATCACGGAACAAAAGTCAACAATATTATCATCACAGAAGTCAATTTCACTAAAACAATATACATATGTACAAGTTACAGATACAATTCATCTTAAACTTTACAAGTTTTCACTAAAAACTGTTTACATCTGCATAGTCGCAAAGTTCTGGCACATCAGCTGCTGAACCATTCTTATCAAAGAACTTCTGCAAAATTTCGCGATGAATGAACTGACAGAGTTCAGAAGCAATCCTGTCGGCTCCTCCATCAGGAATACTTCTACAAACCGGCCATTCTTCGCTCAGATTCTTCTTGTGCTGCAATATAACACATAACAAGGTTTAGAATGTGTTGGTTTGAACAATCTCAAAGTATAGATCAAAGTGAGAGTATACAAGAATTTAGTTGGTATTTTTGGAGCAACTGTACTATGAGCAATTGAATTTTGAAGTTGGAATCAAAATATGAAAATAATGTTTCTGGTAATATTGAACAACAGAGAATATAAGCATTAAACTATGCTAGTTACAATGAAAATGAAACACAAAAGTAAGAAAATAAGGTATTGACATTAAGTATAACTTACATCCTCACGATTCACTCTATATACGTCGGCGGTCCGAAGATGCTCGCATACATAATACCCGCATAAGACACTCCCAGCAGGATGCTTCAGACAAGCATAATACGTTTTAATGTCCAATGCATTCGTATTAGGAGGTCTCTGACCGCCAAGCTCCGCGTAAAACTGCCAAGCGCTGTAATACAAGAAATGTCATATAAAACTTGTCAACACATTCTAAATGTGCGTAAATTAAAATTATTGAATAAATGTACTTTTTCAAAATGGAAAGGAAATCTTTGTAACGATCTGGTGGGTAATCGGCCGAGTTCAAGACTGTTGCCATTCCCTGCGTTGGCTTGATGAAGATCATTATGTAGTGATTACTGCAAACATACAAACACACGTGTTAACAATTACCAATAATTGCTATTTCAATGTCATGTGTCGAACTTACTCGAAGTGGTACGGAGCCTTTACGAGGTCCGTGCCGTCTCTGAAAAAGTTAAACATCGCATGTCATATGTAAGCTGCAACTTCTGTCTTTCTATCCTTCTTAAGTTTTGCAATTGCTCTTTCAAAATCTTTTTTTTCATGTGTTTGTACTATGTTGATTCTCGATTCGCCTGGACGTCGAATAGCGACTTTGCAATCCTAGTAGGGTCAAGGATACCTGTCTTGCGCTCCAACTTTACATTATCCATGTATTGCATCCTATTGAAGAAGTCCAGAATTGTTATAATCTCATGAAATGTGTATGCGTGTAGTAAGAAAAGCAAATACAAAATATTAGAGCACTTACAAGCACCAGACGAGCAGCAAGTTGATATCAAGCATGCCTCGATGGAAAAGGGAAAGCAGCTCTTCAAATAAAATGACTCGTTTATCTACTCCAGTACTCCAGAATGCTTCTTTTGGAATACGAAATGTGACCCAGCTAAGACCATATTTTTTGCTGGCAGTGATGTACCACTCATGCATTCTTCTGAGATGGACGGGTTGTTTGCTAAGTTGTACGGATGTCATGAACGGCTTCCCATTATCAAATTTAGGAGGAACATCCTCAAGCTTGTATATTGGAACTCCTGGTTTAACTAAAGCCGTCCGCCGATTATACATGACACCGTCTTCTTCCCACTCCTCGATATCTTCTAATGCTGTCTCATGAGAAGAACGAGATGCACTCGATTTTCTAATATTTTCCTTCATAGCTTCCAAATACTTTGACACTTCTTATGAAGGTTTATTAATTTCGTATGAGCTAACTTTGATAGGCACTGATGATCGAGGATTAGTCGTCGGAAGTTGGACACTGGCTTGTTGTTGAACCTGTTGTTCAACTGATTGCTCTTTACTCCCAGCAGTTGGCTCTAGTACTACTTCAAGCTGTTGCTCAACTAGTTGCTCTTTACTAGCAACAGCTTGCTCTGGTACTGCTTGAAGTTGTTGTCCAACTTGTTGCTCTTGGATGTCATCCTTGCTGAGACATAGGGGGAGTGGATCTTCCCGGACTGGGAGTGGATCTTCATGCACTTCCGCCTTAGAAGATGGGGTTGCAGTATTTGGAGATGCGACGGGGCTAGAAATTGGCTCATCGTCCAACACGATATCGCGTCGGTGCCAAAGGATTAATTGGTTGACAGCCTGCCCCAGAGTCGCAATCCCCTCAGGTGTGACGTGGTCTATTTCATAATATTCATAATCATTATCCATGATCTGAAGAACTTGCACCACAGAATAATACAACGGAAGTGGATTCCCGTTGAAGTCACGATCAGGCTTTGCCATAGCAGTGGCAACCTGTTTGGTTTTGTTCCCTGCTCTGCCTATCGGGACAAGAAGACGACAAGATTTGTCGTTGGCAATATCATCGACAGGGAACTTATGGGCTGACCCTGAGCCTGGCATGGAACCAACGCTGCTAGGGTAGGCAGTTGGAGATACTAATTGCTCCTTTTGCACCGGAACCATCATTGTACTCGGTGCCACTAATTGTCCTAATTGTCTAAGTTGTTCTATTATTTCTTGCATATTTTCTTTGACCTTTTGAGCAATCATTTCATCAAGTGTTTTCTTAAACTTCTCACGTCTTCTATATGTGTCTTTATCTTTAGGGAAACCATCTAGCCAAGACATTTGAGAAGAGACCGCTCGAACCCGTCCGCTGTGTTCAGTGTTTCCTAAGATAGCAGTAAGTTGGTCATTCTCCCTCTTTGGCTTGAAGACACCCTTCTGTTGCTTTTCAATTACTTCTTTCATTTTATCCTCTACTTCATTCAGAGAGTCGGGATTTTCAAGTTTGCCCTCGCTGGTCAAACCTGACCGAGCAAAGACCCAGCGTTGAGTTCGCTCATCGCACCCTTCTAATGGGTGAGGATTGCCCTTACTAAGAATTTCGTCTAATATCTTATTCCATTTCTGGACTTTGGGGGCATATCCGGCAGACCCCAAGCGTTTATGGTATTTGTTCTTTTTTGCAAGCTCTGACCTAGTTGCACTTAGAGCTTTAGCATCAGGTGTGCTCTTTTGACGAACAAACTCTTGCCACTGAGCTTGTGTGATTTTTCCCATCTTCCTCGGGCTAGGGACCTTATCGGCATTAACATAAGCATTCATTTCACTCTTCCAGCATCGAAACTTCTTGCCGCAAGAGACCAATGTTGCTTTCTTTACAGCTTCTTCTATGCCTTTCGGGAACTTGAATTGTTTCTTTATCTTTTCCCACAACTCATTCTTGGTCTGCTCGGGTAATTTCCTCCAATTCTCGGTTGTGATCGGCACAACCTCCCTAACAAGAAAACCGCATGCATTACGGTACTTGGTAACTGAATCCAGTGGTTCTTGGGGAAGCCCACCTGGACCGACCCTTGTTATGTACATGATGCGGTCCAATGGACCCTTATTGGGACCTCGTTGCCCTCATTTCCGCTTGAGTGAAGTTGAGGATTCATCCATTGGAGAACCTTCTGCGGTTTTAGGAGCCGATGTCACCTCATTGTCTTTGAGATTAATCTAGGTAGAAAAAATTATAAGACTTCGTATTCTTGACAACCAACATTAACTTGAACTGCTGAAGTTAAGATTCTTGATCCATACCTCGTTGGCAGGATCATATTCCAGGTCTAGATCCACTGAAGTCTTTTTAATTTTTATATTCGGAAAAGGATCCGAAAGACTGTGATAGGAGCCTGAACTGCTGGAGTCAGTAAACTCCATATTGTCTTCTTTGTTGTTACTATCAGGACCAGTCTTCTTAGGGCTTTCCATGCTAGATCTAATAAGACATAAAATCTAATAAATGGCATATTAACTCTACATGAAGTGTTGCATGAAGAAAAGATGGAAGCATTCTAGGATTTGATAAGGCATTCTAGGGTCTAAGGAGACTGACCAAAAGGTTCCTATACATTGCGAGGGTGACAAGCATGTTAAAGTTGCTCACCAGCAATGGCAATTTTATCTTTTTATTCTAAATAGGCTAGCTTCATTCAGAGTGGCGACCACGTTCTTGAGGTTTACTAGGCGGCGCCTAGCTCCGGACCTATAACTGATCAAACAAGGGACAAAAATCAAATCCGCGCATAGCTCCTACCTAGCTTAGAGGGCATTATCGTCCCCGCTCTCAAGTTTCCTCTTATTCCCTGTCACTGATTCTTCTGCCTACTTAATGAAAAACAACATGCTGATGCGTACTTGTGCAGATGCAGTGCCTAGAAGAGACTGATAGCAGCAGCAGCAACTAGCAAGCTCACTTTACACCGACAACCCAAGGCATAACTTAGTCAAAATTAGTCAAGTATAGCTATATCTAATGTAACTTAGCCAAAATTAGCCAAATTTGCTCAACTTAACCAAATTTAGCCAATATAGCTAAATCTTGCCCAGCATAGTCAAACATGCTTGATTATGCTTCAGTTAGCTAAATTTGGTCATATTTAAAACAAATTTTCTCAATTTTGGCTCAATTAAGTAAATTTAGCAAAAACACATTTTTGAAGTTAGGTCTAACTAAATTCTTGTATCATAGAGATCGGCATCATATGCTCAGACTCCATCGCCACACCTAGTGGTACCTAGATATGGGCGTGAGGATGCTCCTGGCATCACAAATGAGGTCGCCAACAACTTGTTTGGCTTCAGAGCTAAATATAGCATAACTTTGGTAGCTCAGATTAGGTACAATTACTCAAATGAAGCTGATGGAGCCACAAGTGCAGACATCTTTGGTAGCACAGATTAGCTACAATTGCTCAAATGAAACTTAGAGAAATAAAAGCAAACTTAGCCAAACTTAGTCTAGCATAGCTAACTCTAAGCAAAAGTAGCCAAATATAGCTAAATATAGCATAACTTAGTCAAAATTAGTCAAGTATAACTATATCTAATGTAACTTAGCCAAAATTAGCCAAATTTGCTCAACTTAACCAAATATAGCTAAATCTTGCCCCTAATAGAGAATTATGTGGCATATGCAAGGCTGATGACAGAAATAGGGAATATACTGCTGTTACTAGAGTCTAGAATCATGTTTACCACTAATGTGTCAGAACAGTTTCAGACACACAGAACCAACTACCAATTTATCGTGATATAACCATCCACGACGAAGGGAGTAACTCCTATTCATTCGAACTTGACAGTTTTATCTCTGCAAACAACCAGAAGATGAAATGCTACTGATTTCACAGTTTTAGACACACAAAACCATCCACATAAATCTTGCCCCACCGAACCCTAACCAAAGATGCCACCGAACTTGACAGTTTTTCGAATTCCACCGAACCCTAACCAAAGATGCCTACCATTTTCTAATTCCCGAACCCTAACCAAGGATATGCAAGGCGGCAGCGAGGGCGGAGAGGGAGGCGGCACAGCGAAGGAGGATGGAAGGTCGAAGGGTTTAGGGTTTACCTTGAAGCTCGGCGGCGACGACAATGGCTTCGATCGGCGTACCTGGAAGTGAGGAGGGCGAAGCTCGGCAGCGACGGCGAAGATCAGCGGCGACGGCGAATCTCGGCGACGGCGAAGCTCGGCGACGTACCTGGAAGTGACGAGGGCGAATACTTGGCGGCAAACGAAATTTTGGCAGCCTAACGACATCTAAGTGTTTCGCCCGGGTTAGGTTTTTCCAATGCTGCCGAGGGGTATATATAGACTCACATTTTCTCAGGCAGATTTTAAGTACCGACCGGCTGAGAAGATTGTTACCTCAGTCGGATTTTACTTACCAACCGCCTGAGAAGATACAATTATCTCAGACGGTTGGTTAGTAGTAACACCCGCGTGAGATAAACATGGGCCTGTGAAGATATTTACTTCTTCTTAATTAATATGTGTTCATTATAATTTGATGAACGCCTACATAAAGACCCCTCACCAACCGTGCGCGACCTTTCTTTTCCCCGAGGCGCGACCTTTCAATGCGCGGTAAACCAACTGCTCCATCTTCCACTCCGCGCGGCCTTAAAGACGCGCTATCGCTCACAAGCGCATCGCTCACTTTGAATCCTCTTGTTTTCTTCGTCTTCCTCCGCTCTGATGACCCAACACCACTATGGCCGACCTTCCGCCGCCAAGCCCTCCGAGGGAGCCACCTCGCAAGAAACTATGTTGTAGCTCCCCCGAGAAGATCAACACCGAGCAGCGCCTCCTCATGGCGCGAGAGGCGTACAACAATACATCTCGCGCCATGAGTGCCTTGGGGCTGGGTACCCTTCCAGAGTATACTGGAATGGGTACCATGGGCCACTACCTCTATGCCCTCACAGGGGTGGTTGATCGTCTCAACATTCTGTTCGCGACGATGGCCCAGGTTCTTGGCCCCGAGGACCGTAGAATGCTGGTGGAGGCGACGGCTAGCAACCTCGGGGTTGCACCGCTGGTGCAGCCGGTGCAGCCGGCCCTGTCTCCTGTTGCACCGGTGCCGGAGTCGCCGCCGGAGGAGGAGGAGGAGGAGGAGGAGGAAGAGGAGTAGGAGTAGGATTTAATTAGTTTTTCTTTTTGTTGTTTTTAGTTGCTTCTGTTTGTAAATATTGTTAATGAATGAAATCTATCTTTGTTCATCTATGTGATTGAATATTACTTGTGTATCTTGTGTGTTCTTGTGTAAATATTGTGCATCTTGTGTGTTCTTTTGTGAGATGTGTGATTGAATATTGTTAATGAATGAGTATCTTGTGTGTTCTTCAACTGTGTGAATGAATGAATGTGTAGTGTGTTCATCGTTAATTAGAATTTCACGTCTGAGAAGAAGGTTATCTCAATCGGTTGGTAAGAAATACCCGCCTGAGATAAATATATTTTCAGGCGGTTGGTAAGTACCAACCGCCTGTGAAGATATTTACTTCTTCTTAATTAATATTCTTGATTAAATGTGGTCCTTTAAAAGGCAAAAATCCACTTTCTTGTAATATTATTGATAAGTAAAGGTTACCATTAAATTTCACTTCATAAATCCTTTGAAATTGGTCAGAACATAAAAAATATACAACAAATGCTATTTTTCATTTTTCTATCTTGATGAATATAATGCTTTTTTCATTTATTTTTTCAGTGGACATTTTTACTCATCATACCAACCTCAACAATTTTTTCATATTTTTTTTAAATTTTTTTGAATCAATGTGTGTTCATAATTTGATGAATGCCTCATATGAATATTAGCATTTAGTTAGAATGGCGGATAATTTGAAGTTTGAGATGTTGGAATGCTTTTAAAAAAATTAAAAAAATTCATACATGTATATATTATACAAATATGTTCATACCAACAATTTTTAGTGAAGGAACTTTTTTATGAGATACACAAATGTGAATAATATGTGAGTAGAAATTAATTTGCTATTTACCAAAACATTACAATGTCAGCTATACAAATTTTAAAAATATTTTGTTCAGGTGGTAGATGTTAATTTTATACAAATGTAGAAGAAAGAATCATCGAATTTGGACACAATTTGCAGAATCTAAACATGTTTGAGTATTTATATTGGAATCTAAATAAAAAAGAAGCAAGGGATAAGGAAACTGAAGAACAGTATCGGGCATTATCTCAGACGGTTGTTAAGTAATACCCTCCTGAGATAATTATATTTTCAGGCGGTTGGTAAGTACCAACCGCCTGTGAAGATATTTACTTCTTCTTAATTAATATTCTTGATTAAATGTGGTCCTTTAAAAGGCAAAAATCCACTTTCTTGTAATATTATTGATAAGTAAAGGTTACCATTAAATTTCACTTCATAAATCCTTTGAAATTGGTCAGAACATAAAAAAACATACAACAAATGCTATTTTTCATTTTTCTATCTTGATGAATATAATGCTTTTTTTATTTATTTTTTCAGTGGACATTTTTACTCATCATACCAACTTCTACGAATTTTTTCATATTTTTTTAAGTTTTTTTGAATCAATGTGTGTTCATAATTTGATGAATGCCTCATATGTATATGAGCATTTAGTTAGAATGGTGGATAATTTGAAGTTTGACATGTTGGAATGCTTTTAAAAAAATTAAAAAAATTCATACATGTATAAATTATACAAATATGTTTATACCAATAATTTTGAGTGAAGGAACTTTTTTTATGAGATACACAAATGTGAATAATATGTGAGTAGAAATTAATTAGATATTTACCAAAACATTACAATGTCAGCTATACAAGTTTTAAAAATATTTTGTTCAGGTGGTAGATGTTAATTTTATACAAATGTAGAAGAAAGAATCATCGAATTTGGACACAATTTGTAGAATCTAAACATGTTTGAGTATTTATATTGGAATCTAAATAAAAAAGAAGCAAGGGATAAGAAAACTGAGGAACAGTATCGGGCATTATTCCAGGCGGTTGTTAAGTAATACCCGCCTGAGATAAATATATTTTTAGGCGGTTGTTAAGTACCAACCGTCTGTGAAGATATTTACTTCTTCTTAATTAATATTCTTGATTAAATGTGGTCCTTTAAAAGGCAAAAATCCACTTTCTTGTAATATTATTGATAAGTAACGGTTATCATTAAATTTCACTTCATAAATCCATTGAAATTGGTCAGAACATAAAAAACATACAACAAATGCTATTTTTCATTTTTCTATCTTGATGAATATAATGCTTTTTTCATTTATTTTTTCAGTGGACATTTTTACTCATCATACCAACCTCTACGAATTTTTTCATATTTTTTTAAGTTTTTTTGAATCAATATGTGTTCATAATTTGATGAATGCCTCATATGTATATGAGCATTTAGTTAGAATGGTGGACAATTTGAAGTTTGACATGTTGGAATGCTTATAAAAAAATTAAAAAATTCATACATGTATAAATTATACAAATATGTTCATACCAACAATTTTGAGTGAAGGAACTTTTTTTTATGAGATACACAAATGTGAATAATATGTGAGTAGAAATTAATTTGATATTTACCAAAACATTACAATGTCAGCTATACAAGTTTTAAAAATATTTTGTTCAGGTGGTAGATGTTAATTTTATACAAATGTAGAAGAAAGAATCATCGAATTTGGACACAATTTGCAGAATCTAAACATGTTTGAGTATTTATATTGGAATCTAAATAAAAAAGAAGCAAGGGATAAGGAAACTGAAGAACAGTATCGGGCATTATCTCAGGCGGTTGTTAAGTAATAACCGCCTGAGATAAATATCTTCTTTGACGGTTATTAAATACCAACCGCCTGTGAAGACATTTACTTCTTAATTAATATAACCTATAGAGTACAACACGTTATGGGAGTACAGGTCATACTCACGCTCAATCCTACATTTCTTAGTACAGAAGACGGTCTCGGACCACCCTCGCCTGCCGCAGTGGGCAGGCCCCTGGTTCCCCCCTGTTGGGCAGCGACAAACGCAATCGTCAATGTCGGGCAGCGCCACCGGCGGCGGTCTGGGAGGAGGCCTACGCAGTAACCTCCAGCTCACGAAAACGTTGAGCCTCTGCATGGCTTGATTCTGACACCGGCAACACTCCTTGTTGGTACTCTTCATCGCGACGGACCCGACCGCGTTGTCGCTGACGTGGGCCTCGCCTTCGACCTACCGGATATACTCGAGGGCGTCGCGGTCCCCGCGGTCAGCGTCGTAGCGGAGCATGGCGAGGACGTAGGCCGCCACCTTGTGGCCGTTCACGGCCGCCCGGGCAAGGAACTGGGTGCCCCGCTGCGCCTGCGCGCGGCCGTAGTTGAAGACGAGGTCGAACCCGGTGACGTAATGAGGGTTGCCCACGTTGGCCAGGCGCTCCACGAGGGCGTCGTAGCTCCCGTTCCCGTGCCGTTGGAACCACTCCCAGCTGCTCTCCCGCTCCAGCGCCACGCGCTTGCCCACGGTGGGATCACGGCACGCCGCGTGCATGGCCTTGCAGGTGGCGCGCAGACTTGAGAGGTCGTCCATGGGCTGGGTGGAGGTTGCGGCGACCCACCCCGCGATCAGGATCGCAATATCGTGCGGCAAGAGGAACTCCATGCGATTATCTCAGGCGGTTGGTAAGTAACACCAGTCCCTGAGATAAATATATTCTCAGGCGGTTGGTAAGTACCAACCGCCTAAGAAGATGTTAATTAACTGACACGCCGCACGAGGTCTGCGGAGAAGTTGAGAAGCCGTGGTGCAGGGACGCGTGCGACGAAAGGATCTCTGAAGATCGTCTTCCACAGTGGTTTAATTGTGCACCGCACGAGGTCTGCAAAGAGTTCAATGCGCAATAAACAAAATATTTTGTTCAGTTTGTAGATGTTAATTTTATACAAATGTAGAAGAAAGAATCATCGTATTTGAACACAATTTGCAGAATGTAAACATGTTTGAGTATTTATATTGGAATCTAAATAAAAAAGAAGCAAGGGATAAGGAAACTAAAGAACAGTATCGGGCATTATCTCAGGCGGTTGTTAAGTAATAACTGCCTGAGATAAACATTTTTTGAATCTACAAGATGTTAATTAACAGCCTCAGAAGATGTTAATTAACTGACACGCCGCACGAGGTCTGTGGAGAAGTTAAGAAGCCGCGGTGCAGGGACGCGTGCGACGGAAGGATCTCTGAAGATCGTATTCCACAGTGGTTTAATTGTGCGCCGCAAGAGGTCTGCAAAGAGTTCAATGCGCAATGAACAAAATATTTTGATCAGGTGGTAGATGTTAATTTTATACAAATGTAGAAGAAAGAATCATCGAATTTGAACACAATTTGCAGAATGTAAACCTGTTTGAGTATTTATATTGGAATCTAAATAAAAAAGAAGCAAGGGATAAGGAAACTGAAGAACAGTATCGAGAATTATCTCAGACGGTTGGTAAGTAATACCCGTCTAAGATAAATATATTCTTTGACGGTTGGTGAGTACCAACCGCCTGTGAAGATTTTTACTTCTTCTGAATTAATGTTCTTGATTAAATGTGGTCCTTTAAAAAGGCAAAAATCCACATTCTTGTATTTTTCTCAGGCAGTTTGTAAGTAATACCCGCCTGAGATAAACATTTTTGAAATTACAATATGTTAATTAACGGCCTGAGAAGTGTTAATTAACTGACGCGCCGCACAAGGTCTGCGGAGAAGTTGAGAAGCCGTGGTGCAGGGACGCGTGCAACGGAAGGATCTCTGAAGATCGTCTTCCACAGTGCTTTAATTGTGCGCCGCACGAGGTCTGCAAAGAGTTCAATGCGCGGGAAACGAACCGCTCCCTCGTCTACTGCGCACAGACCATATATAAGGCGCGTCGTCGGTTATGTACAAGCACATAACTTTTGCACTCCTTTCTTATTCTTCCATTGTTCCACCTCTCCTACCCGGCGCCGACGAACCACCACAGCCATGGCCAACCTTCCGCCTCCTAGCCCACCGAGGCAGCCACCCTGCAAGCGGATACGCTGCAGCTCCCCCGAGAGGGTGAATGATGACCAGCGCGTTCCACCGCCGGTGCAGCGGACGAGTCATCCTCCGACGACGGCGAAGACGACGGTGACCACCACCATGGTGACGACTACGACGACGACGACGAGTCGGAGGAGGACCGCTTGGCGTGGTTTGAGAAGTTGGCGGAGAGGATGGAGGAGGCGGGGCCGTAGTGTAGTTTTAGGATTTCAATCAAGTGTTCTTGTACATATTTCTTGTGTTTTGTACATATTTCAATCAAGTGTCAATGAATACTGGTGAATAATTTGAAGTTTGACATGTTGGAGTGCTTTAAAAAAATTAAAAAAATTCATACATGTATAAATTATACAAATATGTTCATACCAACAATTTTGAGTGAAGGAACTTTTTTTATGAGATACACAAATGTGAATAATATGTGAGTAGAAATTAATTTGATATTTACCAAAACATTACAATGTCAGCTATACAAGTTTTAAAAATATTTTGTTCAGTTGGCATTATCTCAGACGGTTGTTAAGTAATACCCGCCTGAGATAAAAATCTTCTTAGGCGGTTATTAAGTACCAACAGCCTGTGAAGATATTTACTTCTTAATTAATAAACATCTTCTCAGGCGGTTGGTAAGTAAAACCCGCCTACGATAAAGTTAAAAACCGCCTGTGAAAAACCGACGTCTATATAAGGACCCCTCACCGCAGTCAAAACGCAACCCTGGAGAATTTATATCGACGCCGCAAGGCTATTGAATTTCCCCAGCGCCGCGCCGCCGCTCCGCCGCTCAGCCCATACTGCCGCGCTGCCGCTCAACCCCGCACCGCCACTTCTCCACCCAGCCGGCCCACCGTGCTGACGCCTCCCCACCGTGCTGACGCCTCTGCAAGGTAAATATAGTTTCCTTACTTTTTTTTGTATATTTTCATTAGCTGATAAGCTGTTAGTTTTGTGTGTTCTGGTATATGGATTCTGTCCTTTTGCATGTGTAAGAACTGTATGGATTGTGTTCTAGTATATTGATGTATGGACTATATGGATTGTTTCCTTTTGGTACCTATTATGTGACATGAATATGATGTTTAATTAACAGATGCTATTGTAATATATATAAGATGCATCTGAGCCTGTTTCCCGGTATAACGGACCGGATCCCACCCAGACCTAGCCCATGCTGCTGGGCCTGTTTCCCCCTTTGACTTCGTCCGCCTCAAGACGTCGCCCGTCTCCTACATTAGTCTCCCTAATCATACTTGTTATGTCTCTGTAAATTCATTTTATAGAAGACCTTTAGAGAATATTTGTGGCCAAATTTTGTAAATCTGACAAAAATTCTATTATTTAAGCATGGACCGTCGAGCGTCGATGTATAACATGCCAAGACCCGATCCTATGTACATTCGTAATGTTGCAAATTTTATTAAAGCATCCAAGAGACATGCGAAGTTGCAAAACATAGATGACATATTATGTTCATGTATCGACTGCGAAAATAAGATTGCTTGGACGGATACTATAGTAATCCAATCTCATTTGGTGAAAAGAGGTTTCAAAAATAACTACACAATATGGACAAAGCATGGTGAGTTAGATACACATGATGTGGATAAAGATGATGAGAGAGGCTCAGATGATGATAATGTTCATATCGATGATGATAGTGACAATCAAGCTGGTGATGATGATGATGAGTTCGATTGTGAGGAGATGTTGCGTCACATTGAACCATATGTACTGACTTCTATGGGAGCAAGCAAAGGTTTAAGTAAAATGGAGACATTGCAGAATGCGGCGACAGAGCTTTTATATGATGAATCAAACGGTTGTGATAAAGAGTTTACTACATTGCGTGCAATCTTAGAACTACTAAAGTTGAAAGCTACGCACGGATGGTCCGATTGTAGTTTCTCTGATCTTTTGAATCTTCTAGCAGAAATTCTTCCAAATCCAAATAAACTGCCCAGAAGCACTTATAAAGCGAAGAAACTTCTTTGCCCGATGGCACTAGGTGTGACAAAAATACATGCTTGTGTGAACCATTGTATTCTGTATCGCAAAGAGCATGAGCTCGCAACTAGATGCCCCATTTGTGGTGTCAGTAGATACAAGAAGGACTACAATCATCAGTATGTTACCAACATGAAAAAGTCTCAGAAGAATAAGAAGTTTATTATTGGTCCTGAAGGTGACAATGACGATACTTCTGGCGATGCAGACGGGAAGAATAAGAGAAAAATTCCTGCATTGGTGATGTGGTACCTTCCGGTAATTGATCGCTTGAAGCGTTTGTTCTCAAACCCTAGGGAGGCTGAACTTGTGCGTTGGCATTCCGAGCAACGCAAGAAGAATGAAAAACATATACGACACCCTGGTGATGCAACGCAGTGGAAAAATTTTGATATTCAGTATCCAGAATTTGCGAAGGAAATAAAAAATGTGAGGTTTGCTTTGGGTACAGATGGAATGAATCCGTTTGGTGAAAAAAGGAGCATACACAGCACATGGCCCGTGGTCTTAACTATGTACAACCTACCGACGGGGTTGTGTCACAAAAGGAAATATATCTTATTATCTGTTCTTATCCAAGGTCCAAAACAACCCGGCATCGAAATTGATGTGTTCTTGGAACCTTTAATGGAAGATATGGCGAAATTGTGGAATGAAGGGGTACGTACATGGGATGAGTACAAGCGGGAGTATTTCACGCTAAGAGCAATGATATTCGTTACCGTGCATGATTATCCCGTACTGTTTACATTATCGGGACAAATGAAAGGGAAGAAAGGTTGCGTTAGGTGCGTGGATAGAACTGGATTTCCATACCTCACTTCATCCAGAAAGACGGTGTACATGATACATCGACGGTTCTTGACAGATATACACAAGTATAGAAAGATGAAAGAACAATTTGATAACAAAATCGAAAAAGATATTGCACCGAAACCTTACAGTGGAAAACTTGTGTTTGAAATGGTCAAGAACATTCATATTGCTTTCGGTAAGGGAAAAAAGAGTAAAGGAATTAAGAGAAAGAAAAGTACATCTTCGGATGATACAACTGACATGGCTTTCAAGAAACAATCAATTTTTTTCAAGTATCTTCCGTATTGGAAGAATCTGGAATTTTGCCATAGTATTGATTTGATGCACGTTACAAAGAATGTATTTGACAGCATCATTGGGACCTTGCTGGACATGCCGAGGAAAACAAAGGACAGATTAAATTCACGTATGGACCTAGTAAATCTTGATTTGAGACCACAACTTCATCCAGTAGAAAAGGCGAACGGGAAGCATTACCTTCCCCCAGCCAGCTACAACTTGACGCTAGAAGAGAAAAAATCAATTTACGAATGCTTGCGTGGGATCAAAGTGCCCACAAGTTTCTCATCCAATATCCGCAAACTAGTCTCGATGAAAGACTTGTCTTTATTCGGTTATAATTCTCACGACTGTCACATGATGATGAAAATTTTCCTTGCCATTGCAATAAGAGTAATCAAACCTGAGCATATATAAGTTGTCATCACATGTTTGTGTTACTTCTTCAATGCAGTATCGCAAAAGGTGATAGCACGTGAAGATTTAGACTATCTGAAAACATACATCGTCGAGACAATGTGCAAGCTTGACATGTGTTTCCCACCATCCTATTTTGATATGCAAGTACACCTAATCATACATCTTGTTGATCAGATAAAAGCATTGGGGCCACTATATTTACATCATATGTTTTCGTTGGAGAGATATTTAGGAGTATTAAAAGGTTATGTGCGGAACCGTGCTCACCCAGAGGGTTCAATTATGGAAGGATACACCACTGAAGAAGTGATTGAGGGTTGCGCTGATTACATCAAAGATGGAAAATCGATAGGTGTGCCTATACCGGTACATGAGGGTAGACTACGTGGGAGAGGCAAAGTGGGTAAGAAAACTTTTATTGTTCAAGATTACAAGAATGTACACCGTGCACATTTTGGTGTACTACAACAACTCGCAATAGCTGAGCCATACATCGAGGAACACCAAATTGAGCTTCGTGGTAAAAACCAAGAGTGCAAAGAGGACTGGATCATGAAAGAGCACAAAAGATGTTTCACTGAATGGTTAATGGACAAAAATATATCATACGGAAACACTATAGAAGAGGCAACAATGAAGAAGTTAGCTTCTGGCCCATCTGCTTTGGTAACATCATGGCAAGCATATGACATCAATGGTTACACATTTTACACTAAAGAAAAAGACAGTAAGAGTGTTGCACAAAATAGTGGTGTTCGTATTGAGGCTTATGATTCACAAGGGCAGAAGACCACATACTTCGGGTTCATAGAGGAAATATGGGAACTCGATTATGGCGAAAGAATGGTAATGCCTGTATTTAAGTGCCAATGGGTCAAACATCCTGATGGTTTGAAAGTGGACAATTACGGGCTGACACTGGTAGACTTGAATAAAGTGGGTTACAAAGATGACCTGTGGGTTCTCGTCGATAATGTTGCACAAGTTTTTTATGTTCAAGATCCAGAAACTGAGAAGTTGCACGTAGTTGTTTCTGGAAAGCAAAATATTGTTGGGGTTGACAATGTGGGAGATAATGAAGAGGAATATAATCAGTATGAAGAGATGTACCTTTTCACCGAACCAGAAAACATCAAGCGCGCAGAGAGAAGCATTAAAAAGAATTTGAAACCCTATATGCGAGAAGATGTCAATGCTGGAAAAAATGTATATAGCAATGCGAGATGATATATATTGTATATATTTGTATCTTCTGAAATCAACTTAGAACAATGTTGGTATATGGATTGTGTCCTTTTGCATTTGTGTACATATGCGTTTGGACTCAATGATTTGGATGTTTGGTCTTTCAGATAATGATGTCTCGGGCGTGTAGCCGATTGAAGGAGGAGCGCTTGGCGTGGCGCAAGAACCATCCCCATGTATGTACATATGGCACACCGGTCACATGGTTGTATATACATATGTATCTGTAATGGACTTATGAACTTAACTGTAGTTTGTTTTTCCGTCTTGTTTGTTTTTGGTATTTTCAATTTCTCCGCATAGGGTTTCTCTGCGAAGCCTGAATCGAGAGATTTATTGAAGTGGCAGTGCATCGTCCCCGGTAAAGAAGGGGCAAGTCATGAAGAACAAGCACAATATGAGTTTAACCATCGTCCTCCTATTAATAAATTTCTTTTGCAGACTGAATGGGAAGATGGTTACTACCCCCTGACAATCTCCTTCTCTGTGGACTATCCCTTGGTGCCTCCAAGATGCGCCTTTCCAATTGGGTTCTTCCACCCAAATGTCCATCGTTCGGGAGCACTCTGCATCGGGATTCCTGATCAAGAGACTGTAAGATAGACCTATTTTTTTCATGTAATTATTACTTATAATTGTTGTCGAACTTATTTGAACTGGTTTCTTATATTGCTTAAATTATATTTCGTAGGGGTGGTGCAGTGCTTTTACAATCAAAACTATACTACTTGAAGTTCAGCGTTTGCTGCATCAGCCAAATGTGCCTGATGTTGACAATGATTGCTATAATCTACTTATCAAGGTTAGATGACACTTTGACTTAGTGACCAATGTAGGTTATTCATTCCTCCTTCGACATTTGTTAATTAAAATGATGTCAATATTTTTAGGATCCAGCGGAATATAAGAGACGTGTTCGGGAGCAAGCAGGACGGTACAATTTAGATTGATTGATGGGAGCTTCATCGTCGATCTACAATGAATGTAGCATGATTTTTGTTCAGTGTGTAAAGAAATTATCTTTGAACAATTCTAAAGCCTCTAATGGTGTATTATCACAATTAAGCCAGCCTCACTGGTGATCGAGCATTTCCTATAATGCATTACTGTACTAGTATCCGCTAGCTCATCTGTGTTTTTTTCTTGATACAATTTTGCCTGCACGACTACATACGGTTGTGATAATTGCAACTACATCCGTGTAATTTCAATGAAAACCGCTTAGGATAATGGAACAACTACATACGGTTCTTAAACAATGACCGCCACTGAAAATACATGATCTTCTCAGGCCGTTGTTAATCAAGAACCGTCTATGAAGTTCATTGCATTATAGGCGGTTATTAATTAAGAACCGCCAACGAAGATCATGTATTTACTCTGACGGTTGTTCCTTAAAATCCATCTGTGAAGTTCATTGCATTACAGACGGTTATTAATTAAGAACCGCCAACGAAGATCATGTATTTACCCAGATGGTTGTTCCTTCAAATTTGTCTGTGAAGTTCATTGCATTACAGACGGTTATTAATTAAGAACCGTCTATGAAGATCATGTATTTACCCAGGCGGTTGTTTCTTAAAATCCGCCTGTGAAGTTCATTGCATTATTGAAGGTTCTTAAATAAGAACCGTCTGTGAAGATAATGTGTTTACCCAGACAGTTGTTCTTTAAAATCTGACTGTGTTGTTCTGTCATCACAGACAGTTATTATATAATTCATCATCATAGTCGCATATTTTTAAGGACCGCATGTGTTTGAAAATTTGAGGCGCCTGTAAAAATGGTTTTTGTAGTAGTGACGCGTACACCCCTCAGCGCCCTAGTGGCATGGCCGACTTCACTGGACATGACGTCGAGGGGCCTTTGTACCACGCCCAGTGCGAGAGGCTTGTGGACGACGTTGTGGAGTTGTCTTCGCGACTCCAGCATTGTCAGCAGGAGCTTCAGGACAGCAGGGACCTGGTTGACCGCTACGAGCAACTTCGCCGACGCTACGCGAGGATCACTGCAGCTGACCCGAACTCTCTTTAGTACGCTTCAGATGTTGAGCCTTGGGACCCGAACTCTCCAGATCATCGTATGAACTCCCCCCAGAATTCAAGAGAGGATTCGGAAGAAGAAGACCCGGAGATGGAGGTTGAGAAGGACTCCGATGAGTAGGAGTGGACTTGTTTCCCCGCTGGGCGACTCAGGACACCTATCCTTAGTATGTAGGAGCGTGTAGCTGCGCCCTCTCTAGTCTTGAGTTGTATTATCTATGGTATTGTATTAGTTTGCTTTATGTTGTGTGTGTGTGCGACGTGAGTTGTGGAATGCTTCGGCATCCTGTCCACATCCACGTCATTTGTATATAGGCTTGTTAGTGTGTCGTGCGAGTTGTGGAATGCATTAGCATCTTGTCCACATCCGCACTAGTTGGTTAATGAATTTGCTTGCTTTATATATATCTTTCCCTTGATGCATGTAGTTGGGACCGTTTGCCATAGCGTACCCTTCTATATCTTATCTATTGTCCTAAAGTTTCAATTATTCCCTATATAGATGGCTGGAAGAGGTAGAGGTAGAGGTCGTGGAAGGGGTGCTGTACCCCAGGAGGAAGGACTGGGAGGTGTGCCAGGATGGAACGGTAGGGGTGCTCGAGGAGCCCCAGCATCTCAACAAATGCAGCAGATGATGGCCCTTCAAACCCAACTGCTCAACAACCTCACCCAGATTGTCACCAACCTGCAGCAAGCCCCACCCCCACCACCACCAAATTACAACCTTCCGCCACCACCACCTTTTCCACCCAGGTCTTTTCTAAGGGACTTCCTAAACACTCATCCACCCACTTTTGTCACAATTACTGAACCAATGGATGCCGATGATTGGCTTCGAACAGTTGAAATCAAATTGAGGCTCATACACTGTGAAGGAAGAGAGAAGGTATTATTAGCCTCCCATCAACTCCAAGGACCGGTAGCTGACTGGTGGACTGCCTTCACTGAAGCCCACCAGGATCCGGAAAACATTACTTGGGAAGAATTCAGGACCAACTTCCGCAATCACTTTGTGCCTGAGGGAGAAATACAAGCAAGACGTGAAGAGTTCCTTATGTTGAAGCAGGGCCGTATGACTGTGAGGGCCTACTTGAATGCATTCACCTAGTTGTCCCGCTATGCTCCAACCGATGTGGATACTGACTCCAAGAAACAATTCCGTTTCAAGAATGGACTGGATAAGGAGTTGAAGTTTGCCATGTCTTCCAGCGACTACAGCGACTTTCATAAGTTGGTTGACAAAGCTTTTGAGGTGGAGAGGACTAAAAAGGAACTGGATGATAATGAAAGGAAGAGGAAGTTAGCTTTAAGCCATGCCTCTAGCAGCAATGTACGCCCTCGTCTTAACCCTCTGCCTGCAAACCAGATGACTCGTCCTATGAACTACTCGGGACAGAGATTTCCAAACTCCAACTACAGGCCACCCACTCCCTACAATCAGCAAATGCGCCAGCAGCAGCAGCCACCACGCCAGCCAATGCAACCCCCACGTCAGCAGATGCAGCCACCTCGCCCTTCAGCTCTAGCTAACCGTCCAAATGGCCAACCCCCAAGAAACCAATTAGGAGGCAACAAGGGCCAGAGTAATGCTGCGGGAGTTCAATGTTACAAGTGCAGAGAATGGGGACACTACACCAACAGTTGTCCAAAGAAGCAACAAAACCCACCTGGCCTTGTCAACCATGTGACACTAGAGCAAGCACATGAAGCGCCTGATGTGGTGATCGGTATGTTTTCTGTTAACTCCCATCCCGCCACCATATTGTTTGATTCCGGTGCTACACATTCATTTATATCCAAGGATTTCATAAAGAAGCATGACATGGTAGTTACATTCTTGAATCGGCCATTATTGATAAACTCTCCTAGAGGAGAGATGGTGGCAAGGCATCTACGCCGTAAAGTGAGTATAAACATAAGGGGGGTAGTCTTTCGGGCCAACCTAATAGTGTTGGACTCACAAGGATTAGACATCATTCTGGGAATGGACTGGTTGACACAGAATGAAGGAGTAATTCATTGCGCAACTAGGACAGTTTGCTTAGCACACCCGGATGGCACTACAGTGGAGTTCAAGCCAGATCAGACACAAGAGGCAGTAGTACAACTCAACCATCTTGAGAGTACCGAAGACATCAGGGTTGTGAAGGAATTTCCGGATGTATTCCCAGATGACTTACCAAGTATGCCCCCTGATCGAGAGATTGAATTTGTCACTGAGTTAGTACCTGGAACGGCCCCAATATATAAGAGGCCGTATAGAATGGATGCTAAACAATTAGCTAAACTAAAGGATCATATTGAGGAGTTATTGGGAAAAGTATATATTCGTCCTAGCTCATCACCTTGCGGAGCACCAGTTATATTTGTACCTAAGAAGGATGGAACTCAAAGGTTGTGTGTGGATTACCGTGCCTTAAATGAGGTAACAATCAAGAATAAATATCCACTACCAAGGATTGAAGATTTGTTTGATCAGTTGAGAGGAGCATGTGTGTTCTCCAAGATTGATCTTCGTTCGGGTTATCACCAACTGAAGATTAGACCCTCAGACATTCCCAAGACTGCATTTGTCACCCGATATGGACTATACGAGTATACAGTTATGTCATTTGGATTGACCAATGCTCCTGCATATTTTATGTATCTAATGAACAAGGTATTCATGGAGTACTTGGACAAGTTTGTAGTGGTATTCATCGATGACATACTTATCTACTCCAAGACTGAAAAAAAGCATGAGGAGCACCTTAGGATGGCTCTACAGAAGCTTCGCCAACATCAACTGTATGCCAAACTTAGTAAGTGTGAGTTTTGGCTAAAGGAAGTATCATTTTTGGGCCATATCATATCTGAAGGAGGTATAGCAGTGGATCCAGGCAAAGTGGACGATGTTCTTAAATGGGAAACACCCGAGAGTGTACATGATATACGAAGATTCTTAGGTATGGCTGGTTACTATCATCGATTCATCAAGGGATTTTCAAAGATCTCTCGACCGTTAACCAAGCTGCTTGAGAAAGGAGTTGCTTTCAAATGGACCCCCGAATGTGAGGTGAGCTTTGTCGAACTGAAGAAGAGGTTGACTAGTGCACCAGTATTGGTGATGCCTGATATGCAGAAGGAGTTTATAGTTTATTGTGATACATCTGGTCATGGTTTAGGATGTGTCTTAATGCAAGGAGGACATGTTGTGGCCTACGCTTCAAGACAACTATGGAAGCACGAGAGGAACTATCCAACCCATGATTTAGAATTGGCAGCTGTTGTTCATGCATTGAAGATATGGAGACACTACTTAATGGGAAAAGAACTGAGATATACACAGATCACAAGAGCTTGAAGTACATATTCACACAACCGGATCTTAATCTCAGACAACGTCGTTGGTTGGAATTAATAAATGATTTTGATGTGGGAATCAACTACCATCCAGGAAAGGCTAATGTGGTCGCTGACGCTCTAAGCAGGAAGGGACAATGTAATAACTTGTCAGTACAAGCTCTTCAACCCCAGTTATGTGAAGAGTTTGCAAGGTTAAACTTATGTCCAGTGTCTAGCACTGAAGCAGTTGCTATGGAAGTGGACTCAACCCTTGAACGTGATATACGAGAAGGACAAAAGAATGATGAGAAGGTCAAGGAGATCAAGCAGTTGATGAAGAAGGGGAAAGCTCCGAACTTTAGGGAGGATGAACAAGGAACCTTATGGCTTGGAAAGAGGATTTGTGTTCCAGATATCAAGGAGATTAAAGAATTGATACTAAGGGAAGCTCATAACTCATCATACTCCATTCATCCCGGAAGCACAAAGATGTATCAAGACCTTAAAGATCGATATTGGTGGCATGGAATGAAAAGGGATGTAGCGGAATATGTGGCCATATGTGATACATGTCGATTGATAAAGGCGGAACACCAAAGACCAGCAGGGTTGCTGCAACCAATCAAAGTGCCAGAATGGAAATGGGAAGAAATTAGTATGGATTTCATTGTGGGATTACCAAGAACACAGTCTGGATATGATTCTATATGGGTCATAGTGGATCGTTTAACTAAAGTTGCTCACTTTATTCCCGTGAAAGAGACCTACAATGGTCCCAAGTTGGCGGAACTGTATATCTCCAGGATTGTATGCTTACATGGAGTTCCTAAGAAGATTATTTGAGATCGAGGCACTCAATTCACCTCAAGATTCTGGCAGAAGTTGCATGAATCAATGGATACCCGTCTAAACTTTAGTTCGGCGTATCATCCTCAGACTGATGGTCAGACTGAACGCACTAACCAGATATTAGAAGACATGTTAAGAGTGTGTGCTCTAAAGAATAGCAAAAGTTGGGACAAGAATCTGCCATATGCTGAATTTTCTTACAACAACAGTTATCAAGCTAGTTTGAAGATGTCTCCTTTTGAAGCATTGTATGGGCGGAAATGTAGGACACCGTTGTTTTGGAATCAAACTGGGGAAAGTCAAGTATTTGGGCCTGACGTATTAAAAGAGGCTGAAAGACAAGTACAAGAAATTCAGAAGAATCTAAAGGCAGCCCAAACAAGACAGAAGAGTTATGTGGATACTCGAAGACGTGATCTAACATTTGAAGTTGGTGATTATGTGTACTTGAAGGTGTCACCTATGAGAGGATTGAGAAGATTTAAAGTAAGAGGCAAGTTGTCACCCCACTACATTGGTCCATTCAAGATATTAGAACGACTAGGTGAAGTGGCTTATCAGCTTGAGCTTCCACCACACTTGTCAGATGTACATAATGTGTTCTATGTATCGCAGCTTAAGAAGTGCTTAAGAGTGCCTGAGGAGCAGTTACCTATGGAAGCGGTGGATGTACAAGAAGATTTGTCGTACGTGGAACAACCTGTCAAGATACTTGAGACACTAGAAAAGGTCACAAGAAACAAAGTTATTCGCATGTGTAAGGTGCAATGGAAGCATCACTCGGAAGCAGAAGCAACATGGGAAAGAGAAGAAGATCTCAAGGCCGAATTCCCCTATCTTTTCACTTAGGACATCCGAATCTCGAGGGAGAGATTCCTTTTAAGGGGGGTAGAGTTGTAACACCCATATTTTATGTAATAAAATTTGATCAAAATATACTAAATTCTAAGGTGCATTTTGTGTGAAATTTTAAGTTTAAACGAGTAGTAAACATTTAAGTTTGAATTGAATTCAAATCAAAAGAAGAGGAAATGAAAAAGAAAAAGAAAAAGAAATAAAACCCCATGTTGGGCCAAATTCCCCCCTGGCCCAATTTCTTTCCCCTCTCCCGCGGCCCAGCCGAACCCCTCTCCTCTCTTCATCTCGCTGCCACCCTGGGCCCGCTTGTCGGCGCCGACTCTCCCTCCCCCTCTCTTCTTCCCCACGGCACAACCGCTGCCCCGCGTGATGCTCGACCCCGCGCCCACGTTCCCCTCATCTCGGAACCACTCACCCCATTCGAAATTCGGCCGAGCGCCTCAACCGCACCCCCCCTCCGCGCTATAAAGGATCCGGCGCCCCCATTTTTCCCCTTTCCTCGAGCCTCTTTGACCCTAGCGCCTTGTCGTCGGTGAGTTGCCGCTGTTCCCCGCGTTCCCGACGGTTCCACCCTCTTCTCTCCATCATCGTTGGTCTAACATGTTCACTACATCACTAGGATCACGCCGGACAGCCTAGCTTGGGTGATCGCCTTCGCTCTGTCAAGTTCACTGGTCACCGACGAGCTCAACCCGCCCCCAACCGTCGCCGGCGCTCTCTGCACTTCTCTGAGGCCCAAGACCTCCTCCGGTGAGCTGCCTTGTTCCCCCCCCCCCCCTTCAATTCCCAGTGGTTAGATTCAAGCATTAGGCCGAAATTGGTTGAATTGCGCCGAGTCCGACGAGGTCGCCGCCAGGCGCCGCCGCGCAGCGCGCTGGCAACGGCTTAGGTGCGACGTGGCTCGATCTGGGCCTTCGGTTGGACGCCTACGGCTGCGATTAGATCGATGCGTACCCCTTCGCATAATAAAATCCGAGCCGTAGATCTAGGATCCAACAGCCCAAGTTCAAACACCTCTTCCCGCCTCCGCATTTTCACCTAGGCCCCTGGAATCTTGCGGGCTACCCCCTGCACTTCTCTGGAATTCAAGTCTAACCCCTGGATTTAGCAAACTAGCCCCTAGACTCCCTGAAATTGGATTTAATCATTTAAATAATCAATCTAACCCCTGTAAATTTGTAGAATTATTGATTTATCCCCTGTACAGTGTAGGAAACTTATTAATCAGCCCCTGGACTTTTATTTATTTGCTGAATATTGTTTTTAGGAGTTTTTGATGTGTAGAAAATAGATAAAAATGGTATTTAAGTGTAAAAATGGTAGGAAAAATTAGTATAAAATACTTTATGTTGTGATTAAATTGTAGATTGCATATAAAATATATTTTGTCCATGAAAAATTTATCATAAATGTTTAAAAATACATTTTGGCCATAGGAAATTCAATAAAAATGGTTTTTGGCTATAATTAAATCCCAAAAATGTAGGATACATATAAAATGCATACCTTGGCCATGTAAATTAATAAATGCTTTGTAGGGACGCATTAGCATATGATTTTATGCTTATGTGTGTGTTGTGATGCATTGTATTGCATGCTCTTTACTTATTTAGCTTTATTTTATTCTTGCCATGCTTGGGCAATATATTTAGAGTCGTACTACGACCCCAATCTTAACCTCCAAGACCAAGACTTCACCAACACTCAAGTCTTCAACGAAGGCAAGTGCCCTTGACCATCTTGTACCAATTTTTGGAATTTAAATAGATGCATGACAATTAAATTGATGTCCTATTTCATGTTTACATGCCATGTTCCATATAATTCCTTGTTACCTGAAATGGGTTGGGAAGTAGATAGGTCTTATTTATGCTTAGCCATGATTAGACATTGGGATTGGGATTTCAAACAATTGTGCCATGTTAAACTTTATGGTTACTTTAATTTGTGGAGATTACACAATAGTAGTGGATAGGAATCTGGTGGTTGGATAGTTTTGGTATGGTGCAGTTTGCACGAGACTCGGGATTGGGTTTTGTTACCACTAGATTCTAAGGACCGGTTTATGGAGGAAGCCACTAAGATTTATAGTACCACCACGAGACTGAGATGGGGTAGCTTGGTCAATTAATTAGGTTTCTCCCGATGAAATTCTAGTAGTTGGATGGTGCGGGGAATGATGCAGGGGAACTGCTCTGAGATCCGCAAGGCTCAAGAGGGGGCTCTGAGGCGGAGGGTTACTCCGAGAATCCTCAGTGGTGGAAACCTTAGAGGGCTAGCACTAGTCAGGAGCACCTTTGTAAAGACCATGTAGTGATCTCCTGACCTCACACCAAAGGAAGTGTGAAATGTGGTTAGCTACCACGGGCATTCGGGGAGGTTCGCTAGTCCACTTGGCAACAGGGTATGAAATCACTGCTTGTGGGTAAAGGGTACACTCTCTGCAGAGATTTGGTAAAACTATCATGACAGCCGTGCTCACGGACAAGAGCGGCTTGGGGCCAGTTCATAATTAGTCTATGGTTGGGAAATGGAGGTTAATTATGATTCAAGTTACATTCATTATCATTACTCATGTGTTGGTTACTTCTTGAATTATGATATTGGTAATTGAAAGCTAAGGTTAGGTTTTAAGCATAGTGCTAAGCCATAATTGGCATTCCCTTGCTTTAGACAATCATGTCATTCTCTTCTCGCACTTGCTGAGTACTCTATGTACTCAAGCGTTTACTTTTCCATTAGATATGAAGAAGAAGAAGCGGCGCCGGAAGACTTCTTCGTCAATCCGGAGGACTTGGCCTAGGCTGGCGACCGTACGCGCAACTGCTGCCTGTGAAGATGGAGCCACGCTTACCTATTTCACCTTCCGCTATAGTTTGGATATTTATGAACTGTTTAAGTATTGTAACTAGATTGTGGTGTGTATTTGTAGACCTTCGGGTCGTATTGTAAGACTATATATGTATTCGAACATGGCTATGTAATGATATTTCGCTTTCGTCAACACATGTACGATTCAACTGATCCTGACGTATATGTGATTAGCATCTGTTCATCTTTACGATGACCGGGCGTGACACCGGCGCCGTCCGCCGTTCTCCCCCTCAACGAAGCGCCACAAGCAGCACTGACGCACTCTCCACGTCCTCAGTTGGCAGCTGCCCCGTCCCCACGATTTTTCTTCATCACGGGACAGAGCACCTGCGCCACCCTTGACTTTTCATTGCGCGGCCGTATCAGACACTTCCCAGCTCAGTTCTGGCGGCATAAAGGTTGCCTTTCACCTCTCCTTCGTCTCCCTGCTCGCTATTGCCCAGGTCATGGCCCGGCTCAACGAAATTCTATTTCCCCCCATTGTCGGGTTCAAACAAACCGTGGTCAATCTTCAGACAAATTCTCCTTGCGTGTTGCTATCCATAAAATGGGACCGTGAGATTTCCTTGCCGTCATTTAGAATCAATCCAATCAAAGATTGAGCAATTGTGCACTCGGAATTATCAAATCTTGTAGCCGCCAATAAAAAAAACGTAGCTGTCCACCGTTGACATCCATAATACGGCCATTTTTGTCATTCAAATGATCCATATTAGTGCTCTTCCTGTCGCCACGATTCTTCTGGAAGAAACCGCGTTCCATTTGGTGTAGAAACGAGTGAGAACGAGCTCAAAGATTGTTACAAAGCTGCTGCTCCGAGCTCCTGTCCAGAGGTTGAAGAAGAACCTGTCGGGTGGACCCCACTGTCAGCCACGACGAATTTCAAGTGAAATAAAATACCAGAAAATGTATACAACTTCTAAAAATCATAGTAATTCGTAGAAAATTCTTAATAATGTTAAACAAAATTCTATGGACTCCTCGTGACCTCCACTTTGCATTGAACCATTTTATTTGACATGATCAGGCCTCTAAATGATCTGAAAATTCTGTGCAGCTTAATCTTTGGAATAATTCTTATGGACAATCCAGACATGATAAAATTCTAAAAATATCTGGTAAGATCTTAGTGTAACCTAGTATTACCAGAAAATGTTTCACTTCCATTTGATCCAAGTATCATAAAAGATTAATAGATTTCTCTTGTATGCTTTTTTAACCTTAACTAATCTTGGACAATTTATTCTTGGGAGTCCCTTCATTAAAAATTCATGAAACTTTGCCAATACCTATTCCATATACCCAGCAACTCAATTATTCAAACTTATTTGATCAGGGGAACATTAAGAATTTATAGTAATATCTCCCTGTATAGGTTAAAACCCTAAAATTCTGTTTCATAATCCAAATTTAATTAGAAAAAACTCACCAATTTCCTTTATCAAACTTTGGACTTCATACTCTGTATGATCCTCTCTTATGTGCAGCATATTCTTCCTCTCTGCTAAAATTATAGCCACTGCAACATTAATCTTTCAAGCATCTCTATGCTTACAAGCATAAGTGGATCTTCTACATAAATCTAAGTTAAGTAATGTAAGTACTTCTAAAAAGCATAAGAAACCAGTAGATCTTCCTTTTAGATTCCCCAATTAGTAATATATTGTATGTTAATTCTTAAAGTACTTCAGTTCTTAAGTCATAAAATTAAGTCTATATGCATCATCATTTCAATAGAGGAACATGACGTGACAAAGGTCGACGAGGAGTACGACTCGGGGGAGAAGGACTAGTGTGGACTCCGTGGCAAGAACAAGATTTGTTCAAGCACCACACAAGAATAAGATTTGCCCAAGCAGCACACAAGATGAAGATTTGCCTAAACAACAGCAAAGACAAAGAGAGAATGAGCACGACAAGAAGCACCCGGAGGATCAATCCGTGACTATCAACATTTGCTAGTCGCAACCCAAGGCAAACCACGATTTGCATTTACGTTGTTAATATATTTTGCTTTTATAATCTGTATGATGGTAATTGTGCATTAAGTCTAGGGATGTATGATACTCCACATGCACGACCCAAGAATACATGGAGTTTGAAGAGTACAGAATTTTATATATCTGTTAATATGATGCTTAATATGAGAAGAGGATTATTGTGTATGACTCGAGTAGACGGATTCTACTCAGGAACAATAATAAGTGGGATCAATTGGGGAGAAGCTGGAGACCGTGCATAAAGATTAGGATGCTCAAGAATGTGGTTCTAAGGGCATAGTTCCCGCTTGTGTCGATTTAGACCTGTTTTGTATGTGGCCCTGCTGGACAAGTTTGAATTTGTACCAGATACATACTGGACATGGGGGAACCAGGAAACCAATGTAAATTGTTAACCTGTATGTTGAGGTGATCCCCACTTTCCAAGGTCGGTAGCTGACAGCGGATAGTATTGACCACTGCGGTGATCCCATATGTGGGGCATGCTTTCGGGACGGTAGGACCGCTTTCACATTTGAGTGTCTTGTGAAAGGTTATAACGTATTATGGCGTCATGGGGGAGGACCGTAAGCACTACAGGAATCGCGATAATAGACGACGGCCGAGAACCGTCGTCTATAAGGCCTGTGCTGTCGTCTATAAGTTATAGACGACGGTATACGCTCATTGACGACAGTACCGGGCCGTCTACGATTATTTGTCGTCTATAACCTTATAGACGACCGTTACCGTCGTCTGTTAGTTAATTTACGACAGCCAACTTTAGCTGTCGTCAATAAGTTAGCTCCACCACGTGTCAGCATAGAAACCTTATTGACGACGGGACCCGATGCACTATCATCTATAACGACAATTATAGACGACGTTCGTCGGGGAACCGTCGTCTATAAGGAACCCAAAACACGACGGTTTACTAGAGACCATCGTCTATTAGAGTTCCTTATAGACGATGGCCTCAGAGAAACTGTCGTCTATTATTGTTGTTTTTTAAAAAAAACAGAAACCAGATATTATACAGGTTTCACAGTCACAGAAACACAAAGATATGTTCGAAGTAGACAACACAGATCAGACAACACACTATCAGACAACATCACAGAAACAGATTCGCCATGTTCGAAATAGAAGACTGCCTCCAACATTATGGTTTTTTTGCCAACCTCCCGCTGCCTTACCTTGCCCCTGCTTCAAAGCAACAACACAAAGTTAATAATCAGCAACAGGTAAATTAGCAGCTAATAATCAGCATAAGCAATTATATGGCCAACTGAACTTGAACTAGCAGCTAATAATCAGCATAAGCTAATCCTCCTCTGCACCTGAACTTGAAGCAATATACTTGAAGCATGTATATTGTGTTGTGTAATTGTGTAATGTCCTTCCTCCGTTTAACCTAACCGGGTTAACTTTTTGCCCACTTGATGTGTGGCGCCTTTTGGCTAGATGAATTTGAGAACTCGGCCATTTGCATCTGGCTTTTGAGCTTGGGACTTGTCGCTTCCATTCTTACAGAGGAGGTGGCGCATATGCTTTTGATCTGTGTACGCACTTTCTCTGAACTGGAAGTGGCATACCGCTGCTGTTCAATGAGCGCCCTCTCCGCGCAACTTCGCGCTGGTTTATCGGAATGAAACGTATCCGGCGCTGCGAATACTGAACGCACAGTCGCCTGTACTGTACCTGACGGACTTGGGGTGCATGGGGGACTTGACAAAATCAAAGCAATCAAACCAGCAGTGACACAGTCGACTTCCAAACAATGTGCAGAAGCAGAAAGCCCACAGCTTTGCGATACGATATGCCCAATGCAGGAGGTGGCTGTTCTCCTTGACGTACCGGAACACGCGAGCACGACGGAGTCATCCACATGCTGTGTAATGGATGCGTTGAAAAAAATGCCCATTTCTATGATGCTGAGTAGTCTCCCGCATTATATCAATATGCCGGCTTCGTTGGCATGTATCATGTACCCGTTCGTGTGGACTCCAGACCTCAAACATCTGCCCTAGTCATGCATCCAGCGATGCATCTCTTTTCCAAACACAAATCGCATTGCCAGACCACGATCCAACTGGATCTCCCGGTGGCAGCGGAATACCTTAGAATTAAATAACCAGGCACCAATAAGACCAAACAAAAAGATCGATTCCCGTCCAAACAATTCGATCAGAACTAACTCCACTGTCATTATAAAGGCGAAGGATCGAAGATCGGTCACCCATTGTGTTAGAATTAATGGGCTTGATCCAATGCTAATTCAGAAATAAATCCTACTAAATCTCAAAGGTCTATTAGAGCAAGAGGGAGTGGTGCTAAGTGTTTAGTACCACATGGGAAGTGAAAGTGGAGCAACCCTACATATAAGGGAGATTGCTCTTCCACTCCTTGAGTGAGAGCGAAGAGAGGAAGAGAGGGGTGGCCCACGCGCGCTCCTCCTCCTCCTCCTCCTCGCTTGCTCGCCTCACCACGCCCCGCCCCGCCCCGCAAACACGCGCGCGCGTGTGTTCGTGTGAATTCGAGCCGAGCCCAGATTTTATATTTTTGCAGAAAATTAAATTGGGCTTTGGACTTTTGGACTTCCGAATTTTCGGGGCTACCCAAGACAGAGTACAAGTCATTGGAGACGGACACGTTTATGACTGCAGAGTCAGTTCGGATCCAGATCCTTCGGATTGCATTTGAACCGCCTCCGTGGGACTCTATAAATACGGGCGTGTGCGGTACGGCAGTCATCCCACGATCAGATTGTTCCCAAGTTTGCGTTCTTGCGCCGCCTTCTAGTCTACTCCATCCCGAGCGTCGGCATGCACCGACGATCGGGACAGCAGGTCTCCGGAACCGCTCACCCTTGCGATGCTGCACCGGGAGAGGGCGAATAAAGTTTTTGTGAAGTGCTCCGCGCGACTGCTCGCGTTCTTCACCACGACTCGTCTACCGAGTAGATCAGGCGCTGCGGCTCAACGTCATCACCAACATCTGCAGCGGTTGTTCGCTGTCAGATCTATAGCGGTTCGTTCGGCTTCAAATCGGTACGCGTTATTTCTCGTCCCGTCTTGTAAGACCTATGTGTGCTGAATACATTGGCTTGTCATGAATATACTTGGCATTGATGATAAAAGTTTTGAATATCACCAAAACTCCTTTTTATCAAGGTCTGACTCTAGCTCTGAGCTATAGCAAGGTCCGACGGTAGGTCCGGCTTGGTTTGGGTAGCTCCGTCTACGTTAGATGCTAGGTCCGACTTCTTGGTAAGGTCCGACTAGCTTTGGTTAGCTCCAGTGAGCTTTATCTTTAGCTTCGGCATGACTTTGTTAGCTCCGGCATGTCTTTGTTAGCTCCGGCATATATTTGGTAAGCTCCGGCGGGTGCTTTACTCTACTAGTTTTTGGTAAGCTCCGGTGGGTGCTTTACTCTACTAGTTTTGTTAGCTCCGGCTCAAGGTCCGGGTTGCTCTGGCAAGGACCGGAACTTGACCGTAGTGCTTCTGCTTTTCATTTGCAATGTTTCATACTTGCTTTACATTGTTGGAAAGATTGCTTAGTATTCATTTGCTAAGTTTTTGGTGCGTTTTGGTTGATATGGATGATATCGTGTTATTGTGGTTTTGCAACATGCTTATGTGAGGTTCTCACGTAGGGTGTTGTGTTCAGAACTAACTTGAGTCAAGTCGAGGACTTGGGCTCGTATGGATTGGTTGTTTATTCATGTGCAGGTGTTGCTTGAGTTCAATACATGGCTGGTGACGGGATCCATTAGACTAGTCTCAGGGACGAGATGAGGTTCCAACAACCAAATTCAGGAGGAATTGTGGTTGAGCTGATCAGGAGGTTGCGCAGCATGATTGAATCAAGAACAATGCATATGAAGGTATCATGGACGTCATTGGAAGATGTTTGCACGTGTGCAAGGAGTGCATGGACGTGGCTGCATGGTTCTGAGGCGTGATGAAGAGATGTGGACGTAAAGAATTGGTCGGAAAGGTCCAACCGACTAGGTTATGGACTCAGGCTGCGGCTGAGTCGGGTTTGACTCAAATATGGAAAGATTTGAGTTGGTTATGATAGGATTTCGTGTGGGTCACGAATTTGAGTTGTTTAGGAATGTGGGATACGTTACTAAGGTGTTTGGAAGTCTTAAGATTGCTTCTATCTGCATATAAAAGAATTCTAAGTAGTTATGGAAAGTTACGATTCGTGAACAGAGTAGGATTAGGTTCCTGATTTGAGTTGAGTTGGCTTTCGAGCTGGTTATATAAGCAAGGGAGCCCAAAGCTCGTGGTGCACGACTTTGGGGCTGTTCCTCTTGTGTTCTATTGAATAAAATTCGTAGTTTGAAGGAACTTTTGTGCCTTGTTCATCCGACTTGTTCCAGACAAGTTTTACTCGTCGAGTTTCTGGACAGCACTACCTTTCGTCGGTGGTTTTATAATAACTCGAGTTTTACTGATCCAATTGATGTGATTCTTTTTGTGTTGTCTTCACAACTCGATTGTCTATCATCTGTAAAAATTTCACGGTCATTGGATTTGTGGTCTATGATCTACACGAGTTTCTTTGCAGCATTTCAGAACTGTTTTTTTCAGGGGTAGGGCAGATTGACCATTGTTTGATCTTTCGATCATAACTTGAGTTTTTCTCGACGGATTGAAGTGATTCTTTTTGTGTTGTCTTCATGACTTGATTCTATCTGATATCTATCACTTTTGTCATGGTGAAACACGTTTATATTAGTCTCAGACACGATTTCTTTAACAGATTGTTTTTCTGCCAAAAGGGTTTGGCGTTTAATTGTTTCCGCTGCGTAAGATTTTTAAATCTACCATTCACCCCCCCTCTGGTAGCTTTTCACGTGCTCTTCGATCCTACAATTGGTATCAGAGCCACGGTGCTCTAATCTTTGAGATTTGCGCATGTTTTTGACTAATCATCATGGAGAAGTACTCTGCCAAACCTTGTGTGTTCGCTGGTATTGATTTTCAGGTTTGGAAGGCACGCATGGAGGCTTTCATCCAGGCACAAGGCTTTGCAATATGGGAGAAGGTATACAAGCCTTACGAAGTGCCATCAAATGATCAAGTTACAGCTACAAATCTGAGAGATGTCGACAACAACAACAAGGCTCGGAACTTGATCATACAAGGATTAACACAAAGCGACTTCGATCGTGTTGCACACCTCCGATCTGCATACGATGTGCGGAAAGCACTTTGTGACTACCACGAAGGATCCAACACGATCAAAGAGGTAATACAAGACATGTTCAAGAAAGAATACATGCGCTTCGAGATGCAACCCGGTGAGTCAATTGATGATCTCTTTGCTCGCTTTAATAAAATTCTCAGCAACTTGCGTAGCGTCAATGTTAATTTTTCAGATGCTGAAAATGCTAGGCAATTGTTAAGTGCATTAGACATGTCAATTTGGGAGATGAAAGTTACATCTATTCATGAATCTACTGTCATGAGTACACTTACTTTAGATGTGCTATATTCCAAGCTAAAAACTCATGAAATTGATATAATATCACGTAAGAACCCCAACAAGTCTATTGCTTTTGTTTCTCAACGTGATATGCCTAGCTTTGCCCAATCTTCATCTTGTAGTACACTTGCTTTGTTGTCCTCTCTAACCCTTGAATAGATTGAGGAGTTTCCAGAGGAGGAGCTAACACTTCTCTCTACGAGGTTCTCAAAAGCATTGCAAAATGTGAGAACTAGAAGGAGAGGAAGCTCCGAACCTCAACGATGCTTCGAATGTGGTAAGACATGACATTTTCGTTCAGATTGCCCTAACCTTTTAGGTCCTACTTCCCAGGATGAAAAGAAAACAAGAGCGAAGCACTCCTCTGCAAAAGATACGAAGAAAAAGAAGGGTACCATAGGACGCAAGATGATTAACAGCTTCATCACTGCACTTCAAGAACTTAGTTCAAGTGATTTAGACTTTGAAAGTGATGAAGATGATGACGATCTGGCCAACTTATGCTTCATGGCGGGCAAAACAAGATCAAGATCAAGTCAGGAGGATGCAGAACACAACAGTGAAGACGATGAGGTTACACGTTTGAGGAAGGAGAACATTTGGATTGTGGATTCAGGTTGCTCACGCCACATGACCGGTAACAAAGATTGGTTCTCCTCCCTCTCTTTTGTGTCACGTGTAGAGAATGTTACTTTTGCCGATAATTCTTCAACTCCTATAATTGCTAAGGGTTCGGTTAGAGTAAATGATCACTACACTTTGAAGGATGTGGCACTTGTCAAAAATTTGAAATATAACTTGCTTTCTGTTGCACAATTGCTAGATGAAAATCTAGATATTATTTTCAATAAAAACTGCTGCAAAGTTGTAGGTTCAAATAGTGAGCTTATTTTTAACATGTCTCGATTTGGAAGAGTTTTTAAAGCTAATTTTAATATGTCTTCCTCTAAGCATAAGTGTCTAGTTGCTAATGATTCAAAGGACTTATATTTTTGGCATTGTAGACTTGGTCACGTAGGCTTTGATCACCTAACGCGTGTTAGTGATCTTGATTGCATACGTGGGCTCCCTAAGCTTAAAGGGGACAAAGATATTGTGTGCTCTTCTTGTAGACATGCTAAGATGGTTGCAAGTTCACATAATCCTCTCACAATGATCATGACAATAGAACCATGTCAACTTTTGCATCTTGACACCGTAGGACCTCCACGTGTTCAATCCTTCGAAGGTAAATGGTATGTTCTTGTTATTGTTGATGATTATTCTAGATACTCTTGGGTTTACTTTATGGCGTCTAAGAATGAAGTTCTTAGTCACTTTAGAACTTTACTTCTTAGATTATCAATTGATCACCCAGGATCATTAAAAGCAATTAGAAGTGACAATGGAACTGAATTTAAAAATCAATCTTTTGATCACTTTTGTGCTGAAAATGGAATAGATCATCAATTTACTTCACCATATGTACCTCAACAAAATGGTGTTGTAGAAAGAAAGAACAGAACCTTAGTTGAGATGGCTAGGACTATGCTTGATGAATATCAAACTCCTAGGAAATTTTGGGCTGATGCGTTAGCAACCGCTTGTTATGTCTCAAATTGTGTTTTCTTGCGTGCTAAGCTAGGTAAAACACCATATGAGCTTCAGTTTGGACATAGGCCTAGTGTTACACACTTTCGTGTTTTTTGTTGCAAATGCTTTGTTAAGAAACATGGTAATCTTGATAAATTTGAACCTAGATCCATTGATGGCATGTTTCTTGGTTATCCATCTCATACTAGAGGCTACTATGTGCTTTTACTTGACACTAACAAATTTGTGGAGACTTGTGAAGTGTCTTTTGATGAAACTAGCCCAGGTACTAGCTCCGATGTTGCAGGACCAGATCTGTATCCTCAGGGGGAGGGTATTTTCGAAGATAAAGAAGAGCCGGTGATACTGCCTAGTAGTTCTGAAGTTGACACGTGTCCAGCTCCGGACATTGAACAAGCTCCGGCTATCACCTATGCTGGTCCTGATAGTCCACAAGTCACAAGCTCATCAATCTACGATGAACCTAATGAAGAAGAAGCTTGTGAGACATCTATTCCCCTACGTTTTTACAAAGATCACCCCCACAACAGATGATTGGAAGCTTGCACGAACAAGTCACACGGTCCAGGTTTTGCAATCCAAACTCTCATGCTCATTCTGCTTTTGTTGCTTCTTTTGAACCCAAAGATATATCACACGCACTCACTAATGAATCTTGGATTATTGCCATGCAAGAAGAGTTAGAAAATTTTGAAAGAATTAATGTTTGGAAACTTGTACCTCCACCTAAAGGGCACACTTTAATTGGAACTAAATGGGTATTTAAAAATAAACAAAGTGAGGATGGGGTTGTGGTTAGGAATAAGGCTAGGTTGGTTGCTCAAGGTTTCACTCAAGTTGAAGGTCTAGATTTTGATGAAACTTTTGCTCCTGTCGCTAGATTAGAAGCCATAAGAATTTTGTTAGCTTTTGCAGCATCTAAAAATTTTAAGCTATATCAAATGGATGTTAAAAGTGCTTTTCTTAATGGCTACATAGATGAGGAGGTTTATGTCAAACAACCACCGGGTTTTGAAAATCCAGTTTTTCCTAATCATGTTTACAAACTGTCCAAAGCCTTATACGGTCTCAAACAAGCCCCTAGAGCATGGTATGATAGGTTAAAAACATTCTTACTTGAAAAGGGGTTTATCATGGGCAAGGTTGATAAAACTCTTTTTGTGCTTAAACATGGAAATGACTCATTATTCGTTCAAGTGTATGTGGATGATATTATCTTTGGTTGTGCTTCTCATGATCTTGTGTCCAAGTTTTCAGCAATGATGAGTTCCGAATTTGAAATGAGTATGATAGGTGAACTCACTTACTTTTTGGGGCTGCAAATCAAGCAAACCAAGGAGGGTACCTTTGTGCATCAAATGAAGTATACCAAAGACCTCCTAAGGCGCTTCAACATGGACAAAAGCAAGCCTCTTCGAACACCAATGGGAACAGCAACAACACTTGAACTTGATGAAGATGGTGAACCTGAGAATCAAAAAGAATATAGAAGCATGATCGGATCAATTTTGTACCTCACGGCATCAAGACCGGACATACAATTCAGCGTATGTCTTTGTGCACGGTTTCAAGCTTCCCCACGTGCTTCACATCGTCAAGCCGTCAAAAGGATTCTCAGGTACTTACATGGAACTCAAGAATTTGGCATTTTTCTTCCTTCTTCCTCAACCGTTACTTTGAAAGCTTTTTCGGATGTTGATTTTGGGGGTTGTAGGATTGATAGGAAAAGTACTTCCGGTGCTTGTCATTTTCTTGGTAATTCTCTTGTTGCTTGGTCCTCTAGAAAACAAAATTCAGTTGCACAATCCACAACCGAATTTGAATATGTAGCTGCTGCTAGTGCTTGCTCACAAATTCTTTGGATTGTTCAAACACTTAAAGACTATGGGGTTGATCTAGATAGTGTTCCACTGTTTTGTGATAACACTAGTGCCATTTGCATTGCTAAAAACCCCGTGCAACATTCTAGAACTAAGCACATTGACATTAGGTATCACTTTCTCCGAGATAATGTTGAAAAAGGAAACATTGTGCTTCACCATGTAGATACCGAACAACAATTGGCTGACATTTTTACAAAACCTTTGGATTTCACTCGTTTTTGTTACATTCGTAGTGAAATAGGGGTTATGCATCCTCATGTCTTAAATTGAGGGGGAGTTTTTGAAACTTGGGAAGTCTTTGTGTGAATCTGGAATTAAAATAATATGAGCATAGTATTTCATACATATATGACTCTGTGATTCCTTTTACATGCTGAAAGTTCTTACTACATTACTCGTGTTATAAATTTTGTAGTTTTTGCCATGTCTAGTAATTGGAATAATTACTTATACTAAAACTGGTCATGGTCGAACTTTCTTGCTGTTTTGAACTTGTTACATGTTCACAAGTTCTTTTAATCATTAAGAATTAATCAAGTAATCAACTCACATGTTGAGTGTTTATGAACAAATATAAATTGAGAAAAGATCAAGAGAATATGCATGCATCGCACTTCTTCTTTTGAGATGGCTCATCATTGTACTTAGATATGAACTTGGAAGAAGTTGTGTATGACTAAAACCATGTCCTTAAGCTCCTGATTATCAAATGACATAGGCTTGGCTTGGTTGGTTAGAATAAGGCAGATGCGCATATAATCTCTTGCAAATATCATATGATCTAAGTTCATGCTTTGAAAAATAGTAAAATGCAGCAACTTGTGTCATGCTTTCAAGTTATGAAATAGTTAAGTTTGTGAGATCATGACTTGCTTAAATTGAAAATTACATATGATATCTAGCATGGCTTGCACTACTTTATGTATCTCATTGATGTGATAGTGTATGTTACTTAATAGTATGACTTGGATGAGCTTTGTTTTATATGTATATGTTATAATATGCTCATAACAATTAAAATTTCTCTTTTACCTTGCTGAATACATTGTCAAAGGGGGAGAGATTAATCACACATTCAAAAAGGAAAAGATAATGTGCATGGGGAGAGATAATAAAGGGGGAGAGATATGTGAATTTTGAATTTTGAATTTTTGCTTTTCTTCTCATTTTAATTATTTCTGATTTACAAAAGGGGAGAAATTGTTTTCAAAACTTTTATGTGAATAAGCCAATGTTCGGATTTTAAATGGTGTTGCCAATGCATTCATCAAGGGGGAGATTGTAAGACCTATGTGTGCTGAATACATTGGCTTGTCGTGAATATACTTGGCATTGATGATAAAAGTTTTGAATATCACCAAAACACCTTTTTATCAAGGTACGACTCTAGCTCTGAGCTACAACAAGGTCCGACGGTAGGTCCGGCTTGGTTTGGGTAGCTCCAGCTATGTTAGATGCTAGGTCTGACTTCTTGGTAAGGTCCGACTAGCTTTGGTTAGCTCCGGTGAGCTTTATCTTTAGCTCCAGCATGACTTTGTTAGCTCCGACATGTCTTTGTTAGCTCCGACATATATTTGGTAAGCTTCGGCGGGTGCTTTACTCTACTAGTTTTTGGTAAGCTACGGCGGGTGCTTTACTCTACTAGTTTTGTTAGCTCCGGCTCAAGGTCCGGGTTGCTCTGGCAAGGTCCGGAACTTGACCGTAGTGCTTCTGCTTTTCATTTGCAATGTTTCGTACTTGCTTTACATTGTTAGAAAGATTGCTTAGTATTCATTTGCTAAGTTTTTCGTGTATTTTGGTTGATATGGATGATATCGTGTTACTGTGGTTTTGCAACATGCTTATGTGAGGTTCTCACGTAGGGTGTTGTGTTCAGAACTAACTTGAGTCAAGTCGAGGACTTGGGCTCGTATGGATTGGTTGTTTATTCATGTGCAGGTGTTGCTTGAGTTCAAGACATGGCTGGTGACGGGATCCATTGGACTAGTCTCAGGGAGGAGATGAGGTTCTAACAACCAAATTCAGGAGGAATTGTGGTTGAGCTGATCAGTAGGTTGCGCAACATGATTGAATCAAGAACAATGCATATGAAGGTATCATGGACGTCATTGGAAGATGTTTGCACATGTGCAAGGAGTGCATGTACATGGCTGCATGGTTCCGAGGCGTGATGAAGAGATGTGGACATAAAGAATTGGTCGGAAAGGTCCAACCGACTAGGTTATGGACTCAGGCTGCGGCTGAGTCGGGTTTGACTCAAATATGGAAATATTTGAGTTGGTTATGATAGGATTTCGTGTGGGTCACGAATTTGAGTTGTTTAGGAATGTGGGATACGTTCCTAAGGTGTTTGGAAGTCTTAAGATTGCTTCTATCTGCGTATAGAAGAATTCTAAGTAGTTATGGAAAGTTACGATTCGTGAACAGAGTAGGATTAGGTTCCTGATTTGAGTTGAGTTGGCTTTCGAGCTGGTTATATAAGAAAGGGAGCCCAAAGCTCATGGTGCACGACTTTGGGGCTGTTCCTCTTGTGTTCTATTGAATAAATTCGTAGTTTGAAGGAACTTTTGTGCCTTGTTCGTCCGACTTGTTCCACACAAGTTTTACTCGTCGAGTTTCTGGACAGCACTACCTTTCGACGGTGGTTTTATCATAACTCGAGTTTTACTGATCCAATTGACGTGATTATTTTTGGGTTGTCTTCACAACTTTATTTTCTATCATCTGTCAAAATTTCACGGTCATTGGATTTGTGGTCTATGATCTACACGAGTTTCTTTGCAGCGTTCCAGAACTGTTTTTTTCTCGAGTAGTGTAGATTGACGATTGTTTGATCTTTCAATCATAACTTGAGTTTTTCTCGACGGATTGAAGTGATTCTTTTTGTGTTGTCTTCGTGACTTGATTCTCTATGATATCTATCACTTTTGTCACGGTGAAAAACGTTTAGATTAGTCTCACACATGATTTCTTTAACATATCGTTTTTCTACCAAAAGGGTTTGGGGTTTAATTGTTTCCGCTGCGTAAGATTTTTAAATCTACCATTCACCCCCTCTGGTAGCTTTTCACGTGCTCTTCGATCCTACACGTCTGTTTGCCGATCGCTGCAGTTTTCTCGTGTTTTTCTGGAATTATTCAGTAAATTGCCTCCTATTTTCTAACAATAAAAAAACCTTATTAGACAATTTCCTGAGTTGAACATGATGACTCTAGCCGATGCATTGAGGCCGGAGAAATTCTCTGGCGTGCAATTCAAGAGGTGGCAAGTTAAGGCCACACTCTGGCTCCAATCGCTTAAGATCTTCTGGGTGACTAAGGGCAGACCTCAAGGTCCTTTGTCTGTTGAAGAACAGACAAAGTTCGAGGAAGCCAATTCTGCCCTGAGAGGATGCATCTTAGGTGTTCTTTATAATAAACTCTGTGATGTCTATCTGACAGTCACAGATGGTAAGGAGCTCTGGGATGCACTAAACGCTAAGTATGGTGTAGCCGATGCAGGCGGTGAACTGTATATCATGGAGAATTTTCATGACTACAAGATGGTTAACAACCGTCCCGTAGTTGAACAAGCTCGTGAAATACAATGCCTTGCGAGAGAGCTCAATCTCCTCAACTGTACTTTACCAGACAAGTTTGTTGTTGGGTGCATTATTGCAAAGTTACCTCCTTAATGGAGGAACTTCACCACAACTCTCAAACACAAGAGACAGGAAATATCAGTTGAAAACCTAATAACATCTCTTGATGTTGAAGAGAAGGCTCGGGCTAAAGACGCTACTGAGAAAGGAGGTGAGAGTCAGTCTAGTGCCAATGCTAATATGGTGCAGAAACCCAATGTCAAGAATAAAGTGAACAAATCTCAATTCAAGCCAAACAAAACTACTGCTTTCAAGAAGAAGAAGAAGTCAAACAAAGTCAATGATGGCTGCTGCTACACCTGTGGGGAGCAGAGACATTTTCCAAGGACTGTCCTGAGAGGGCAGACTGCAGAGGGAAAAAGAATGTCAACATTGGGACGTCTAGCAATGCAGATGGGTACGGTAATTCTTTTACTGTTCTTTCTGTTTCTCAAACATCATCTTGGTGGTTTGATATGAGTGCTAATGTTCATGTATGTTCTGACATGTCCATGTTTACTTCTCACCAGTTCGTCCGGGATTCCGCCACCCTAATGGGGAATGGGTCACATGCTTCTGTTCGTGGTGTTGGCACGGTCGATCTGAAGTTCACTTCGGGAAAGATTGTCTAGCTGAAGAACGTGCAACATGTCCCTACTATGAACCATAATCTTGTTAGCGGTACCCTTCTATGTAGAGATGGGTTTAAAGTAGTTTTAGAGTCCAATAAAATAGTTGTGCCCAAGCATGGAAAATTTATTGGTAAAGGCTATGAATGCGGAGGACTATTCTGCTTTTCTCTTTCTAAGTTTAATAATAAGTCAGTAAACCATATTTGTGGCAGTATTAATGATGATGCAAGTTTTTGACATTCTCGTTTATGTCATGTTAATTTTGGTTTAATGAATCGACTATCTAGTCTCAAATTAATTCCGGAATTCACCATTGTCAAAGGTTTTAAGTGCCAGAGTTGTGTGCAATCAAAGCAACCTCGAAAGCCTCACAAGGCAGCCGAGGAGAGAAACTTGGCACCATTAGAACTCATACATTCTGATCTATGCGAGATGAATGGTGTGTTGACAAAAGGTGGAAAGAAATGTATACAACTTCTAAAAATCATAGTAATTTGTAGACAATTCTTAAAAATGTTAAACGAAGTTCTATGGACTCCCCGTGACCTCCACTTTGCATTGAACCATTTTATTTGACATGATCAGGCCTCTAAATGATCTGGAAATTCTATGCAGCTTAATCTTTGGAATAATTCTTATGGACAATCCAGACATGATAAAATTCTAAAAATATCTGGTAAGATCTTAGTGTAACCTAGTATCACCAGAAAATCTATCACTTCCATTTGATCCAAGTATCATAAAAGCTTAATAGATTTCTCTTATATGTTTTTTAACCTTAATTAATCTTGGACAATTTATTCTCGGGAGTCCCTTCATTAAAAATTCATGAAAATTTGCCAAAACCTATTCCATATACCCAGCAACTCAATTATTCAAACTTGTTTGATCAGGGGAACATTAAGAATTTATAGTAATATCTCTCTGTATATGTTAAAACCCTAAAATTCTGTTCGATAATCCATATTTAAATAGAAAAATCTCACCAATTTCCTTTATCAAACTTTGGACTTCATATTCTGTATGATCCTCTCTTATGTGCAGCATATTCTTCCTCTCTGCTAAACTTATAGCCACTGCAACATTAGTCTTTCAAGTTCTTCATCTCTATGCTTACAAGCATAAGTGGATCTTCTACATAAATCTAAGTTAAGTAATGTAAGTACTTCTAAAAAGCTTAAGAAACCAGTAGATCTTCCTTTTATATTCCCCAATTAGTAATATACTGCATGTTGATTCTTAAAGTACTTCAGTTCTTAAGTTATAAAATTAAGTCTATATGCATCATCATTTCAATGACGAACATGACGTGACAAAGGTCGACGCAGAGTACGACTTGGAGGAGAAGGACTAGTGTGGACTCCGCGGCAAGAACAATATTTGTTCAAGCACCACACGAGAACAAGATTTGCCCAAGCAGCACACAAGATGAAGATTTGCCCAAACAACAGCAAAGACAAAGAGAGAATGAGAACGACAAGAAGCACCCGAAGGATCAAGCCGTGACTATTAATATTTTCTAGTCGCAACCCAAGGCAAACCACGATGTGCATTTAAGTTGTTAATATATTTTGCTTTTATAATCTGTATGATGGTAATTGTGCAATAAGTCTAGGGATGTATGATACTCCACATGCACGACCCAAGAATACATGGAGTTTGAATAGTACAGGATTTTATATAACTTTTAATATGATGCTTAATATGAGAAGAGGATTACTGTGTATGACTCGAGTAGACAGATTCTACTCGGGAACAATAATAAGTGGGATCAATTGGGGAGAAACTGCACCGTGCATAAATATTAGGATGCTCAAGAACGTGGTCTAAGGGCATAGTTCCCGCCTGTGTTGATTTAGGCTTGTTTTGTATGTGGCCCTGCTGGACAAGTTTGAATTTGTACCGGATGCATACTGGACATAGGGGACCCAAGAAACCGATGTAACTAGTTTACCTGGATGTTGAGGTGATCCCCACATTCCAAGGTCGGTAGCTGACAGCGGATAGTAGTGACCACTGCGGTGATCCCATATGTGGGGTATGCTTTCGGGACGGTAGGACCGCTTCGAGATTTGGGTGTCTTGTGAAAGGTTGTAACTTATGGCACCACGGGGGAGGACCATAAAGTCTCTTCTGAGCTGGTGTATGTGGCCTGCAAGTCGGGTGTTATCACGATTCACCGTCACTCGCGGAAGGGAGCATACTTGTTCTCATAGTCGTGATGTTGTAACAACTGGAACTGGGTACAACCCGCTGGATGGTTAATAAACTTGGTTGAGGTAGCTGCTAGAAGAAATTTATGATTCTAAGCAATTAACTTGCTAAGGCCTGTGTAACCTTTGGCCCTGCAACATCGTGGATGAAGTGTTTCTTGTTTGATTGTGGAATTCATGATGCTGCCATGCTCAAGGACGACACGTGCTATTATATACTTGAAACAAGGATCTACTATTAGTGAGCATTTACTTTCTACAATTTAAATTCAAGTGTTATGTTCCCAGCATGTAGAGTTTCATATTCTTAGGTGAGGCGGGTAAGTCTTGCTGATCCTTGTGCTCACAGTTGCATTTATACGAGTTTTGCACGTATGTAGCCTAATGGAAGCTCTAGATGCCGCTGCTGTCTTCTGTGATGCTAGAGTGTACTATCCGCGGGCTGGATACGACACCTACTGCTGTAATATAGGTCCGAAAGAGTTGTATGAAGACTTCCGCTAATGTAAGCACTTTTGTATAAAACTCTGAAAATAATGTAAGTTGCTCACTTATGTTATGAGTTCTTTGTTTTTTTGTGTTGTGCTATGGGTGTCACATTGCACGACACCACCCAATGTGATTCCTGGTTTGTCGGGATCCTTGTCCTCACAATTTATCCAAAAGTTTGGGTCGCCCGGAGGCTAACAACCCTTGAATGTGTCCTAGAGGGAGCGTGAAGTTGTGCAACACACCATGAAACCCTAATTTTTGTGAGTGTACAGGTGTAGTCCACATAGGACCGGACTAGTTCGTTTTTGTCCAGAGAAGAAATCAGACTAGTCCTCTCAATAACCGGACTAGTCCTTTTTGGACCAGTGAGAAAGCGGACTAGTCCTCTCAATAACCGGACTAGTCCTTGTTTTGACCAGTGAGAAAATGGACTAGTTCTCTCAATAACCGGACCAATCCTTTTTTCAATGTATTGAATTATGTTTTAGCCCTTAATCTCTTTGCAATGACTTGGGCTCTTGGGGGTGTCTCTCTCTCACAGACCTATACATTTAGGACTAGTTTTTTTCATCTTTTCTTCGCTTGTGCTCTTCCCATTCTTGATTCTCTTTTTTCACCCTTTTACACCTTTTCTTCACTTGTGCTCTTCCCTTTCTTGATTCTCATTTTTCACCTTTTTTCATTCTCTGAAACCTGCTCTCATCTCAACAAATTCTGTTAGGATCTCACTTGTTTGTCATCAATCATCCAAAACCCTAAAAGGGTGTGCCTAGATGCACTTTCAATCTCCCGCTTTTCTGTGATTGATGACAACCATTTTGATATTACACATATATTAATAAAAACTTGATTTTCATAAAGTGTGCACATATGAGCATAAGAGGTTATGAGCATGTATCACTTCTCATATATGCACTCTTTATGGTGGGGTGCCTATCAAGTGTGTGTGAGCAATAATTGTGATGAACATAAATAACAATATGATAAGCATAATCAACAATCATCATGGAGACATTACACAATAACACACAGATATGAATATTAAGATGACCCAGTGTGTAAGTGCGTAAGTATAAGAATATCACATTATGACAATCAAGCATAGGCATTAACATAACAATGAGATAACATGGTGCATAGAAAATGCAAAGTCTTACACAACACATAATAGGTCTCAAACATAAAATATTACAAGTTTTTTTTAAATAGTCCTCCATGACGAAGCATAGCTAAGGATAACAACTATGACAACCTACCCCCTCCCCCCCCTATATCTCTCCCCCTTTGGTATCAAGACACAAAAAAGGGAATAACTAAGAAAAGCTACTAGTCGTCTTCATCTTCTCGGTTCACATTGCCCTCACTTACAGGAACAGGTCACAATACCCATATTCAAAAGAAGAAAAGGCTTTGCGGGTAAACAATGTCATCAAGAATCAATCGAAGGTATGGGTCTCCGGGCTGCCCAAGAAGCGGCCCACCTGGTGAAGTGCCTCGACCAACATGGTGTACAAGTGTCAAGATGGGATCTCGCCGCTACCCAACCTGACCACAGCCCACGAGCGTTCAAACTGACTTGGCTTAGGGAAAGTCGGCCAGGTCAGCTGTTAGAAGTAGTACCTACCCGAACTAGGGTAGGTCAAGCTGCATAACCAAATAGAGAGCTCAACACATCCGGATCCCGGCAGTTTGAACATCCATCTGTCTTAGGCAGGTTGGGCACACGTCTACTAGTTACTAACCTTATGGGGATGATTGGACCTCACACATCTACTAGTTATTAACCTTAAATGAAGACCTCTAGGTTGACAAAGGGAGGAGAACATTGAAGATGACGCTGGACAGAAGGAATGTCCGAAGGACTCCCTGCACCTTGGGAGGCATGTCCTGCAAGCTGTAGAAAGTACAAGAGTGACGGCGGTGACACTTGTAGTACCAAGGAGGATATACCCATAAGGCAATACATAAAATGTAGGATGTAGGGTTGAAAGTGCATCTAGGCACACCCTTTTGGGTTTTGGATGATTAATAACAAACAAGTGAGATCTTAACAAAATTCATTGAGATGAGAGCAGGTTTCGGAGAATGGAAAAAGGTGAAAAATGAGAATCAAGAAAGGGAAGAGAACAAGTGAAGAAAAGGCGCAAAAATGTGATAAATGATAATCAAGAATTGGAAAAGCACAAGTGAAGAAAAGATGCAAAATGTAGTCCTAAATGTATAGGGTGTGTGTGAGAGAGACACCCCCAAGAGCTCAAGTCGTTGCGGAGAGATTAAGGGCTAAATCATAATTCAATACACAAAAAGGGCTAGTCTTGTTATTGAGAGGACTAGTACGTTTTCTCACTGGTCCAAAAAAGGACTAGTTTGGTTATTGAGAGGACTAGTCTGTTTTCTCACTGGTCAAAAAATGGACTAGTCTAGTTATTGAGAGGACTAGTCTGATTTCTTCTCTGGACAAAAACGGACTAGTCTGGTCCTATGCGGATTAGGCCGGTACACTCACAAAAATTAGGGTTTCATGGTGTGCTACACAACTTCATGCACAATTCACTCAGCACACCAAACTAGTCCAGTCCCCATAGCGGACAAGTCCGGTCCTCGGGATTTCTAACAGTAACTTTTCCTAATAACTATAAATAAGTGATCTACGAGCCCATAACTACAAACCAAGAACTCTAGCGCCGCCACTGCATCCAAGAGCACAAAAAACTCCTCTCCACACATTTTAAGGCCCTAAGAGTCAAATCTTTGGGAGTTGGCAATTGGGAAAGGGAAAGTGATGATCTCATCTTCATTGAGCTCTTGGGTTTGATTTCTAACACACTCCTGTTGATTATTATGTAAATATCTGAGTGTGTTGATCTCTATTTTCGTTTGTAATCTTGTGGGAGCCCTCAACTTGTGAGAAAGCCCCAAAACTCGGCGATTACCCTTTGTGATAGTGAGAACCAAGTCGGCCTTCGTGGTGACTTGGTGAGGGAAGGTTTGGTGAAGACTTGGCTCTGTGTGAGCTCCTCAACGAGGACGTATATCCCTTGTGTGGGATTGAACCTCGGTAAAAATCGCTTGTCTCGTGTGTTCTCGATTCATACTTTTCATTATCATCACTATCTAGGGCATAGACTTGATCATATTTGCAACTTGTGTTAATCTTGTATTTTACATGCTAATTACTCATCCTAAATACTTGCTAAAGTTGTTATGATAATTTACTACTTTCCGCTGCTTAACTATTCGAAGAAAATATCAAAAAGAGTTAGATTCTTGTAGGTGTAGCGACAACACCAGACTAGTCTGCACCTAACGTCGGGCTAGTCCAGCCTTCCTGGTTTTTAACAGTTTTGCTAAGTGTTTCAGAAAAAAATTTCCAAGGCCTATTCACCCCCATCCAGATATGTGTTGCTCTGAGTTGTTTACTATCATTGTATGAGCTCTATTAGTTTTGTAATGCTCCATTAGTTCTGTACGAAAGTGGAAGAAGAATATGAGAGGGACTTGGAAACCGTATGTAAATAACACATCTCTAATTATTGAATATCTTCATATTTGAAAATGTACACATATATATATATAATATTATATAAATTTAACTCCACTTTTACAAAACGCCTAGGCGCCGCCTAGGTGGGGTAGGCGCTAGACGGAGCTCCTCCGCTTAAATTTCTCCACCGCTATAAATTTCTCCACTGCTTTCCTAAACACTGATAAATTCAGTTATAATATTGGGCCTAAGTAACAGAGATTGTTGGGTTTAGAACCATGAAATGGAACTTGATAGCCGAAGCTTGAATACGCTAGCCCACCACTACGACAGAACATCTCAAGAGTGTCCAGCGCCATAGGTTACGGATCAACTCCAGCTGATTGCAACTTGGATAATGGTGCTCTTCACATTCAAGGACTGACACTAACACGTGTGGAGACACTCTCAATGGCTAATGTGTCGGTTCTGGATAATAAGTTGGCTTGATATTATACCGGGACTCAGTTCTGAAGTAGAACTCACTAAAAGTTAGTGCATAAGAATATATTTATAAGTGTGCATCAGAACAATATAATTATCCGTGTACATAGGGAGAATAAATTAATAAGTGTGCTTAAAAAGAATATATCGAGAAGTGTGCAGAAAAACATGTTTTGGCCTTGTCAAGATAAGAGAAAACTGATAACATTTGTACAATCCATTCACACTTGATGAGAAGAGGTTTCATTATGAAACATGCAACTTAGAGCATAATGAAGAGATTAATGTAAATTAATGCTAATGTTGACGTCTGATGGTGAAGTGGCGACATGCAATTAAAATATCACTAGTACAAAAACAGTTATCTGTACCGATTCATAACTGTCGTCTGTACTGGTTCCAGAATTCATATTCTCATCTGTACTGGTTCCAGAAATAATATTCTCATCTGTACTGGTTCGAGAACCAGAACAAAAAACTCGGTACTGATTCTTCATGCCCATCCTCCTCTCTGTTTCTGGATCAAGCGTGGGATTTTTAAAAAAGGCCCGATATAGAAACAGAGAGGAGGACGAACATGAAGAATCGGAGAGCGGGATTTTATGTCGCTCGCGTGAGGGGATGGTTCGGTACCGTCGAGGGAGGGTGCATTGACAGGCGGGTTTGTGATGGTGATGATGGTGATGCCGTCGGCATGAACCTCCATTAAGGTGGTGCCCTCACCATCTATGGTGACGGTGATACGGCAGCTCGGCACTCTGGCAGGTCAGGAGTTGAACTGGGTCAGGGGTGGGTCCAGCTGGGTTTTGCAGGGAGCAGAATCGAATAGGTGTACCACTGTACGGCTTGACTGTTTGCAAACGGGATATCGCAAGAAACCAGCTGGTTTTTTAGAAAAATCGGTCCAGCTGGGATTTAAGAGGCAGATAATCTAGTAGGTACATTAATAAATAAGAGTGTGGTTTTGGTTCAGCTATGTATTTCTGAAAATCAGATTGTGGTTTGTGAAAAAATTGTTGTGAGTTGAGAAAAAGAAAATGATTCGGGTGTGAAAAAATTGTTGTGGGTTGAGAAAAAATGTTGAATGAGAAATATGGGGTGGAAGGAAATTCTAAATTATACTGATTAATTCTATATTCTATTAAGAATTCGCTTCACAGGAAACACTTTGGTTGTGATTTTAGATTCTTAACAGTGAATATGCTCTATAAAATTGAACCAAAGGGACCATAAGTCTAATCGACCATTGTTAGTCTGTTTAACTTACGATGTCCACATAACTCAGTAGAATGAATCTTATGCAACCACCACCGTTTCTCACTCTAACATCTCCCTCCCCTATTGCTAACGATAATGGTGGTCATGATGGATCTCGCTACAATGGAAGCTAGGTTAGGGTTTATAGGTTTGGTTTTAGCATCCTCTCTCTTTCCAGTTGTAGCTAAGATTGATGGTGAGTGATAAATTGATAATTGTTAGGTGGAACGATACAATGATAAGTGTTTATATAGTTGTTAGTAAAGTACAGGTCATGCACAATGATAATGATGTGGGTAGGGGGCAAGGCATCACTGAATGTCAGAGGAGGTGGCAGGCGCTGTGTTTGACGACGGCATCACCAGAGATGGTGCTAGAGGCCACCAGAGAGGCGATCCAAAGTTGAACCATATACAAACCAATGGAGCTTGATGGTCATGAAGGTTCTTGTTGGGTCCAACAAATTATAACTAGTAGCCGATTTGGATGTTTTAGCAACTAGTAGATTGTTAATCATTTATCCTCGAAAGTGTTTCAAAGTTCTATTCCCAAAAGAAAACATGTTTAAAGATGATTGGTGTTTTTTCATCACATCAAAAGATTAGGGTCTCTTGTTCGAGCACAATACAGTGGCACGTACTTTTTTTATTGTACAGATTGTCGGTCAATGTACGAGACCGCAAAACTGTGCACAACTCGGGCTGTGACCACAAAATCAGTTCTGCCGCCACCCAAGTCTGCCCCCGCCCCCTATGTCATGCCGCTGCCAGAGCAAGCCACCGAAGTGGCGGCAAGGCGCTGGCAACTCAAGGAGGCTGGATTGAGGCTTCAGAGTGCACTGGGAGACCACCGACTATGGTTATTGCAGGGTGCGAATCTGGTGGGTCGGGATGTGGATCTATCATTCTGACGGGGTTTTATAACCCGGCTTCAAGAAAGCACACAAAATTCAACAAAGACCCGACCAGTGAGGTCAATGGCAGGCAACTCAAAACCCTGACCGTCAAGGTCGCGACTAGGGTGCACAACCTAGAGCAGGAGAGCAGTGTCATGAACACTACTAACATAACCCACCACACGTCCAATTCAACATAGTAGCAGCGCGTGAATGTGGCCCAGAGGGGGGGTGAATAGGCCTTTTTGAAATTTATCGGAGCCTGCAACACTTAACAACCAGTTCAAAACCAGAGATATCGGACTAGTCCGGTAAAGTGCGGACTAGTCCGGTGTGTACCGACTAGGTTGATTAGGTTTGATCTATTAATTTAATTCTTCGATGTATGCAGCGGAAATATACAGTCAAATGAAGTGTTGCAAGATTATGGACTAGGGTATATCACAATTCAATCTTGTAATTAATGATTCAACATAAAGTATGCAATAATGGTTGAAACCCTAAATTGTTGTGATGAATAAGAACGATGAACACCAAGAAAGACACAAGGATTTATCACGTGGTTCGGCTCCCACAAAGGCAACCTACATCTACGTTGAGGAGTCCACAAAAGGACTGGGTCTTCTCCAACCCTACCCTCGTCGGATCGCCACGAAGGACAATCCTCTTCCACTTATCACAAAGGGGTGAATAACCGAATTCAAAGGGGCCTTCTCACACGTTGAGGGCTCCCTTAGATTACAACATGAAATACCACCAAGAACACACTCAAAAGATTACAATGAAATCACAGGAGTGTGTTAGAGAATCAAACCAAGAGCTCAATGAGTGTTGAACGTGTCTATCCAATGATCTAGAGTGTTTCCTCAAAGGATTGATCTTTGTTGCACTTAATTTCGTGGAGAGATGTGTTTTTGGAGGCTCTTGGGAGGTGTGACGGTGCTAGGGTTTGAGAGAGTTTAAAGTTGGGCCGTGCACCTCTATTTATATGGGGTTTATAAAAGTGACCGCTAGGGTTTAGAAAGATCGGACTAGTCTGTGGTGGACACCGGACAAGTCCGGTGTGCTGTGTGTAGCAAACCCTAAGTGTCCCGAAATATCAGACTAGTCCGGCTAGGTGCAGACTTGTCCGATTTCGCTTCTGGAAATCTTCGGACTAGTCCGATGGACATCGGGCTTGTCCGTATAGTGAAACCCTAAGTGAATTGGGTGACAAGTCCGCACTTGGAGGACTTGTCCGATTTAAGTCAGAGGGTTTTTCGGACTAGTCCGTGCTATTATCGGACATGTCTGATTTGGATCAGAATGGATATCGAACTAGTCCGGTGGCGATCGGACTTGTCCGATTTTGTGTGACTTGTGAAGTGTTTTGAGGACTAGTCCGCACTGGGAAGGACTAGTCCGATTCTAGTTAGAGAGATATCGGACTAGTCCGATAGATATCGGACATGTCTGATTTTGTGCAGAGAGGATATCAGACTAGTCAGGTGACATTCGGACTAGTCCTGTCCTGTGTAACTTTGTGCAATGTGTGTTTTTAATTGTGACTGAGCTCTTGGGGTGTGTTTCCTTAACACACTCCATACACAATGATCTACTATTCTTCTTCCCTGAGCTCATTTCAACTTTGCTCCTCATTCTCCCTTCTTTTGGCACTTTGCTTATTTTGCTATTAAAACCTGTGCTCATCTCAACAAAGAGGTTATTATCTCATTTGCTTGTCATAAATCACGCAAAACCCACAAGGGATTCCTAGATGCACTTTCAATCTCCACCTTTTTGGTGACTGATGACAACCAACTGAGATTTCATAAAATATGATAAAAATTGTGATTTTCATAAAGTATGCACATATGAGTCTAAAACACATCAAGCAGTGAAAACATAATCCATATGTGCATTCTTTATGGTGGTATGCATAACTAAGTACATTTAAACAGTGAGAGTGACATAATTGACATTATTCAACCAAAAGCAAGCATATATGACATTCTAGGAGCAAAATCATAGATTCCAACTTATACTTCTCAAAAGATCCTAACATTGCATCACAAAACCATAATTAACTCAAGAACATAGTTAAAGCTTTACAACCCGCAAAATAGTCAAAAAGCATACAAGAGAGCTCTCTCCTTGCATCCTACAGCTAAGGCTAAGACTCCCCCTCAATCTCTCCCCCTTTGGCATCAAGACACCAAAAAGAAGGAGAGGAGGGTCCTAAGGTCTTCACTCTTCGCTGTCAGTCCTCTCATCGTCGTCTTCGTCATCTTCATCTTCAGCCTGATGAGGAGGAGGAGGAGGAGGAGGAGGTGCGGAGCCACTCGAGCCCCCAATGCCAAAGTAGGCAAGCTCGAAGGGGGTCAAGGGCCCGAGCTCGGTGAAATTTGAGTCTGAATCTTCAGAGATTACTGGATGCCCAATGGGTTCGATCTCCAGTTTCTGGCAAATTTGCTTCACATTTGCCTTCACATACTTCATATCTTCCTTTCTTCTCTTGTTGAGCTTATGGGCCTTCACTTTGGCCTTTTTGCAGGAAGTGAAGATGGCAGCCAGGTATTTGAAGATCCCACTAGCTGATCCCCTTTGAGGGGCTGCCCTACTGGCAGGGGCAACTCTTGCATCTTCAGTACTTCTTGCCGGTGCCTCAGGACTGGAGGCCGGCAAGGGAGCAGCCTGGACACTTGGCTTCTGAGGCATCTGAGGCCTCAAGGGTAGGTGCTCCACATCCTTGATGAATTCAATCTTGGTGACCTTCTCGATCACAAACAACAGATATGGGGCATACCCACAAGACCTTTTGGGTGTGCAGGTTATGTTGACCATGTCATTCCAGATGTAGTCCGCCACATCAAACTGGCAGTCCTTGCTTATCACTCTCATCAATGTCCGGAGATAACCCTGCACACACCCAACATCTCTATCCTTGGGAGCGATGGTCTTCCTCAAGACTCTATTGAGCACCACAAAGAATGGCTTCATGTTCTTCGTGGATGGGGGGTTGAACTTGGAGTTTGGCTCATATAGGAACTTCATCCTATCCTTCTCAATGACACCTATGTTGTGGATGATCAAGCAGTCAGATCTTGAGGTGTCAAGGTGAAGCAGACTCGCAAAATCTTCTTGAGTGATACTGTACTTGGATCCAAGAGTCATCCAAGTAACACTTTCCTCATCTTCACTTGAGAAATGGCATGTTGCAAAGAATTATGCTATGACCTCATCATTCCAGTTGTTCCTGAAGGCAAAGAGATCCTTCAGGCCATGCCTCTCAATAGCTTCCACCACTTCAGTGAACAGGAAGCAGCCCTTCTTTTCAAAGTGTGCCCAATCAATCCATTGACTATGCACAACCGGTGTATTAATTGGGAGATACACAGATTTGTAGAAATCTGCATGGAAGTTGCACCAAAATCATCCATCGGCAGCTTGCTTTGGTCGGCCATACCAATCAATGCTTCTGAACTTTGCTGCCGAATCACTGCCTTTCCCATTGAACTTCTCTTCAGTGGGGTCCCGGACCCCTCCCCTCGGAGCATGCAGCTTCTATGGGCCAACTGGACCCGTTGCTATCGCTTTGTTCTTGCCTTTGCCTAGGCGTGCACTTGCCGAGCTAGGGCCACCACCGGTGGTAGCCCTAGAAGCTGGCACCTTGGAGGGCGGCTTCTTCGCTAGCACTTTCCTCCGAGCCTGTGGAGGATATGGAGCTAGCTCGGAAGGTCTCTCTTGGCGCTTCTTTCCAAGACTCGTTGAGGTCCAAGGTGCCACCTCGTGGTCCATCTCGACCTCAAAGTCAGAAACTTTATTGTTCGAGCTCGACATACCCTGAGAATGAGTTGAGTAAGGAATGAATGAGAATGAATGATACAAGGCATAGGTGTGAAAGGATAGCAATGAATGGCATTGAGGAATTGAAAAGTTAGGTTTTGGGTTCAGAAAAATTGGACTTGTCCGGTGTGCAGGCACGTGCATGGACCGGACTAGTCTAGTATTCATCCCCAAAAACCTAATCGACTAGACAGATGCTGATTCCTAATGTGAAACAAGCATAGCATAAACGTAATACATCAAGGAGGCATGTATATAGTGAAATATGCTAGGATATTCGATCAACAATGAAGAAATTTGGAATTTCTAGGGTTTGAGTGAAAATTACTGAAGAAATCGATTGGAATTGGGAGATGAGGTTGTTGAAGGCCGGACTTGTCTGAGAACTTAAATCCTGATGCGATAACGATCAAATTCCACCTAAACTTGCGAAGATCCGATAGAGAAATCAAGGAATCGCCTTGGGAGCTCGAGTGTGAGAGAGAGAACGCGTGAGGCAAGAGTGAGGATGAATGGATTAGGGTTTTGGCGGCGGCTAGGGTTAAGGACACGAAAAATCGGACAAGTCCAGAGATGACCAGACTAGTCCAAACTTTTCCAGAGGCTATATCGGACTAGTCCGTTATCTACCGGACTAGTCCGGCCTAACTGGCACTCCGCGGACTAGTCTGCATGGGCGGACTAGTCCGGGTAACCACGGACTAGTCCATGGTCACCAGGCATGAATTTCTTAGCCCATTCATATATATTTGAATGTAAATATTTAGAAAATAGGGAGTCAAATCAAATCAAATAATCTTGATGAATATGATCAGTAAGCATACAACAATCAAGCAATGATCATAATTCACAAAGATCTAATAATTAACATAGTTTTCAGAAGAAAATTGAGAGAGATGATTTTCACAATCCAATCAACATATTTTGAAGAATTCATACATGTATGCAACATTTCAAGCCACACTCCGAGCATCAAGGATGTTTAGCTCATTTCGGAGTTCACAAAAGCGCTTTTCATCAAGTGGCTTGGTGAATATGTCGGCCATATGCTTTTGGGTGTGGACATGGGAAATGGCTATATCTCCTTTCATGGAATGATCTCTCCAAAAGTGATGTCTTATATCTATGTGTTTAGTTCTTGAGTGCTCAACTGGGTTGTGGGCAATTTTGATGGCACTCTCATTGTCACAAAGGAGTGGAATACGATTCATATTGTAACCGTAATCCCTTAGAGTTTGTCGCATCCAAAGGAGTTGTGCACAACAACTCCCGGCTGCGACATACTCCGCTTCGGCTGTGGATAAGGCAATGGAATTTTGTTTCATGGAGGACTAAGAAACTAAAGATCTCCCTAGGAATTGGCATGTACCGGAGGTACTCTTTCTATCTACCTTGCATCCAGCAAGATTGAATTTTGAGCCTTTTGAGTACCAAAGACCAAGGTTGGGTGTATGAACTAAATATCCCAAGATCCTTTTTACGGATGTCAAGTGACACTCCTTAGGATTGGCTTGAAACCTTGCACACAAACATACACTCAACATAATGTCTGGACTAGATGCACATAAATAGAGTAGAGATCCAATCATGGAGCGATATACCTTTTGGTCGACACTAGGTCCATATTCATTGAGATCCAAGTGGCCATTTGTTGCCATGGGAGTCTTTATAGGCTTCGCCTTGTCCATACCAAACTTCTTGAGTATGTCTTGCGTGTACTTGGTTTGGCTTATGAACGTCCCTTCCTTTTGTTGCCTCACTTGGAATCCCAAGAAGTACTTTAGTTCTCCCATCATTGACATTTCAAACCTATCTGTCATGATTTTACTAAATTCCTCACAAAAAGATTGATTAGTTGACCCAAATATTATATCATCAACGTAAATTTGACAAATAAAAAGATCATTGTCAAAATTCTTTGTAAATAGTGTATAATCTACTTTGCCAATCTTAAAGCCATTTTCAATTATGAAATCTCTAAGACACTCATACCAAGCTCTAGGAGCTTGTTTGAGGTCGTATAGAGCCTTACACAATTTAAATACGTGGTCGGAAAACTCTTCGTCTTCAAACCCGGGGGGTTGCTCCACATATACCTCCTCCTTGATTGGTCCGTTGAGGAAGGCTCTTTTCACATCCATTTGATACAACTTGAAATCATGGTGAGTAGCATATGCAAGTAATATTCTAATAGATTCAAGTCTAGCTACGGGAGCAAATGTCTCATCGAAATCCAAACCTTCGACTTGTGAATACCCTTTGGCCACATGTCGTGCGTTGTTCCTTGTCACCGCCCCGTGTTCATCTTGTTTTTTGCGGAAGACCCACTTGGTGCCGACAATGTTCGCATTGGGTCTTGCCACGAGTTCCCACACCTCGTTCCGCTTGAAATTGTTCAATTCTTCTTGCATTGCCACCACCCAGTCCGGGTCCTTCAATGCATCCTCAACCCTGCGCGGTTCCAAAAAGGATACAAACGAATAGTGTTCACAAAAGTTAGCTATACGAGATCTAGTGGTTACTCCCTTTTGGATGTCACCGATGATATTGTCGATTAGGTGATCCCTTTGGACGAATTGGTGTACTCTTGGGTGTGGCACTTGAGGCGTTGCATCTTCATGATCATCTTCTTCTCCCCCTAAATGGTTGCCTTCGTTGACTTGCTGATTATCTTCGTATTCTTGTGGTCGATCTTGTGTGGGAGCTCCCCCTTGATCGTTGACCTCCTCTTGTGGCTCATCTTCCTCATACACGTGTAGAGGTGACTCTTGTTGTCGAACTTTACCTAAGTTCATTCTTTTCAATGCTTGACAGGGAGCTTCTTCTTTACCTAGTACACATGGATCAACTTGCTCCTTTTCGGAGCCGTTAGTCTCATCGAACACTACGTCACGTGCTACTTCAACAAGTCTGGAGGTCTTGTTGAAAACACGATAGGCGTAAGTGTTCGAATCATAACCAAGCAAGAAACCTTCATCGGACTTCGAAGCGAACTTTGAAGTCATAGGCTTCTTGTTTAAAATGTAGCATGGAGAACCGAAAACTCTAAAATATGAAATATTGGGTTTGGTACCGGTGTGTAGCTCATAGGATGTCTTCTTGAGTAGTCTATGAAGATAAAGTCGATTTACGGCGTGGCAAGCGGTGTTATTCGCTTCCGCCCAAAATCGATCCGAGGTCTTGTACTCATCGAGCATTGTTCTTGCCATCTCTATGAGAGTTTGGTTCTTTCTTTCAGCAACTCCGTTTTGTTGTGGGGAGTACGGAGCTGAAAACTCGTGATTTATGTCTTCTCCATCGAGGTACTCCTCTACTTGTGCGTTCTTGAACTCCGTGCCATTGTCACTTCGAATGTTCTTGATTTTCAATGAGAATTCGTTTTGAGCTCGCTTGAAGAACTTCTTGAGTATTCCTTGTGTTTATGACTTATCATGCAAAAAGAAAACCCAAGTGAAGCGAGAAAAATCATCAACAACTACTAAACCATATTTGTTACCGCCGATGCTTATGTAAGCAATTGGATCAAATAAGTCCATGTGAAGTAGCTCGAGCGGTCTTGTTGTAGTCATGACGTTCTTGGCGGGGTGAGGTGCTCCAACTTGCTTCCCGGCTTGGCACGCGCTACAAGGCCCGTCTTTCTCAAACACAACATCCTTTAAACCTCGGATGTGATCGCCCTTGAGGAGTTTTTGAAGGTTCCTCATACCAACATGCGCTAGCCGTCTATGCCACAGCCAACCCATGTTGGTTTTTGCAATCAAGCATGTGTCAAGTTCAGCTTTATCCTTGTTGAAGTCAAGAAGATAGAGCATTCCCTTTAACATACCATTGAATGCAATGGAACCATCACTCCTCCTAGAAAAGGTCACACCCTCGTCAGTGAACAAGCAATTATAACCTTTGTCACATAATTGAGATATGGACAGCAGGTTATAATCTAAGGATTCAACATGTAAAACATGAGAAAGTGAGTGTTTATAAGATATTGCAATTTTACCGGTACCGAGCACCTTTCCTTGACTATTATCTCCAAAGTAGATGCCCTCGTTTGGATCCTCATTTTCCTCATATTCAACGAACATTCTTCTTTCTTCGGTCATATGGTTGGTGCAACCACTGTCTAGCACCCATTTAGATCCACCGGAGGAATAGGCCTGCAACAACAGATTATGCTTTGGTTTTAGGTACCCAAGCTTGCTTGGCTCCTTGGAGGTTAGTTACAAGACATTTGGGCATCCACACATGAGACTTGGTGTTCCCGTGGCGTGGCCCAACATAATGAGCATAAGCCTTTCCATAATTATTTCTCATTAAGACATACAAGGCATCGAAGGTTCTAAACAATAACTGTTGTTGTTTATATACAGGACTAGTCTGGGAGGCCGGACTTGTCCGGAGGACCGGACTTGTCCAGACCCCGACCGGACTAGTCCGGACTTTTTCAGTTTGAGAGGGTCTTTCCTTTACAAAGGAAATCCTCTCCTTTTTATTCTTATGGCTTTTAGCATGTTGCTTTTCACCATAAGAATAACCAATGCCATATTTGACATTTGGAGGTCTTTGGACCAGGTATGCACTGCGTGCATATTTGATCTTCTCCTTGTCAAATATGCCACTTTGGGTAGGATGCTTATCCTTTGTAGAGGTTGGCTTGTCTTTCAAACTGATGTCAATTTTATTGCATGTACAAGTAGAAGCAACCTCAGTTTTAGTGAGTTGAGAAGGTGAACTTGAGGAGGATGAATGTTCACCTTGCTTGAGTGACTCAACTTGCACTTCAAGGATCTTGTTAACCTGGATCAGGTCAGCAAGTTGGTCCTTGATTGTAGCATTTGAGTCGGTTAACTCCAACCAAGTTTCCTTGCTTGAAGCTAACTCAAGCTCTAGTGAATTTCTTCGTTCCTTTTCAAGTTCTAGAAGCTTGTCAGGTTCAACATATTCCTCCTTTTGGGAGATGATCATGTCCTCTTGACGATGTATCAACCTCTCCTTCTCAACAAGTTGATAAAGTAAAAATTTCATTTTTATGGCAGTTTTTCTATCTAGTCCAACAAGCATATCCTCATTATCACTATTGATTTCATCATCACTAGAATAGGAATGCACGGAAGGGGGTTTAATGGTTACCTTGCGTTTATCTTCCTTTGCCATAAGGCCAGTGCCATCTCCCTTCCATGCGCCGAGTTTAGGGAAGAGAGTAGACTTCTTGGATGTCTTCTCGATGGCTATGCTAGCCATCTCTTCTTCTTCGGATGATGAGGACACATCATTTGAGTCCCACTCTTTCCCTATGTGGACTTGTTCGGCTTGTTTCTTCTTCTTGAAGAATTTCTTGGGTTGAGGCTTGACTTCTTTGGTCTTTTTCTTGTTCTCTTCATATGGGCAATCAACTATAAAGTGGCTATACTCACCACAATTATAGCATGCCCGCCTCAACTTTGGCTTTGTTCTTTCTTTGTACTTTCCTTCGCTTGATTTAGCACCTTGTCTCTTCTTCATTATTCTCTTGAATTTCTTCATGAACAATATCATGTCTTCTTCATCTAATTCACTGCTCTCGTCATCACTTTCTTCTTCTAGCTGAGCTTCTCAAGCTTCTTTAGATAGGGGCTTGAGGGTGGACTTCAAAGCAACCCCTTTCTTCTTTGCCGAGGTGAGGTCGGCAATCTCGTTGACATGCTTTGCTTGTTTTTCCATCATCTCGAAGTTGATGATCTTTCCAAGCAATTCATCCGGAGTCATCCTTTTGTATTTGGGGCTTTCTCTGATCATGGAGCATAGGGTGACATTGCGAGGCATGAAAGCTCTAAGGATGAGCTTTACCACCTCGTGGTCATTCCACTTCTTAATTCCGTATGATCTGACCTTGTCGAAGAGTGTCTTTAATTGGTTGTACATGTCTTGGCGTGACTCGTCTTCTTCAATTGTGAATCTTCCTAATTCGCCTTCAATCATTTTGATCTTTGCTTCATGCACATGTCGATCACCTTCATGTGGAGTTTGTAATGTGTCCTATATCTCCTTAGCAATCTCGAGTCCATCCACCTTGGTGAACTCGTCCCGACTGAGCGAAGAGGTAATTACGGCCGTAGCTTGAGCATTTCGGTGAATTGCCTGCTCTTGGCTTGGTGTGAGCTCTTCGTTGTCGTCCGGGATATCTATCCCTGTGCACACAATATGCCATAAACTCGGATTGAGGGAAATTAGATGCATTTTCATATTTTGCCTCCACATTGAGTAATCACTTCCATTGAAATGTGGGGCTTTTCCAAGTGGGATAGACAAATAATGATTATTATTTGAATTGAGACAATCATAGTTAAAAGGATATCAGGAGTAGTCGGTGTGACTACTCCCCTTCTTCTTTTCTTCAATCTTCACTTTCCCTTTGGAAAGTGTCTTCTTTCTTAGGAGCGCCTTTAGTTCTAGCATCTCTTCATCGTCGTCCTCGAAGTCTTGAATGGCTTCGAGGAGCTTCTCCACCTTTAGGTTCTTGTCATCATCAACCTTTTCTTGGTTGTTGCTCTTGTGGATGTCCTTCATGTCCGACACGATCTTCTTCGAGCGATTAGTCTCTTTCTTGAAGAACCTACTCTGATAACAATTCAATGTGGCCTAGAGGGGGGAGAATAGGCCTGTTTGAAGTTTGTCGGAGCCTGCAACACTTAACAACCAGTTCAAAACCAGAGATATCGGACTAGTCCGGTAAAGTGCGGACTAGTCCGGTGTGTACCGACTAGGTTGATTAGGTTTGATTGATTAATTTGATTCTTCGATGTATGCATCAGAAATATACAGTCAAATGAAGTGTTGAAAGATTATGGACTAGGGTATATCACAATTCAATCTTGTAATTAATGATTCAACCTAAAGTATGCAATAATGGTTGAAACCCTAAATTGTTGTGATGAATAAGAACGATGAACACCAAGAAAGACACAAGGATTTATCCTGTGGTTCGGCTCCCACAAAGGCAACCTACGTCCACGTTGAGGAGTCCACAAAAGGACCGGGTCTTCTCCAACCCTACCCTCGTCGGACCGCCACGAAGGCCAATCCACTTCCACTTATCACAAAGTGGTGAATAACCAAATTCAAAGAGGCCTTCTCACACGTTGAGGGCTCCCTTAGATTACAACACGAAATACCACCAATAACACACTCAAAAGATTACAATGAAATCACAGGAGTGTGTTAGAGAATCAAACCAAAAGCTTAATGAGTGTTGAACGTGTCTCTCCAATGATCTAGAGTGTTTACTCAAAGGATTGATCTTTGTTGCATTTAATTTTGTGGAGAGATGTGTTTTTGGAGGCTCTTGAGAGGTGTGACAGCGCTAGGTTTCGAGAGAGTTTAAAGTTGGGTCGTGCACCTCTATTTATATGGGGTTTCTAAAAGTGACCGTTAGGATTTAGAAAGATTGGACTAGTCTGTGGTGGACACCGGACTAGTGTGTAGCAAACCCTAAGTGTCCCGAAATATCGGACTAGCCTGGCTAGGGGCGGACTTGTCCGATTTCGCTTTTGGAAATCTTCGGACTACTCCGATGGACATTGGACTTGTCCATTCAGTGAAACCCTAAGTGAATTAGATGACAAGTCCGCACTTGGAGGACTTGTCCGATTTAGGTCAGAGGGTTTTTCAGACTAGTCCGTGCTATTATCGGTCTTGTCCGATTTGGATCAGAACGGATATTGGACTAGTCCGGTGGCGATCGAACTTGTCCGATTTTTTGTGACTTGTAAAGTGTTTTGAGGACTAGTCTGCATTGGGAAGGACTAGTCCGATTCTAGTCAGAGAGATATCGGACTAGTCCGATGGATAGTGGACTTGTCAGATTTTGTGCAGAGAGGATATCAGACTAGTCCGGTGATATTCGGACTAGTCGAGTCCTGTGTAACTTTGTGCAATGTGTGTGTTTAATTGTGATTGAGCTCTTGGCGTGTGTTTCCTTAACACACTCCATACACAATGATCTACTATTCTCCCTGACCTCATTTCCACTTTCCTCCTCATTCTCCCTTCTTTTTGGCACTTTGCTTATTTTGCTGTTAAAACCTGTGCTCATCTAAAAAAAAAGAAGTTAGAATCTCATTTGCTTGTCACAAATCATCCAAAACCCACAAGGGATTCCTAGATGCACTTTCAGCGCGGCTCTACCACCTGACGCAAACAAAAGATTAATGATATCTAACCTAGCTTGCTCCCTAACACATAGTTACTAAAAGTCTTTTTCATCCAAGAACAAAATAAGAATATGTGGAAACAACAGAAGGTGAACATAGTTACAGGGAATATGTCTCATGAAAGGTTATTTTTTTCATCGATCAAACGACCATGGTGACAATACATAGAGCAAAAATTTATTATTTCTCTATACACGGTGACAATACAAAGAACAAAAATTTATTTAAATGAATCAAGCATGACGATCACCGGAAATGACGAAGGACAAATATAACAAGATATGCATATAAAGTCTGAACTAAAAGATTGATGACATAAAGCAAAGACTGAGAACAAGCAATCAAATGTATAATACAGAGTCCTCTAAACTATGCAACTTGAATAACTAAAACTAGATGATAGATTATGTCATAAGTTCATCTGGGAAATCGTTTTGATAGAACAAAATCCTAGCAAAAAATAAGCAAACATACCAATTCATCCACTCCATATCCAGTGCAAACAACCTAAGGATGTGTTTGGTTGGGAGTCAAAGTGGGATGAGATGGATCCATCCCAGTTTTTAGGGATGGGATGGTCCCGTTTTTTGTTTGTCTAGAGGGATGGGACGATCCCTGTTTCTTGTTTGTTTTGTGGGATGGTGTGGGACGAAATGATCCCATCTCTTGTTTGAATGAAAGGATGGGACAGAGACATGTGAGTATGAGTACTTCTGAAAGGTCACGCGCATGTTTCCACGGAGGTGGGACGGATCCGTCCCCATGTTTTCGGTGGGATGGTTCCATCCCGCATCTAGGTGGAATATTCTCTTTTGAGGGATGACTCCATCTCACATGTCTCCAAACCAAACAACAAAAAAGTGAGATCGTCCCGTCCCGTCCCACTATATCCCTCGAACCAAACACACCCTAATAGAGCATATGCATCCACTCCAAATCCATGAAGCCAATTAATATGACCTGCATCAGAAAACTATCTACCTTCAATCAAAAATTAATAGAGCGTCACTGGTGATAACTTATCATGCAAATGTATGGTAATACTAATACAATAGATTATAGAAGCTTGAAGAAAATGAAATATGGATCACGAAGCAAATCTCAACGAACACGATTTTCTGTTGAAACCACCTCTTCCTCTTCCTCTTGTAGAAATATCCCTGCTGCTGTTGGAAGAATTACTTGAACCAGACACAGGTAGATCACAGTGACGGCAGCGAGAGCAAGGACAGCGATCGAGTGTACAGTGACCACGGCGAGGGCAAGGGCGGCGAGGGTGAGGACAGTGATGGTGAGAACGACAATGGTGAGGGCGGTGCTCGGCTGCGACAACGACGAGAGCAACCACGGCGAGGGTGAGGATGACAAGGGTGAGGCGGCGCTCGATGGCAACGGTGGTGAGAGAAACCACAACGAGGGTGAGGATGGCGCTCGGCGGTGACGGCAGCAATGACGGCGGGGGATGGCTTGGCGGAAAAAATGAAGATTTTTGCAGACTTAGGTTTTGCAGGGTGTGGCCGATGCTTTATTGGAGTTTATTATCACAAACTATAAATATCATTTTCACAGGCGGCTGCAAGTTTTAAACCGCTCGTGAAGCTGAGGAGTCGCACAAAGAATTTATAAATATTATTATCACAAACGTCTGTTGGTTAAGAACCGCCTATAAAAACTTATGACACTTTGTCATCGACTAATGCGATACATATCTACATCATTAATGTGTAACACATCAATTAATGTGATATATAGTCCATAAGTTCATGGTTATATGTAGATCATTAGTTTATGGTTATAACACATCCATTCGATGATCGACGCTTAGAAACACATCCATTCAATGATCAACCATTAGAACTAAATGTTTATAACAGAACAGATAACACACAGATGAACAACATTAAGTTTATTAACTTAAAAACAACATTACAAAACAAGAAAAGTACAACGACATCAACTAAAGACAAGAAAATAATAAAACTAGTTCTACTCTTCCTCCTCGAGCTCCTGGTGGTCCAGGGGTCCAGAGGATCGCGGCCGCTTCAGCGCTGACTCCCTTGGCGGGCTTGGCAATGTCTGGTTGTCGGCCATTTGGTGTGGAGGATGATGGGGCACAGTGGAGAAAGAAGAGGAGGAGTACTACGGTGTTTTTGAGAAGATGATCGATGGTGTGCGGAGAAGAGGAACGCGCTTGTGTCTTTATATCATCGTCTGACTGACGGTTCACTTCTCGGCGCGCAGTTGTGGGACACTTCAAATTGAATTTGAAGGACGGCTCTCTGCGCGTTCTCCTCGATAACCCTAAAGTTCCCATGCCCGATCGCTTCACAGGCGGCTCTTAATTAGAAGCCAACTGTGATAAGTAACTGAAGATCATATGCGGTACTTCAGGAGATTTGCCTGTAATAATAGCGAATATCACATACGGCTTGTGTATAAAGTCCTCCTGTGAAAATGGGTATGTTTACACAAGAGGTTTAGTTTTACAACCGTCTTTGATATTCTATCATCACAGACGGCTATTAATTCATTGGACAACACATATGTATTTTGTAACGGACCGCTTGAGTTCAAAAAGCGAAGCGCCTGTAGCAGCGTTGTAGCAGCGAAGGCTTATTGTAGCAGCATTGATAAAACATTGATCTTTGTTTTTATTATTTGTTTGTATTGAGTTCATGTATATGTATGTAAATCTAGCCATGGCAATGAGAAACACACATGGTATTTGTGAATAAAAATCCGCCCAGTAAAAATATGCAAAAAAAACTTGTTACGGCCGAGAAAATAAATCAAGCATTATCTTTGTTGGGTTTACAATAGTACGCTTTCGTTTCCTCAACTCTAAAATGCTTCGGGATATTCAATTACTATTGACAGAAAGCTATTGTAGAAGCTGTCATTTTCTTTTGATCCTGTTGATATAGGCAATCAGGTTGGGCGCAATGCTTTTGGTAGATGTGGATCTTTTCCCCAAGACGTTTATAATTTAAATAAGATTGGTTATGTTTAATAAGTAGCTTTGATGGTGATATCTTTGATAAAGAAAACAGAGTGACAGTTACTGAACACATGTTATATTTCTGTTGGATTTGTATTGCCTGTTGTCCCGTATGTTTCACCTCATGAAGCATTTGATGACCCTATTTTTCTGGCAGCTCTTCCGCCCACTCACATGCTTCAAGTTCAGCTAGTTTTTGTTCTGGATCATAATTTTGGTTGTTGCATTTTTTTGAAACTAGTTGCTTTCTGTATACAACTGTTGCATGTGGTCATGTGGATTTCCATCGAGATTCCGAGACCCTAGCAGAAAGATTATAATATAGATTTTAAATCAGTAATGCCTTTAATTGTTTTTTTATTTTTGAGATTTTTTCTGAATTTTAGAATTTTTAAACACTTGATTCTTTGATTCGTATACTAGTATATTTCACTGACGAAGTGACAACTTAGCGATGTAGCAAGACAACCAAGCGGGCACAGCGGCCGAGCGGGCTGGACACCAAGCGAGCACAACGGCCGAGCGGACTGATTATCAAGGGAGCGGGCTTGCAGGCGCTGCTGGCAGCCTCTAAAAAACACGGGCGCCGGCAGCAGGAATCACCCCCCTTCGACTCGCGGCGTTTGCGGTGGTGGGATGGGCCAAACCATCTCACTTTCGTGCATAGATGTGTGTGGTGGGGGAGGCGTCACTAAACGTGGGAGGAGGTGGCAAGCGGTGTGACAGACGATGACCGCGCATCAGAGATGGTGCTAGAGGGTACTAGAAAGACATGGATGGCAGCCGAAGATGAACTGTAGATGTACAGATGGATCTTAACGATGATGATGGTTTGCTCGGCCCAATAAATTTGAACTAGTCGCCAGCTTGGATAATCTGGGGACTAGTCGCTTGTTAATCATTTATCCTCCTAAGTGTTTCAAAGTTCTATTTCCAAAACAAAAAATATTTCAAATATGTTTGATGATTTTTCATCACATCAAAAGGTCAGGCTATATTTTTGGTTGCATCATGTACCCAAGTGTGTGGAACTGCGATATTTACCTGATTGTAATTCTGCTAAAGATTCATACGGAAAAAAAGATCTGGATATCTTGTTCGAGCACAGTACGGTGCCATGGATTATTTTCTTGTAGAGATCATTGGTCAACAAAACAGCGACCAATTCGGCGCCTTGGATTTTTTTCTTCTTGTAACTGTAGATATCGGAGGTCAATGTATGACATGGCACAACAGTGCGAAACCGGAGACATGTTTGGAAGTACAAATTTTGCAAGTGTTTTGCATCTTCATGTAGACTTTCAATTATCAGGCTCGAGGTCTGTGCCTGTCAGTTTGTTGTGTGTGACGACGATTTGGCTTACGCGCACTCGAACTGAAGCAGCCGGGAGGGAGCTTGGCAGATCTTAGTTTTTCACCGTGGTCTGGGTGCAGCATGGGCCGGCCGCAGGAGATCAGCGATTTAGCGCACGTCCACGACAAAGCCATCATGTATATCCGGCCCGAAAATAGAATCTCAATTCATTTTTTGTTACTCTTTTAAAGGGAAAGAAAGTTAATGTCCCAAAACTCGGGAATAAGAAGAGAAAACGTCATACAGAAACCCAACCTTGTGTCTGCCTGAAAATTGCTAGTATTGTTGTTAAGGATGACTACTTCCTCTGTTATTAAATATTATCATTAGGATAATAATTTTATTGATACAAATTGAGATGGGGTAATACATTGTTTCAGTTGTCTAGTGGCTAGATGCCTAGATCGCCTATTCGTCATAAGGCAGTGCACCCAGTATATTCATACAAATAAAGGTCGATTGAACTTAACAACGAAGAGGGTTATCATCATGTACTGTTTATTTATCGTGAAGTAAAATATAGCAACCAACATGAAAATTGACAAAATACGTGGAAAAAAGATGAACAGAGGACGGCAAAATTCTTGATAAAGCAGATATATACCACGTTGGTACAAATTTGCTTTGATCAAGCACTATACGACATCTGTCTTGACACAGTCGGAGGATGAAGTTTCTAGCCCTGATTCTGTCCACTCAAGGCGTCATGCTCCGTCCCAAATGGTGGAGGATGACGGTTTGACTTTGGGTTCCACCGCTTGGGATCCCATGCTGGATTGAAACATCGACCTCTATCTTCAATGGCAAATGATTGATAATGTTTGAATTCGGGCTCTGCCACTCCGGACATCATGCTGGATAGAAACATCAGGTTTCGTCTTGTCACACCCGATTTTATTAAGGATAAAACCAGCTGCAAAATACATGTATGCCAGGATCAGTTTCACCATACATGTATGACAAATAGTGATAAACAGTTCTATATCACATACAAACAACATTTATACCTTTAAAAGAGCTTTGAAATAGCAGCGGGAGAGGAAAAACTCTAGGACAACCACAGGCAAATCGATTGGCAGCAAAGCGACCTTCTGATGCACCAACTTCAATATGACTTGCCTTCGTTGAATCTTCTCTTTACTGAGCAGCATTATAAAAGGTACAACAAGGCAAGTATGAGTATCATCCCGTGGTACTCAGCAAGTGTGGGAAAATAAATGACATGTAGGCCAATCAAAAAGGAAAGGCTGATAGTGGTTTAAGCACTAAGCATTAAATCTATCCTTAGCTTTCATTAGCAACCTACATCTAGGTGTATATTCCCAACCATAATAATAATAATGAACCAATACCAATATCATTCCCAAACCATCATCTCAACCATTAACTAATTATGAATTGGACACCAAGCCGCTCTTGTCCGTGAGCACGGCTGTCATGACAGTTTTCCAATCTCTGCAGAGAATGTACCCTTTACCCACAAGCCGTGATTTCATCCCCTGTTGCCAGGTGGACTAAGTAAACCTCCCTGTTGCCAGTGGTGATCAACCATATTTCACACTTTCGTAGGTGTGTGGCCAGGAGATCACTACGAGATCTTTACAAAGGCACTCCCGACTAGCACTAGCCCACTGAGGTTTCACCACTGAGGCATCTACTAGAGTATCCCTTCGCCAACAGAAGCCCCCTCTTGAGCCTTGCGGATCCAAGGGAAGTTACGCTGAACCAATTCCCCGCACTATCCAAACACTAGCACTAAGCTGGGAGGAACCTAATTAATTGATCAAGTTGCCCCATACTCATTCTTGCGGTGGTACTAAATAGCTAGGTGACTTTCTCCATAAACCGGTCCTTAGAATCCGGCAAGGTACATACCCCAAAACCCGGGTCTCGTGCAAACTGCACCATACCATACAAACCAACCCGCCAGATTCCTATCCACTACAATTCATTTCACAATTCACAATAAATGATCATAACAATTAATAATATAACATGTAAGTAGAGCATTTCCCTCCCAATACTAAGCAGGACTAAGCGTAAAAGTAATAATAACATACACCCAAACCAACCCGGTGACAAGGAATTATATGGAAGGGTAAAGTAAATAGGATTCAAATTATTAAGCATGCAACTAACTATAATCCCTAAAATAGGCACAAGATGGTCAAGGTCACTTGCCTGTTTTTATATAGCTGCTCAGTCTGCTGATTGAACTCTTGATCTTCAAAGTCTTCGCATAGCTTCTCAATCGTGACACGAATGCGTATACACTATCAACGAAAGAAAGGAATAAAGACGATCAATAACAATACATCGTACCTACAAAATTAAGTCAGGAAAACTACTACGCGAATATTTTACGACGGCACGAGAGTGAAGGAATTAAACGACGTAAATCAGAGTTATAGGCATTTATCACGATATATCAATGTTTATACTTTTACACATCATAATTAAACTAATGATTACGATGATAGAATAAATTTTTATTATTTAATTATGGCTTTATAAGTCAGACCCATTTATAGGTTTATACAATTCTTATATTTATTTCTAAAGCTTCTAACTACTATTAATAATTTTTATATATGCTAAATACATTTAATCAGGTAAGTTCAATATTCTAATATATTAATAGACATTCTTACAATACCTTTCAAATTTTACTTAACTAAGGAGCTCATCTATTATTTCTAATGGTTCTAGGTGCTAAATAAAGTTAATATGCAATTTCAACATTAAAACATATTATTTATCATTTTCTTTAGGAGTTGTTATTTAAAATGGCAGGTTTCTAGGTGCTTATATGTGATTTCAGCATAACTCAAGGTCCCTAAGTGAGTGCTGGTAACATCTAGGGGCTAATATGCAAATACCAGGACCTAACATCAATCTTTAAGTATTTACAAGGGACCTAAGAGAAAAACATCGAAGGGGCATGCTCTGATCCATTTTGAACCCTTGAATTCTAAACGGATGCACTAGATTAGTGCATGAAGGGGTACGCCACGTTGATCGTTGGATATAAAATGAAGGGTCCAGATTTAATATGACCGAAGTGGTAAGGCCTTTCTAATCTCAGCCCTTGATGCAAAATCAAAGGATCAAGGGGCAAGAAGTGGGATGCTTCTTCCTCTATGGGGTCGGCACACCAGTGCCGCCATGGACGGCGCCTCAAGCTTGCTGGAGCTTGCAAATCCAAGGGAAAAATGCCTAACCTAGTATCCGGATACCCAAAAATGAAGGAGAAGGTCGTCTCAAGCTCACCTAGGGCATTTTTGTGGTCCAAAACAGGGTGAGGAGGGATCAGCGACGTGTAGAGGTGGAGAGGGCCGTGGGACTTCATCGGGACGGTGTGTCGACAACGGGAATTCACATTCCTGATTGCCAAGGAGGCGTTCTGGAGCACAGCTAGTACCATGGAAAGGTCAGCGCGAGAGGAAATCGGCCCGAAAGGCCAGAACGACGATGAGGGCGATGGGACATTACCAAACTCGACGGAGTTACAGTTTTCACCGGGATTCGTGGCGACTAAGGCAGGGACGTGCCGCTGAAGATCATGACAAGCACCCAGAGGTGTCAAATCGAGCAAAGGTCAGCGACCCCAGGGAAATCGCGCGGCGGCGGCTTAACGGGAGAAGGCGCATGGCGGCGGCTAGGCGCTAAATTTTTGGGGCAGGGGAAATCCAAGGCAACGTGGTCTACGATTTATGGAAGCGGCGGTTCAGATATGGAAAGGAATCTCAGTGAGAATGAGATTTGCGAGGTGGTTGCCGGGTGCAGCAAGCATCGCGCGGGCGTGCGCGCTTGAGGAAGGCGGAGTGATGGGGAAGAAATCAGCGCTGACTTGTGGGGCCCGCGCAAAGGGAGGCAAGGGCGCGGTTGAGCGCATGCGCGCGTAGCGGAGGCAGCGGCATCGCACAAGTGTGGCTGGCGGCGGGCGCGCTAGGGTTTCACGGGGCGGTGGCGTCTTGCGCGGGTGATGGTCGCACGCGCACGGGTGAGCTAGGCCAGCGCGGGCGAGCTGGGCCGTGTAAGTAAGTATTTTTTTTGTTTCTTTTAATCTAGGGTGTTACAACCCTACCCCCTTAAATGGAATCTCGCCTCGAGATCCTGAAATGGTAGAATGTAATTATCTATGTTTTGAATAAATTGACAAGTTATCATTTGTTTTTGCAAGTAATTTATTTCTCATTTAATTTCTACTTTAGGTGTTAAACAATTTATTTTAAATCTTCCCAAAGATTAAAACGTCACGCAGATGAGAAGTTTAACACAATGAATTTGTTTTAAACAGTCTTAAGAGAAAGTTTTATTATCACACAAATGTACACCTTTTTTGTATATTCATTTATGAATCTTATTACTAATATTATTATAAGTTGAACATGGTGCTAAAAGGCAAGATTGGGTTGTCTTTATCATTTCTATAATTTTTATGAATCCAAACGTATTTCATCTATTAATATATATATATATATATATATATATATATATATATATATTACACCTAATGACTAATGATAAAAGTATGCCCAGTTGATTACGATTTAAATGTTATCACACAATACCATACATTATTCTTATTTTTTCTTTTACTTTTGTTCCTATATTTCCAAATTTTAATTTTGCCAACATTCCTAACGTGGTTTTAAATTTAGAATCTTTCACTCAAATGTATTATTTTTACAAATACGTAATCTATATTATTATTGATACTATTATCATTATTATTTATTTTACTTTTGAAAAATACGAGTGTTACAAGACCTACTAGAGTATTCTTCGTTCTTCTCTCTACTTTATTTGAATTCAAATGTGTTCCCTTAGCAATTTAAATTATTATTTTTATCAAATAAGCATTCATGATAGAATATCTCTAATTTATTTAATTTAAAAATACTATCATACATGAACATTTTATTATTTTTTTATACTTCTATTCTCTATTTTAAATTTTGAATTTGATCAAAATTTGTCATGTGGTTTTCATTTTATAATCTTTCAATTAGATTTATTAGCATGATGAATGTATATTTTTTAATGTTGTTACAATCCCACCCACCTTAAAAGGAATCTCGCCCTCGAGATTCAAACGGGTTGACGAAGAAGAGAGGATGTGATTTACTAGTGATCGGCTACCCCCTTTAAACAAACAAATGCTATACATTTATGGTTGTTGTTATTATTAATCTTATGCAATGCATCAAGCAACATGTTCTAATTTGTTGTGAGGAAGGCATGGGCTTCACTTGCTAACCAGAGGGGACCTAAGCAAGTGATGTTTATTAATCTTTAAGAGTCTTCTTCTCCTTTGCGTTGTCCTCATATGTCGGTCTTCGAGCTCTCGCCGTTTGAGTCGAATCTTCGTCTTCATAAACGAGGTCAAAGGGAAGTCTAAGAGGTCCATCCTAGCTATGGTAACATGCCTAGAGTCGATATATAGCTCTGATACCACTTTGTCACACCCGATTTTATTAAGGATAAAACCAGCTGCAAAATACATGTATGTCAGGATCAGTTTCACCATACATGTATGACAAATAGTGATAAACAGTTCTATATCGCATACAAACAACATTTATAACTTTAAAAGAGCTTTGAAATAGCAGCGGGAGAGGAAAAACTCTAGGACAACCACAGGCGAATCGACTGGCAGCAACGCGACCTTCTGATGCACCAACTTCAATATGACTTGCCTTCGTTGAATCTTCTCTTTACTGAGCAGCATTATAAAAAAAAGTACACCAAGGCAAGTGTGAGTACCATCCCGTGGTACTCAACAAGTGTGGGAAAATAAAAGACATGTAGGCCAATCAAAAAGGAAAGGCTGATAGTGATTTTATGAATTAAGCATTAAATCTATCCTTAGCTTTCATTAGCAACCTACATCTAGGTGTATATTCCCAACCATAATAATAATAATGAACCAATACCAATATCATTCCCAAACCATCATCTCAACTATTGACTAATTATGAATTGGACACCAAGCCGCTCTTGTCCGTGAGCACGACTGTCATGACAGTTTTCCAATCTCTGCAGAGAATGTACCTTTTACCCACAAGCCGTGATTTCATCCCCTGTTGCCAGGTGGACTAAGTAAACCTCCCTGTTGCCAGTGGTGATCAACCACATTTCACACTTCCATAGGTGTGTGGCCAGGAGATCACTACGAGATCTTTACAAAGGCACTCCCGACTAGCACTAGCCCACTGAGGTTTCACCGCTGAGGCATCTACTCGAGTACCCCTCCGCCAACAGAAGCCCCCTCTTGAGCCTTGCGGATCCAAGGGCAGTTACGCTGAACCCATTCCCCGCACTATCCAAACACTAGCACTAAGCCGAGAGGAACCTAATTAATTGATCAAGCTGCCCCATACTCAGTCTTGCGGTGGTACTAAATAGCTAGGTGACTTTCTCCATAAACTGGTCCTTAGAATCCAGCATGGTCCATACCCCAAAACCCGGGTCTCGTGCAAACTGCACCATACCATACAAACCAACCCGCAAGATTCCTAACCACTACAATTCATTTCACAATTCACAATAAATGATCATAACAATTAATAATATAACATGTAAGTAGAGCATTTCCCTCCCAATACTAAGCAGGGCTAAGCGTAAAAGTAATAATAACATACACCCAAACCAACACGATGACAAGGAATTATATGGAAGGGTAAAGTAAATAGGATTCAAATTATTAAGCATGCAACTAACTATAATCCCTAAAATAGGCACAAGATGGTCAAGATCACTTGTCTGTTTTTATATAGCTGCTCAGTTTGCTGATTGAACTCTCTATCTTCAAAGTCTTTGCATAGCTTCTCAATCGTGACACGAACGCGTATACACTATCGACGCAAGAAAGGAATAAAGACGATCAATAACAATACATCGTACCTACAAAATTAAGTCAGGAAAACTACTACGCGAATATTTTACGACGGCACGAGAGTGAAGGCACTAAATGACTTAAATCAGAGTTATAGGCATTTATCACGATATATCAATGTTTATATTTTTACACGGCATAATTAAAATAATGATTACGATGATAAAATAAATTTTTATTATTTAGTTATGTATTTATAAGTCAGACCCATTTTATAGGTTTATACAATTCTTATTTATTTCTAAAGCTTCTAACGACTATTAATAATTTTTATATATGCTATATACATTTAATTAGGTAAGTTCAATATTCTAATACATTGATAGACATTCTTACAATACCTTGCAAATTTTACTTAACTAAGGAGCTCATCTATTATTTCTAATGGTTCTAGGTGCTAAATAAAGTTAATATGCAATTTCAGCGTTAAAACACATTATTTATCATTTTCTTTAGGAGCTGTTATGCAAAATGGCAGGTTTCTAGGTGCTTATATGTGATTTCAGCATAACTCAGGGTCCCTAAGTGAGTGCTGGTAACATCTAGGGGCTAATATGCAAATACCAGGACCTAATATCAATTTTTAAGTATTTACAAGGGGCCTAAGGGAAAAACATCAAAGGGGCATGCTCTGATCCATTCTGAGCCCTAGGATTCTAAATGGATGTACTAGATTAGCACACAAAGGGGTACGCCACGTTGATCGTTGGATATAAAATGAAGGGTCCAGATTTAATATGACCGAAGAGGTATGGCCTTTCTAATCTCAGCCCTTGATGCAAAATCAAAGGGTCAAGGGGCAAGACGCGGGATGCTTCTTCCTCTATGGGGTCGGCACACCGGTGCCGCCATGGACGGCACCTCAAGCTTGCTGGAGCTCGCAAATCCAAGGGAAAAATGCCTAACCTAGTCTCTGGATACCCAAAAATGAAGGAGAAGGTCGTCTCAAGCTCACCTAGGGCATTTTTGTGGTCCAAAACAGGGTGAGGAGGGAGCAGCAATGTGTAGAGGTGGAGAGGGCCGTGGGACTTCGTCGGGACGGCGTATGGCGACGGGACTTCGCGTTCCTACTTGCCAGGGAGGCATTCTGGAGCACGGCGAGTACGATGGAAAGGTCAGCGCGAGAGGAAATCGGCCCGAAAGGCCGGAACGACAATGAGGGCGACGGGACCTTACCAAACTCGACGGAGTTACAGTTTTTGTCGGGGAATTGTGGCGAGGAAGGCAGGGACGTGCCGCTGAAGATCATGCCAAGCACCCAGAGGTGTCAAATCAAGCAAAGGTCAGCGACCCCAGGGAAATCACGCGGCAGCGGCTTAACGGGAGAAGGCGCATGGCGGTGGCTAGGTGTTCGGTTTTTGGGGCAGGGGAAATCCAAGGCAGCGTGGGCTACGATTTATGTAAGCGGCGGTTCAGAGATGGAAAGGAATCTCGGCGACAACGAGATTTGTGGGGTGGTTGCCGGGTGCAGCGAGCATCGCGCAGGCGTGCGCGCTTGAGGAAGGCGGAGTCATGGGGAAGAAATTAGCGCTGACTTGTGGGGCCTGCGCAGAGGGAGGCAAGGGCACGTTGAGCGCACGCGCGCGTAGCGGAGGCGGCGGCATCGCACGAGCATGGCTGGCGGCGGGCGCGCTAGGGTTTCACGGGGCAGCGGCATCTTGCGCAGGCGATGGTCGCACGCGCACGGGCGAGCTAGGCCAGCGCGGGCGAGCTGGGCCGCTTAAGTAAGTTTTTTTGTTTCTTTTAATTTAGGGTGTTACACATCTCGAATGGCGGAGGATGAATGTTTGAGTCTGGGCTCTGCCCGCTTGGGACCTCATGCTGGACGGAAACATCACCATTGCTGCTGGCGGGGACCTCTCTAGCAGCTACCTCAGCAGCAAGACATAGGACAAGGATGGGAGGAGGATGGCAAGGCGATGGACGCACAGCATTGTGGCTCGCTGGCTGGCTGGCTCTTCTTGCGCACCAGAAATCTTCTACCTACGTGGCTGTTTCTTGCTCTTGGGAGTTGTGTCCATTGAGAACCTGGGTTGGGCCTATATGTGGGCAGAGGTGGTCGAGTAAACACCATGCATATATGAGGGAAAGAATCCGAAACGTAAAATAAGCATGTTATAGTGTATTTGATAAACTAAAGATTTTTATCACGTAGTGTTATATATATATATGTATATATATATATATATCAAAAGTATATTAGTTAGTATTGATAAACAGACATATATATTAAAATATATTTAGTATAAATAAATTGTCAAATTTATTAAAAGTATGTCAAGTAGTATAGATAGTTTTCATATATACTGAAATAAATTAATTAGTATAAATAGATTGTTATATATATCAAAAGTATATTTGATAATATAGATAAACTGTTATATATATAAGAAGCATATTAGATAGTATGTATGCATATATATACATATATATATATATATATGTGTATATATATATTTGCATATATATATATATATTTATGTATATATATGTGTGTGTGTATATATATATATATACATATATATATATATACATAAATATGTAGCTACCTCTATAATTAAGTTTATTTGTAGCGGATCACATGCCTCCGTTCAGCATATATAAGATTGGTTGAAGCTCGACCAGGCCCAGGTTCCGGTGAAACACACATTTAGTTTCTTTGTTTTTGGAAGAAATAAAAAATTATGATCATTCAAAAATTTTTTAATGGTGATACACACTTAGTTTTTGAAAGAAATAAAAAACTGTGATCCTTCCAAAAAATTTTTATTTAAAAAAAGAAATAGGTATTTTCAAACAATCTGTGCACTATAGGAAAATGCATGATTTACAATGGCTAAAATAATTTACGACGGTTCCAGGGTTGGCCGTTGTAAATTAAATAATTTATGACGGTTCGGATCGGCCATCGTAAATAAAAGCTTATCTACAATGGCTTGGTCCGGCTGTTGTAAGTTAAACATTATTTACGAAGGTTTCAGGGTTAGCCGTCGTAATAAGGTTTAACATACAGGTTTAACATACGACGGTTGGACCCAAACTATCGTAAGTTTGAAACCCTACACCTCGCGGGTCGGGCGGGCGGCCATTCCCACACTTGCGTCCCTTCTTTATTTTCTATGCGCTCGCCCACCCGCCGCCTCCTTGTCTCTTCCTCCGCACTGCCGCCCATTGAGTCGTCATCTGCGCGCTGCCGCCAACCCGGGCCGCCACCTACGCCACAACACCGTCGCCCGCGCACGCCCTACCACCCGCCTGAGCCGTCTCCTGTACCTCCGCTCAACCTCAGCACTACCCCGTCACCCATATGTGCCATGGCGCTCGCGCACGCCACCACCCGGTCGCCCGCAAGCACCACACCGCCTATGCGTGCCTTTCTGTCGCCGGCAGGCACTGACTCGCTGTGGTCCGCTAGGCCCGCCGTCGTACAACCCCGCTGCCCGCGTGCGCTGCCGCGCCCTTTTGTCATCATTTGAAGGTTAGTTTTGTTTTAGATATTTGAATAGTTAGTTTAATTATTTGATTATTAGTTAATTTAATTATTTGATTAGTAGTTTAAAAATTTGCTTAGTTATTTGAATAGTTTAATTATCTGATTAGCCCCCTCCCATCTCACTCGCTTTGTCCTCACTCGCACCGTCGCCTCATCACTATCACTGACGCCTCGCCGCGCTCCATCACCTCGCCGCCGTCACCGACGCCACGCCGCACTCCGTTGCCTCGACACCATCTCTGATGCTGCACTGAACTGCGCCGCCTCACCAGGTCACTATAGGAAACATTTGCGACGGCCATTTTAATTTGCGATGGCTGGCTATCGCAAATGATGTAACTTACAACGGCCCGCACATGGCCGATGCAAGTCAGCCTGCTGTTGCTAACAAAAGGTCAAAGTGTGATGAAAGGCCCAAAGGCCATCGTAAATAAATCAACTATTGCAAATAAGTGATCGACTTGTGACGGCCCAGCCCAAAACCTTGCAAGTTACTCAATTTGCGACGGCCAACCCTAGGGCCATCGCCAATTCAGGTGGTCGTCACAAATTTTTGAATATACCCTCCGGCCCCACTCAACCCGACACCATTTCACCGCCCGCCACACTAGCACTCGCTCCCTAGTACTCGTGCCCACCCGCCGCTGCCACCTTGCTCGCACCGCCACGCCGGCGCCCACCAATGCCGTTGACGTCGGCTGCGGTCTACCTCCCTGTCCGCCACCACCGACGCCGGCCGCCACCCGTCTCCTGAGCACCGACGCCACCCGTCTTCCGAGGGCAGCGATGGAGGCCACCATCTCCTACTAGCAAGCCTGCATGGACTAGATGCGGGAGGAGATGAAGATGCAAAGGCGGGCGATGGTGGTAAGTTAAAGTAATTTAAATTCATCGCATTTTTAATAATATGTAATAACCTGTAATGTTTGCAATGACAGTCCTTTCAAGGGCAGGGTGACTAGGGGGTGCAGCTCGAGCTACCTCCATTGCCACCGCCAATTCCACCACCACAAGTCCACCTACTGCCGCCAGTGCATCCTTCTTCGGGTTTTCAGGTAACAAAAAACATTCTTACTTAGTCTTAATTCGTCAAACATAGGCAAATCTAATTCAACTTAGCTACCGTAGTCTTAGTTAGTCTTAATTAAAAAAAATAGTCAAATCTAACTCAAATTATCTAAATTAAGTTCAATATGATCAATTCTAGCTAAAAACAAAGTTCCAATAATCAATATATCAAACAACTTCTATGTCTTACAGGGATTGGCGACGAAGGCTCAAACTCCGTCGCCGTCTATACCGGTGCCTGGACTGATGCGTGGCGAGGACGTTGGCGGCTCATGATGTAGTGGACGCTAGCAGATAGCCGCTCTTCTTTGTTTTTTGTTCTTGTGATGTGATGCGAGACGCTTTGTGATGTGGTGGTGACTGTGTAATTGATGTTATTGCTGCTGTTATATGCAATATTCTCTTGCTGCTGTCTGTTGAGTCTCTGGCCATCGAGCTGAGCAACATTTTCTATTTTTCAGAAAAATAAAAAACCTTATTTGCGATGGGTTTTATACAATACCGTCGCAAATAAGTCCTCTACTATTTGCGACAAGTATAGTGGCCGTCGCAAATAAACCTAAATAATTTGCGATGTCTTGCGAAAGTCGTCGTTAATAAGGTCTTAATTGCAACAGTTGTGGTAAGCCATCATAAGTAGTTAACCGATCATTAATGCCATATTAATGACGTATGATCAGAGGACTGTCAAGACCAGTAATGCTGCCATTACGGCACGTTATCACACTATTAACCACCCCTAACCCTCGTAGATCGTGTATAGGGCAGTTATTACAGCCTGAGCCACCTGTCGGGCCATGACACATGCTGTAACAGCCAGTCCTTGGCATATAAAAGGGTTGCACTGCACGGTAGAGCTCAAGCTAAGCATAGGCAACTAAGCTCAATGAATCCCAGGTCATCCACACTCATACAATACACAAACACCTCGTGGAGTAGGGTATTATGCTCAAGCGGCCCGAAAGACGTAAAAATTCTCTTTGTTCACCCTTGTTCCTAATCTTGATTAGTGACCCGCCTAAACACAAACCTTCGCGGACTACTTTTTAGTAGTATCGAAGGAAGTATCATAGTCTACACTTTGACATTTGGCGTGCCAGGTCGGAGCTTGGCTCAAGATCTAAAAAATGGTGAACTCCGCTGCTACTTCCAACGAATCGGCTGCACAAGCCCCTGGAGGAAATCCCTCCAATGTTCGGCAGCCGCCCAACATTGTTCTTCCAGCACGAGTCATTCCACCACAAGCACAATCTGCTGCTGCAGCCAACGCTAGACAGTAGGATGGAGCGTACATGAGAAGGAATAGTGGCGCGCTGAAGTTGAGCACCTAGTTGCAGCCACAACCACTACGCTCAACAACCAGGGTCTGCACCATGCAGGGTAGGCACCTTCTCGTAATAGGACCTTGTCTTGAAGGCTTGTTCCTGCGGCATCGCAACCAAGGAGACGTGCGCCCTCTCAGCAAGTGATGTCACTGCCCTTCGGGGCTCGTCGTACTCATACAGCGTCGAGGCTCCCGACTCAGGACCTTCGGTCGGAGCTCGACCACCGCTAGATGAGGCAGGACGACCGCGTCAACATCGAGTGTACTCTCGAGAGGTGACCTGCTCGGGAAAACCCTTCTCCTCTAGTAGTAGGAGGCGGCTGTTCAGCTCTTGTCATGCATCTCCGCATTATGGAATGGCCACCCAAGTTCCGACCTCATCCGCCGGAGAAATACGATAGGACAGTCAACCCTGTCAAGTTTGTAGGATCGAAGAGCACGTTAAAAGCTACCAGAGGGGGGGGTGAATGGTAGATTTAAAAATCTTATGCAGCGGAAACAATTAAACCCCAAACCCTTTCGGCAGAAAAACGATCTGTTAAAGAAATTGTGTGTGAGACTAATCTAAACGTGTTTCACCATGACAAAAGTGATAGATATAAGATATAATCAAGTCACGGAGACAACACAAAAAGAATCACTCAAATCCATCGAGAAAAACTCAAGTTATGATCGAAAGATCAAACAAAGGTCAATCTGCCATACCCGAGAAAAAAAACAGTTCTGGAATGCTGCAAAGAAACTCGTGTAGATCATAGACCACATATCCAATGACCGTGAAATTTTGACAGATGATAGATAATCGAGTTGTGAAGACAACCCAAAAAGAATAACGTCAATTGGATCTGTAAAACGCGAGTTATGATAAAACTACCGACGAAAGGTAGTGCTGTCCAGAAACTCGACGAGTAAAACTTGTCTGGAACAAGTCTGACGAACAAGGCACAAAAGTTCCTTCAAACTATGAATTTTATTTAATAGAACACAAGAGGAACAGCCCCAAAGTCGTGCACCACGATCTCTGGGCTCCCTTGCTTATATAACCAGCCCTTAGCCTAACCCAATATGAACTAGGACTCCAATCCTACTCAGATCACGAATCGTAACTTTCCATAACTGCTCAAGATTCTTCTATACGCAGATAGAAGCAATCTTAAGACTTCCAAACACCTTAGGAACGTATCCCACATTCCTTAACAACTCAAATTCGTGACCCACACGAAATCCTATCATAACCAACTCAAATCTTTCCATATTTGAGTCAAACCCGACTCAGTCACAGCCTGAGTCCATAACCTAGTCGGTTGGACCTTTCTGACCAACTCTTTACGTCCACATCTCTTCATCATGTCTCGGAACCATGTAGCCACGTCCATGCACTCCTTGCACACGTGCAAACATCTTCCAATGACGTCCACGATACCTTCATATGCATTGTTCTTGATTCAATCATGCTGCGCAACCTCCTGATCAGCTCAACTACAATTCCTCTTGAATTTGGTTGTTGGAACCTCATCTCCTCCCTGAGACTAGTCCAATGGATCCCGTCACTAGCCATGTCTTGAACTCAAGCAACACCTGCACATGAATAAACAACCAATCCATACGAGCCCAAGTCCTTGACTTGACTCAAGTTAGTTCTGAACACAACACCTTACGTGAGAACCTCAAATAAGCATGTTGCAAAGCATAGCAAAACGATATCAGCCATATCATCCAAAACGCACCAAAAATTTAGCAAACGAATACTAAGCAATCTTTCCAACAATGTAAAGCAAGTACGAAACATTGCAAATGAAAAGCAGAAGCACTACGGTCAATTTCCGGACCTTGCCAGAGCAACCTGGACCTTGAGCCGGAGCTAACAAAAGCTAGTAGAACCTAGCGCCGGAGCTTACCAGAACTAGTATAACCAAGCTCCCGCCGGAGCTTACAAAACTAGCAGGACCTAGCGCTGGAGCTAACCAGAACTAGTCGGAACTAGTAATCCCAAAAGCCAGAGCTAGAAAAATCAACTTCGGAGCTTAGAAAAAATACGGCGGAGCTATCAAAAACATGTCGGAGCTATCAAAGACATGCCGGAGCTAAAGACAAAACTTCACCGGAGCTAACCAAAGCTAGTCGGACCTTGCTGTAGCTCGGAGCTAGAGTCGGACCTTGATAAAAATGTGTTTTGGTGATATTCAAAACTTTTATCGTCAAAGCAAGTGTATTCACTACAAGCCAATGTATTCACCACACATAGGTCTTACAGAGTTTCTTCAGATCTACTCCACCGCCATTCTTGCGGTTGGAGGAAATGAGGCTGCCATGGCCAATTATTTTCACATGGATTTGACCGGAATTGCAAGGTCCTGGTTTATAAGCCTACCCCTTGACTCCATCTACAGTTGGGGGTAACTATGCCACCAGTTCACTGCCAACTTTGGAAGCTCCTACACATTGTCTTGCACCGAGTTGGATCTCTTCACCGTACAACAGAAGTTGGGAGAGTCACTGCAATCATTCATCCAATGATTCTCTCAGGTACAAAACACTATTCCTTCTATCTCCAACGCTCTTGTCATTTTTGCGTTCCGACAGGAGGTTCGAGACAAGAACATGCTGGAGAAGCTGGCAACCAAGGATATTAGCAGCGTCACGTAACTCTTTAGATTGGACAACAAATGTGCCAGAGCTGCGGAGGGCCGTGAGATGCACTCCAAACCAGCTGCGGAGGCTGGTCAATCTGCCTCCAAAGACGATACTACTGCCACCGGCAGTGGCAAAAAGAAGAAAAAGTCAAGTGGCAAGAAGAAGTCACTTGCTGGAGCACCTACAACTGCAGCTGTCGTAGCACCTTGTGGCCGAGGGCCACACCCCGACAAGCAACCTTGATCATCGTCTGAGGACGGTGAAAAGATGTGGCGCTCGATTCAGAAATCTACAAGCCACAATCTAGAAGACTTTCGTGAGGTCAAGAGGCTTGCTAAACGCAACAACAAGGGTCAAGACGACACCTCTTTCCACCAGCGAGAAGAGGAGCAGAACGTCGGTGAAGAAGCTCTGTCTGATCAGGAGCTAGACTTCCAAGACACCAAGAAGGCGATAAAGGAGGTCTACAACACCGTCGATGATGACTTAGACACTTCTAACAACGAGCATCGGAAGACTCTCCATATGATGAATGGAGGGTCCTGGGACATCACCTCTCGGCGCATTCTGAAGAATATGCGTTGGGAGATGGCTGCTGCTGTTCCTACTACGAAGGCAGAGCCTTATCAAAAGTAGATGGATACTTTCACTACCTTTGCTGCTTGGAACTGTCCAAAGAATATGGCGGGAGTTGGACAATTGCCCCTGATGGTCTCTCTAACTATCAACAACATCCAACTCTTCCATGTCTTGGTGGATGGAGGCGCGACGATTAACCTCATCAACTTCACAGCCTTTGTGAAGCTCCAACTCAGTCTCTCGGACCTCAGGACCTCATGCCCATTATCCGGAGTGGGTCCGGGAGCCATTATGCCTCTTAGATCTGTTACTCCTCCTGTGACCTTCAAGACACCAGAGAATTATCGATCAGAGAAACTGGTCTTTGATGTCGCACACATCAACCTTCCCTTCAATGACATCCTAGGCAAGCCAGCCCTGTATAGGTTCATGGTGGTGGCCCACTATGACTACCTCGTGTTGATGATACCAACTCTAACAGGCATCCTCTGGATTTGAGGGGACCACACTGCTGGGGTTACTGCGGTGGAGAAACTTCATGCGCTTGCAACAGCGCAAGAAGAAGACTCCGGCAAGGAGAAATCTGCTCAACAACCACCGAGCTCGCGCCAGCGTGGCTCAACTTCTGCACCTCGTGTGCAGCCAAGCAACGATACCGACATTCCCGTCAAAGTCAGCCAAATCGGTTTTGATGCCGCTCAGACCACCCGTATATCAAGAGGTCTGACTGACAAATAGAAACTCGCGCTCGTCACTTTCCTCCTTGCAAATGTCGACGTGTTTGCATGGCAACTGTCACGGATGCCTGGGATCCCCAAGGAGGTGATCGAGCACCATCTCAAGATATACCCCGATGAACAGCCTATACAGAAGAAGCCCCAGAAGCAATCCGTTGAGCGGCATAACTTCATTCGAGAAGAAGTCAAAACGCTGCTTGATGCTGGATTCATCCGGGAGGTTCATCATACACGATGGCTAGCAAACCCAGTTGTACCAAAGGCCAGCGGGAAGCTTCAGATGTGCATCGACTACAGCACACTGAATAAGGCATGTCCAAAAGACCCCTTTCCACTACCGAGAATAGATCAGATAGTGGATTCTACCTCCGGCTGTGAGCTTCTATGTTTCTTAGATGCATATTCTAGATTTCATGAAATTCCAACGTCTAAGGAAGGAAGAGCACACTGCTTTCATTATGGTAGATGATCTCTATTTCTACACAGTGATGCCTTATGGCCTCAAGAATGTGCCCTCTACTTTTGTGCTAGCTATGAACAAAACATTTGGGAAGCTCATTCGGGATCTAGTGGAGGTATACGTCGATGACATTGTCATCAAGGTGAAGAACAAAGATTCACTCCTTGACAACCTTCAATTCGTCTTTGACAAGCTGCGCCTGACACGCACGAAGCTCAACCCCGACAAGTATTTTTTTGGGGTTAACTCAAGAAAGCTTCTCGGTTTCTTGGTGACCCACCAAGGAATTGAAGCAAATACGATGAAGATCAAAGCCATCAAAGTGATGCGGCCTCAGGTCCATGTCAAGGACGTCCGGAAGCTTACTGGATGTCTGGTTTCGCTCAGCCAGTTCATCTCAAGGTTGGCAGAGTGGGCGCTTCCCTTCTTCAAGCTATTGAGGAAGTCCGAACCATTCCATTGGTCTGAAGAAGCAGAGAAGGCATTCCAAGAGCTCAAGCAACCCCTCACCACACTACCAATCATGATAGCTTTGAAGCCTGGTGAGCCTCTTCTGCTTTACATCGCTACAACTATGGAGGTTGTCATGATGGTTCTCGTTGCGGAAAGACCAGAAACGTCTTCAACCGAGGAGCACAGACCCCTCCGGGAGGGTCTGAAGCTACCTGAAGGCGAGTTTGGGTCCCAGCCCCCAGGCACAAATCCTAAAGGCAAGATGCATGTGGATCAACCTCTCTCATCCGAGAGAGTAACTATTGCTCAAGAAGGAGATCCAGACCTCTCCAGAAGGGTCCAAGTTGATGAAGAAGAAGCATCGGACTCCTCTGTGAGGGTCCGAACTTTCCAATGTCCAGTGTACTTCATCAACGGAGTACTTCATGACGCCAAGACTTGGTACATTGAGGTGCATAGGCTGCTGTACGTAGTTCTTATTGCCTGAAGGAGGCTACAACACTACTTCCAAGCCTACTTCAACGAAAAATATCATCAAGTGGGCAGTAGGGTTGCATAATTTGATATCGAATTCCTTCCTCGATACACAACAAAGAGTCAGGCGCTAGGTCACTACATGGCAGAGTGGACACCTTCTTCATCAAGTTCGGGGGGCCTCAACAAGCAGAAGCCGGAACCTAAGGTCCCGGTCTTAACTGAGCCTCACTGGACTCTCTACTTTGATGGCTCCGTGCATAAGCAGGGGGACGGAGCTGGAATCCTTCTCCTCGCTCTGACCGAGGAGAAGGTCAAGTACATGGTGCTCCTCGACTTCAAGGCAACCAACAACATGGCAGAATATGAATCTCTCATCTTCGAACTCAAGTTGGTGCTATCATATGGCATCCGACAGCTACTGGTAAAGGGTAACTCGCAACTCACCAACAAACAAGTCAAAGGTGAATGTAGTTGCAATAACCCTCAGCTTGTTGCATTCTACTTGAAGTCCAGAAGTTGTAGAAAGACTTCCACGTCTTGGACCTCTATCATGTCCAATGCCTCAACAACGCTGAAGTGACGACCTCTTGATGAAGGCTTCAACTGGGGCTCAAGCACCTGACAGAGTTTTTGTCAGGAGATTACCAGCACCTGCCGCTCAGCCTACCAAACTAAGTGAAGGGGGATAGACCAGCACCCCGAAGCTGGCGATCTCGGTGGCCCTGTTACCATGGCGTTCACCAAGGATCGTATGCGCTACAGGAAGTTCCGAGCAACCAAGCCACAAGATCCAGAAGCTCAAGTAAGTCCTGATGCATGGATCTCAGAGGTCTGGGACTACTTGAAGGGCAAAATCATTCCTGAAGACGGTGTATCCACTAAGAGAATTGTCGGATTGGCTAAAAGATACACGTTGGTAGAAGGGGATCTCTACGACGTGGTGGCAACGACATTCTAATGTGGTGCACTTCCCAAGAAGAAGGTTGCGAACTTCTCGCAGAGATCCATGGAGGTGAGTGTGGGAACCACGCATTATCTCGCACGCTGGTCGGTAAAGCCTTCCCGCATGGTTTTTACTGGCGTACAACACTTGAGAATGCGGTCGAGCTGGTTAATAAGTGCGAAGCGTGCCGGTTCCACGCGAAGCGAATTCATACACCGGCCTAGTCACTGCAAATGATTCCTCTCTCGTGACCATTCGATGTGTGGGGGATGGATATTTTGGGACCTTTGCCAAAATTCGTCAAAGAGTATCGGTTCTTATACGTCGCCATCGACAAGTTCACAAAGTGGTTGGAAACTACTCCAATTGTGACTATCAACAAGCAATCTACTATAAAGTTCTTGAAGTCCATTGTTTGAAGATTTGGAGTTCCAAACAGAGTCATCACTGACAACGGAACCCAATTCGCAAGTGCATCATTCCATGAGTGCTTCGAAGACCTCGGCATAATAGTCAGCTATGCATCAGTAGCTCATCTGGCAAGCAATGGCCAAGCTGAGAGAGCAAATGCATAAATACTCAAGGAACTCAAGATGCAAACTTATGAGCGCTCGAAGAAACATGGCGCCATCTGGATAGAAGAGCTTTCATCTATGCTGTCGACAAGCCGAACAACACCCAGCTAGGCAATAGGAGACACACCCTTTTTCTTGGTGTACGGAGCCGAAGCAGTCCTTCCTCCAGAGATCACCATGGGTTCTCTCCGGGTCTAGACCTACGACGATGCCATGCAGGATCAGCTCCGGCATGAAGACCTAGACCTTGTCGACGAGGCATGGTGCCAAGCAGCTGTCTGAAATGCGCGATACCACCAGGCGCTCTGGCGCTATCACTAAAGGTATGTGCACAACCGACAACTGAAAGAAGGCAATCTGATGCTCTGGCAAGTACTTACTCGTGAAGGGATGAACAGACTTTCCCTCGGCTGAGAAGGTCCCTTTCGAGTCATCAAAGTTTCCCGTCCCAGATGTGTTGCTTGGCAACAGAGGATGGGATACCACTTCCCAACCCCTGGAACATTGAGCACCTTCGTAAGTTCTACAATTAGTTACACGGAGGTGAGTCTGTATTTGTATAAAATGTATTTCATAGAGTCTATGAACAGAGTCGGGTTGGTCCTAGATCAAAAAGCACACCTAACCTGAACCTGTACTTTAGGTGTGTCTTTACCTTCCCTGGGTTAGTACAAGATGAATAGCACACTTAACTTGGTCCTTTACAAGTGTGTCATTGTCTCCCCTGTTATTCGGACCTATAATGAAATACATTTATGTACAAACAGACTCTACGTGCATTAATTTTGCGCATGCTCATTATTTTTATCATCTCTTACCTTCTTGTCAATATCAATGTTGTGCAATCCACTTGAAATTTAGTCCTAAAGGTTCATGTGATATATAAGATTTATTGGTAGTGTTCTATTGGGTCTTAGTATTGCTAGATGGTCTACTCACCTGAAAACCAAGGCCAATGACATGTCCGAAGTGCGCTATCAACATAGACTGTTACGCCACTCTACCTATTCTGGTGGGTGTTTGTAAGGTGGGTCTAGAAAGCATACGGTTCTAAGGAAGTTGAATTAGTATACTTATGTTGTCGCAGTGAGTTTATTAGGATCTAAAATACAAAGAAGGGTAATAAGCTGCAAATGAGCTATAGACAAGAGGACGAGTTTTACTGCTTTTCTTGTCTCTCATGCGCGGGAAAAATGAACAATTGACGGCAATCTGCATGGCGATGGTGGATGTTGTCGAAGCAACAGAGCTCGAACAACCCTAGGGGGCCCACCGTAGAGGTTTTATGCGTTGACAGTGGGCATCGTCGAAGCAATCAAGCTCCAACAACCCTAGGGGCTCTGCTGTCAAAATTTTACGCATTGACAGTGGGTGTTGTTAAAGTAATCAAGCTCCAACAACCCCCAGGGGGCCCGCCGTAAGTGTTTTACGTGTTGACAGTGGGCACCGTCAAAGCAATCAAGCTCCAACAACCCCCACGGGTCCCGCCGTCGATGTTTTTGTAAGTGCATCTAGGATATCCCTTGTGGGTTTTGGCTAACTGATGACGAACATATTAGATCCTAATGAAACTATTGAGATGATTGCATGACAAACAAAGCGAAACAGCTCGATGCCACAAAAAAGTGAAAAATGGAGTGGTGTCCAAAGAGGAATACTTTGATGGAACTTGGAAGAACAAATTATATTTTAAAAGTATAGGGAGTGTATGAAAGACACACATCCCAAGAGCTCACGCCCTTGCGTAGGGGTAAGGGTTTTAAAATTAACCTAACATCTCACAGTGCACCGGACTAGTCCGTTTTCCAACCAGACTAGTCCGCCAGAGTTTCTGGAGTCTGCTTTCACATAGGGCCGGACTAGTCCGTTTTACAACCGGACTAGTCCGCCAGACTTTCTGGAGTCCATCTTCACGTAGGACCGGATAAGTACTTTTTCCAACCGGACTAGTCCGCCAAACTTTCTGGACATTGAGTTGCACTGTGACTGGACTAGTCCAGACTTGCACCGGACTAGTCCGGTATTAGGGTTTTACAATGGTTACTTTTTGGAAACCCTATAAAAAGAGGATCCACGACTTTCCTATGACAACACACGTCGAATACTGCTGAAAATACAAACCCTAGCGCCGCCACCTTGTCCCAAGAGCCCAAAACACATCTCCCCACACATCTAAAGTGCAAAAAGAGTAAAATCAATTGAACACTTGGATTCGGGATTGGGAGATAGTCGTTCCTTTGTGGCAAGATCTTATGGTTTGATCTTTCTACACTCATACTCTGCATTGTAATACTTTCAAGTGTATTTGATCGCTTCTTTCGTTGTAATTCTCGTGGGAGCCCTCAACGTGTGAGGTTGCCCCACAAACTCGGTGATTACCTGTGCTAGTGGAATCAAGTCGGCCTGTGTGGTGACTTGAAGAGGAAAAGGGTTGGAGACCAGACTCTGTGTGAGCTTCCTCAACGAGGACGTAGATCTCGTGGTGAGATCGAACCCCGGTAAAAATTCGTGTCTCTTGTGCCTTATTTCTTTTACATTTTGTTCTAGATCACTTGATTATTAAACATCAATTCAAGTTGCTTATAAGTTTCCACGTGCATTCATACAATAATCGTAAACCAAAGTATCAGTTGTTCTCATTTCCGCTGCTAAAAGAATCTAGTTTCCCAAACAACGCTAAATTAATTCACTTATTTCAGCACACCAGACTAGTCCGCCCACACAACCGGACTAGTCCGGTCAAACAAGTTTTTGACAACTCTATTAAGTGCACAGGAAATTTTAAAGGCCTATTTACCCCCCTCTAGGCCACATTCAATTGGTATCAGAGCAAGGTTCTCCGTCAACGAGACTCACATCTTAGAGAGATCAATGGCCTCTAAGAAGAACAACAATATCCCGAAGACGAACATCAATGAGGAGGAACAAGAAGCTAAAGCCTTCAATGTGTTGAAAGAGAGCCCACATGATGATGAAGAAGTGCGACAGCTAAAGACACTCCTGAGAAAGAAACTGCTAGCACAAAAAGGAAAACAAGAAGAGAAGACGACTGGGAGTGGTCATCACGACTACTCCCGATATCCTTACAACTACAACCGTCACAATTCAAGCAATCACTATCTCTCTATTCCTATGGGAAAGCCTCCACAGTTTGACAGATATGACTACACCATGTGGAAGTACAACATGAAAATGCATCTAATATCTCTGAATCCTAGTCTGTGGCACATTGTTTGCACAAGCATAGATATCCCGGACACGGATGAGGAACTCACTCCAGAACAAGAACAAGAAATTCACAGAAACGCACAAGTTGTCGTGGTGACTACATCATCACTAAGCAGAGAGAAATTCACCAAAATCGATGGATTACAAAGTGCAAAAGAAATCTAGGATACACTTAAGACAGCTCACAAAGGAAATAGGTCAGTTCATGAAGCTAAAATTGAGATGCTTGAAATAGAGTTGGGGAGATTTGCTATTGAAGAAGGCGAATCACCTCAAGACATGTACAACCGGATGAAGGCACTCATCAACAAAATTCGTGCCTATGGAAGTAAGAAATGGACGGATCACGAGGTGGTCAAAAGAATGATTAGAGCCTTCATGCAAAGAAATGTCACACTTTGCTCAATGATTAGAGAAAGCCCCGGATTTCACAAAATGACTCCCGATGAGTTATTGGGGAAGATCATAAATCATGAAATGATGGAGAAAGAGGCTCAATACGTCAAAGACTTAGCCGAACTCACCTGTTCCAAAAGGAAAGAGGTCGCTCTCAAAGCAACGTGCAGACCCAAACTCAAAGAAACTCGTGAAGATCAAGACGACGGAAATACAAGCGACGAGAGTACCGATCTTGATGATGAAGAAATGGTACTCTTTATCAAGAAGTTCAAGTGCATGATGAAAAGAAGACAAGGCAACAATTCAAATGAAGGCAAAAGCAAGGATAAAGGGAAATCCAAGGCTCGACGCACTTGCTACAACTGCGGAGAGTATGGTCACTTCATGGTGGACTGCACTTATGAAGAAAACAAAAAGAAGAAGGAAACAAGACCTCAAGATAAGAAAAATTTCAGAAAAAGAAGACAAGCCCATCAAGATCACATTGGCAAGGAGTGGGACTCAAACGACGAGTCCTCCTCCGATGAAGAAGAAGAGATGGCCACAATCGCAACCAAGAAACCTACTATGAGAGCCACACTCTTCCCAAACATGGGAGGACGGGATATGAACAACCACACTTGCCTTATGGCTAAGGAAGGCAAAAAAAGGTTCGACTTACTCCTCCTACGCTAAATTCCTCTATTGATGACTTTGATAGCTCTAGTGATAATGAAGAAATGTTTAGAGGATTAAGTAAAATTGCTTTAAATAAAATGGAAATGTTGTCGAACAAAATCTTTGAAAAGGAGGAACTTCTTAACCGACAAGAAGATATGCTCATCCGTGAAAGGAAGAGATATCAAGAAGTTGAAAAGCTTCTAGAGCTTGAAAGAGAGAAGAACGAGTCACTTGAGTTTGAGCTAGCCTTGAGTAAGGAAACTTACTCAAAGCTAGAGGACTCACATATTGCAATCAAGGAAGAACTTGCTAACTTGTCAAAAGTTAAAAAGATCCTTGAGGTTCAAGTTGAGTCGCTCAAGCAAAGTGACTCCTCTTCCTCCAAGAGCTCTTCCTCCAAGGTTCGACAACAATCGGAACCTGCACTTGCACTAGTAAGAAGAATGTTATTTCTAATACTTCAACTTCTCATAATATGCATCCTTCCACAAGCGGCATCTTCGATAAGGAGAAGATCGAATTTGCACGCAGTGCATATATGGTCACTAGACCTCCTAATGTCAAAGATGGTCTTGGTTTTGACAGGAACAAACACATGTCTACTCCTAATCATGCTAAGAATAGAATCACTTTTGTTAAGGAGAAATCCCATGAATATGATTTACAAATACTGTTTCGTAAATTTGATGCTTCCTATGTTCTTATGAAAAACAAATATGGAAAAGTCATTGCTAAATATACAGGGCCACGCCACAAGAACTTGAAAACTCGTGTGTGGGTTCCCAAGACTCTTGTGACTAACTTGAGAGGACCCAAGCAAGCTTGGGTACCTAAAACCAAGGAATAATTCTGTTTTGCAGGCTTACTCCTCCGGTGGATCTAAATGGGTGCTAGATAGCAAATGCACAAATAACATGACCGGAGAGAGAGGTATGTTTGTGGAGTACGAGTACAACAAGGATCCAGGTGAAGGCATATACTTTGGAGATAACAGCCAAGGAAAGGTCCTTGGTAGCGGTAACATTGAAATATCCTCTCAACACATCTTATCTAATGTTTTACATGTAGACTCTCTAGATTATAATCTTTTGTCAATATCTCAACTATGTGACAAAGGTTACAACTGTTTATTCACTAATGGGGTGTGATCGTTTTTAGAAGAAGCGATGGCTCGATTGCATTCAAGGGAATGTTGAAGGGAAAGATTTATCTTGTTGACTTCAACAAAGATAAAGCCGAACTCAACACTTGCTTGGTTGCTAAGACCAACATGGGATGGCTGTGGCATAGACGGCTAGCCCATGTTGGGATGAGAAATCTGCAGAAACTTCTAAAAGGTGGTCACATCCGTGGTCTTAAGGATGTGGTTTTTGAAAAAGACAGGCCGTGCAGCGCTTGTCAAGCAGGAAAACAAGTCGGAACACCACACCCCACCAAGAATGTGATGACTACCGCAAGACCGCTGGAACTTCTCCACATGGATCTCTTTAGCCCAATTGCGTACATCAGCATCTGCAGTAACAAATACGATTTAGTAATTGTTGATGATTTTTCAAGATTTACCTGGGTATTTTTCTTGTATGATAAATCAGAAACTGAGGGAATCCTCAAGAAGTTCTTAAAAAGAGCTCAGAATGAATTCTCATCAACCATAAAGAATATCAGAAGTGACAACAGGACAGAATTCAAGAACACCCAAGTTGAAGAGTATCTCGATGAAGAAGGGATAAAGCATGAGTTCTCGGCACCCTACTCCCCTCAACAAAACGGAGTGGCCGAAAGGAAGAACAGAACATTGATCGAAATGGCCAGAACTATGTTGGATGAATACAAGACGTCAGATCGATTTTGGGCAGAAGCGGTGAACACCACTTGTCATGCCACAAATCAGCTGTACCTCCACTGACTAGTGAAGAAAACTCCATATGAGCTCCTTACCGGTAAAAAGCCTAATGTATCTTATTTCAAAGTCTTTGGTTGTAAATGTTTTATTCTGAACAAGAAATCGAGGGCCTCGAAGTTCGCTTCAAAGTTCGATGAAGGGTCCTTGCTCGGATAAGAATCGAATGCCTACTCCTATCGTGTCTTCAACAAGGTGTCCGACATTGTTAAAGTAGCACATGACGTAGTGTTCGATGAATCTAACGGCTCACAACTGGAGCAAGTTAATAAGTGTATGATAGATAAAGAGGAAGCTCCATATGAAGCGCTAAAGAAAATGGCACTTGGTGATATCTTACCACAAGAGCAAATGTTAAACTCAAATGCACAAGATGAACTTCAACACAGAGGCAATGATCAAGGGGGAGCTCTTGCACAAGATCAAGATGAGGAAGATCAAGAATATCAAGACAATCATGGAAGCAATGATCTAGGGGGAGACAGTGAACATGAAGATAATGAAGAACAAGCAACTACACAAGTTCCACACCCAAGAGTACATCATAGCGTGCAAAGGGACCATCCTGTCAATAATATCATTGGAGATATTGCTAAGGGAGTAATTACTAGATCTCGAGTTGCAAATTTCTATGAATACTATTCTTTTGTGTCTTTTCTGGAACCATATAGGGTAGAAGAAGCCTTAAAGGATCCAGACTGGGTGATGGTAATGCAAGAGGAGTTGAACAACTTCAAAAGAAATGAAGTGTGGGAGCTGGTGGAGAGACCAAGGGCGAACATCTTTGGAACCAAATGGGTCTTTCGGAACAAGCAAGATGAGCATGGAGTAGTAACAAGAAATAAAGCGAGATTGGTGGCCAAAGGCTATTCTCAGGTCGAAGGTTCAGACTTCAATGAAACTTTCGCTCCTGTAGCTAGACTTGAGTCCATTCGTATTTTATTGGCATATGCTACTCACCATAATTTTAAGCTGTATGAAATGGACGTCAAAAGCGCCTTCCTAAATGGTCCAATAAAGGAGGAAGTTTATGTGGAGCAGCCACCACGATTCGAAGACCAAAAGTATCCCAATCATGTCTACAAACTGCGTAAGACTCTCTATGGCCTCAAACAAGCTCCTCGAGCTTGGTATGAGTGCCTTATAGATTTTTTGACTCAAAATGGATTCAAAATAGGTAAAGCTGACTATACACTCTTCACTAAACATCTTGATGATCATCTATTCGTATGTCAAATTTATGTTGATGACATTATCTTTGGATCCACTAACAAGTCCTTCTGTGAAGAGTTTAGCAAAATTATGACAGATAGGTTCGAGATGTCAATGATGGGCGAATTGAAGCTCTTCTTGGGATTCCAAGTGAAGCAACTGAGAGAAGGTACATTTATAAGCCAAACCAAATATACACAGGACATTCTCAAGAAATTCAATATGGACAAACCTAAGCCCATCAAGACACCCATGGCCATCAACGGACATCTCGACCTCAATGAAGATGGTCCAAATGTGGACCAAAAGGTATATCGGTCCATGATCGGCTCCTTACTTTATTTATGTGCATCTAGGCAAGATATTATGCTTAGTGTTTGCTTGTGTGCAAGGTTTCAAGACGCACCTAAAGAGTGTCACTTAATTGCTGTAAAAAGAATCCTAAGGTACCTTGTGCACACACCCAACTTGGGGCTTTGGTATCCCAAAGGATCCAAGTTTAACTTGATAGGCTATTCCGATGCCAACTATGCAGGATGCAAAGTTGATAGAAAGAGAACGTCAGGGACTTGTCAATTTCTTGGTAGGTCCCGAGTTTCTTGGTCATCTAAAAAGCAAAACTCCATTGCTCTTTCCACAGCGGAAGCATAGTATGCTACAACCGGTAGTTGTTTCGCACAACTACTTTGGATGCGACAGACTCTTAGGGACTACGGATACAATCTTAGCCATATCCCGCTTCTATGTGATAATGAAAGTGCTATAAAAATTGCACACAACCCTATAGAGCACTCAAGAACTAAGCACATAGATATCCATCATCACTTTCTTAGAGATCATTCGTTAAAAGGTGACATTGCTATTTCACATGTAAGGACTGAAAACCAACTTGTGGATATTTTTACCAAACCATTAGATGAAAAGGTTTTGTGAACTTAGGAATGAGCTTAACATTCTTGACTCTCGAAATGTGGCTTGAAACATTGCATATCTGGTTGAAACTTCAAATGTTACATTTTATTGTTAAAACTTCTCCTCATCTCTTTTTCTTCTAAGAAAACTATTTTAATGAAGAAATCTTGCAGTTTATGACCACTTTTCATTGTTACTTATCTACTGGTCGTATTACAAAGATTATTTGCAAAACTATTGTCCTTGGATCACTATTAATCATTTCTATATGTATCAAGTCTGTTGAAACCGGACTTGTCAGGTTTACCACCGGAAATTCCTAGGTTTTCCAGGGACACCAGACTAGTCCGCCACCGTGACCGGACTAGTCCGGTCCGCCGCATATATAAGCGGTTGGCCGGCCCAATTTGAATCCCAAACCTTTCCCTCCACTTGGTCTCCCTCTCCTCTCCTAAACCCTAGCCCCCAAAGCAATTTTCGGGTGGATCCCTCAAAATCAAAGCTTTCTCCATGGAAAATCCTCTCCTCGACGAGTGGACTCTCTCCTCCGGACTCATCCGGACGATTCTTACTCCTTCAACGCGAATCTCCAAATCTTGGTAAATTTCACCCTAAAACCAAATCCTCAACTTTTCTCGTTCTAGTTCGTTTCCTTTGATTCCAAGGTTGTACATTGGCTTCATAGATGTATTCCTACCACTTTCCTGCCCTTTTGTATCTTTAGATAGAAGTTTTGAATTCAAAGGAAATCGTTAGGGTTCTTATGCCAGGCCGGACTAGTCTGGCTCTCAGATACGGACAAGTCCGGTACGCTAGACAAGTCCACACTCTGAAATCGATCGGACAAGTCCGGTTTCTGACATCTGAATCCCTGCATTGTCTTCAATCCTTGGTTCATTCTTATCTAATTCGTGAACTCCCTATCAGGCATGATGCCTTCAGGCTCAGATGACAGCTCTTTCCACATTGATGAAGAAGCTCAACGCGAAAGTGTGAGAAGAGCCAAGGAGAGAGTTATGAAGAAAAGACATGATGTCAATGTCCACTCTCCACCCTCCGACGATAATCTGCCTAAGAAGAGGAAGGTTATTGTCACGAAGGCTCAAAGAAAAGCTGCTGCTGAGAGCTCATCAGGGCCAAAAAGGGCTCTCAATAAAGGGAAGGGACTTGCTAGTGGTCCCATTGGGCCCTTGAAGATGAAAAACCCCAATCACTGCAACAGGCAACCTTCTAGTGAGGATTTCACTAGAAAAGGGGGTGAGCTAGCCGATAACTTCAGGAAGATTGATGTGTATAATCAACCTAGGCAATGCTCTGACCCATGATTCTGGAGCAACTTCCATGTCGACTACTATGAGCACGTGTACATGAAGATGAAGAATCCTGTTGTGAAGAGTCACTGGGTGACTGTTGGATACCTGCAGTCGAAGAGGTTTCCTTCTTTTCGTGAGGTGGTTGAGGCTTTGGAGAGGCATGGTCTGAAGGAACTGTTTTTCTTTGAGAATGACTGAAACAATGAGATCATCACCCAATTTTACTCTACCCTCTACTTTGCTCGTGGTGATGGAGACAGTCTTACTTGGATGACTCATGGTTCCAAGTATAGTGTCACTTATGATGAATTTGCAAGGATTCTTCACCTTGAACACACTCTGGATCATGATCTTGTCATCCACAATCTGAAACCCTTGGAGAAGGATGAGCTTAAGTTCCTCTATGACACAAGGATGCCCTATGTTCCTCCCAACAGCAAATATCTGAAGCCCTTCTTTGTGGTCCTCAACAGAATCTAGAGGAAGACAATTGCCACGAAAGATGGACATGCGGGGACTATCCAAGGAACCTTGAGGACCATAATGAAGGTCATTAGTGGAAGGAGACCGTTCAATGTTTTTGAATACATCTACAACGACATTGTGAACATCTCAATCACTCCCAATAGGTCTTGCGGGTATTCTCTGTACATCATGTACATGATTGAGAAAGTGACCGGACTTGAGTTTGTCATGGATGTTTCTCATACGGGGTTGAAGCCACAAAAGCCCACCGAGTACACCCTTCCCTCTGCACCAACTGCTCCTTCCTCCCCCGGAGCTGAGAGGAGGTCTAAACAATCTCGAGATGTGAATGCCACAAGGTCTGCAGCTGCTCCTCCTGGTTCTTCTCCTGTCCATGAACCTCCGGTGGCGTCCTCAAAATGCTCTCCTCCATCTTTGCCTGCTGCCGCAAAATCGAAGTCAGGCAGCGGAAACATCAACAGCATGTGAATGCCAATATCAAGTCTATCTGTGAGAAGCTGGAGATTGATCCAGTTGGATCACCGCCTGCCTTCGAGGACTCAGTGGAAAATCCTGCTCCGGTGAATGACGATGACGGTGAAGATGAAGATCAGACTGAAACTGAAGAAGGGAGCAGCGATGAGTGATTCCCCTCGATTTTTCCCTTTTTGTGCCTTGATGCCAAAGGGGGAGAGATTGAGACTAGATTGAGACTCGAACTATCTCTAGTATTAGTTATTAAGCTTTTGTGATCGAGGACATGTACCTATTTTTAAAACTTTGTAATGCAACATTTCTTTTCCTATGTGTGATTCTTATTGTTGCTCTAATGCTTACCTCTATGTTCATTATTGCTTATCTTTATTTCATCACACTCTGTTGATCACACACTTGTTAGGAACCCCACCATAAGGTGTGTGCATATGTGAGAAGCTTTTTGTGAATTAATCATTGTTCTCATATGTGCAAACCTTATGAAAATCAAAATTTTATTCTCAATTGTGATATCTCAAATGGTTGTCATCAATCACCAAAGAGGGGGAGATTGTAAGTGCATCTAGGATATCCCTTGTGGGTTTTGGCTAATTGATGACGAACATATAAGATCCTAATGAAACTATTGAGATGATTGCAGGACAAACAAGGTGAAACAGCTCGGTGCACACAAAAAGGTGAAAAATGGAGTGGTGTCCAAAGAGGAATACTTTGATGGAACTTGGAAGAAAAAAAAATAGATTTTAAATGTATAGGGAGTGTATGAAAGACACACATCCCAAGAGCTCACGATCTTGCGCAGGGGTAAGGGTTTTAAAATTAACCTAACATCTCACAGTGCACCGGACTAGTCCGTTTACCAACTGGACTAGTCCGCCAGAGTTTCTGGAGTCTGCTTTCACATAGGGCCGGACTAGTCCGTTTTACAACCGACTAGTCCGCTAGATTTTCTGGAGTCCATCTTCACGTAGGACCGGACAAGTCCATTTTCCAACCGGACTAGTCCGCCAAACTTTCTGGACATTGAGTTGCACTGTGACCGGACAAGTCCAGACTTGCACCGGACTGGTCCGGTATTAGGGTTTTACAACGGTAACTTTTTGGAAACCTTATAAAAAGAGGATCCACGGCTTTCCTCTCACAACACACATCGAATACTGCTGAAAATACAAACCCTAGCACCGCCACCTTGTCCCAAGAGCCCAAAACACATCTCCCCACACATCTAAAGTGCAAAAAGAGTTAAACCAATTGAATACTTGTATTCGGGATTGGGAGATGGTCGTTCCTTCGTTGCGAGCTCTTGGGGTTTGATCTTTCTACACTCATACTCTGCATTGTAATACTTTCATGTATTTGATCGCTTCTTTCGTTGTAATTCTCGTGGGAGCCCTCAAAGTGTGAGGTTGCCCCACAAACTCGGTGATTATCCATGCTAGTGGAATCAAGTCAGCATGTGTGGTGACTTGAAGAGGAAAAGGGTTGGAGACCCGGCTCTATGTGAGCTTCCTCAACGAGGACGTAGATCTCATGGTGAGATCGAACCTCGGTAAAAATTCGTGTCTCTTGTGCCTTATTTCTTTTACATTTTGTTCACTAGATCACTTGATTACTAAACATCAATTCAAGTTGCTTATAAGTTTCCACGTGCATTCATACAATAATCATAAAACCAAAGTATATGTTGTTCTCATTTCTGCTGCTAAAAGAATCTAGTTTCCCAAACAACACTTAATCAATTCACTTATTTCAGCACACCGGACTAGTCCGCCCACACAACCGGACTAGTCCGGTCAAACAAGTTTTTGACAACTCTATTAAGTGTGCAGGAAATTTTAAAGGCCTATTCACCCCCTCTAGGCCACATTAAGTTTTGCACGTTGATAGTGGGCGCCATCGAAGCAGTCAAGCTCCGACAACTCCCAGGGGGCCCGCCATCGACGTTTTACGCATTGACAGTGAGCGTCATCGAAGCAACTAAGCTCCGACAACTCCCAAGGGGCCGACTGTTGATGTAACAAAGGGTCCTTGGTGATTTCAGAAGCAAGCTTCGGACCTCGGAGCAATTATAATGGCTACAAGTTCGGAGCAATCAAGTTTTCAAGACATTGTCAAATTCCTTATAGTAGATGTCCTCAATCAATTGAGCGCATCTACCAGGGGGCCAACAAGATAAAGGCAATGTACTGAAGACAAAAATGGAATTCGAAAGGATTTCATTCATTCAAAATTTGAGATTTACAAGGTGAAGGTACAAAAAGAAAGGTCCTAGCTATTAGAGTTCCTCTCACGATGTATGAAGCAATCTTCTGGGCAACTTTTTGGACGCTAGCCTTGGTAGCTTCTTCTTCCTCTGCGATGGGTCCTTCGACCACCGGAGCTAAATACATTGAGGGGTCTCGGCTTTGGAAGCACGTCAGCACGTATTCTATGACATTCCTAGCCAGAGACTTTCCTTCAGTCTCGAGCTGGTCAACGACCACATCTCCCACTGCATCCAGCTTAGTGCTGGCGAAATTTAGCACCACCAATGCCTTGTCTATCTCGGCCTCCGGATCAGCCGGTCGGACAGGGCTAAATCCTAGAGGCACCAGAGCTTCATTTGCTGGCCCGAGGAAGTCCCAGACCTGCTAAGACTCAACTGCTCTTGTGCTCTGGAGCTCCTCCATTGACCTCCTTGCAATCGAAAGCTCCATAGAACTCTCCTTCGAGAACCGCTCGACCCCTTTGGCATGCTACTGGATCCGTTTAGCCAGCAACCTCTCTTGGTTAGCGATTTGCTTCTCTCAGAGGTGTATGCAGTCCCGTCTTTCCGCAAGGTCCTTCTCCTTTGCCTTCACCTTGTTCTCCCTGGCAGAGATAGCATTCTCTCTTTTGCTGACTCATTCCACTGCCATCCATACTTGGTGCTTCTCTTGTTTGCACCAGGACTTGAGTTTTTCCACGCGGTCAGCCAAGTGTTGCTTGCCGCGTGCAAGCTTCTGAGAGATTTCATCCTAGCTTTTTTGGAGTTCATCCTCCTTATTATCTAACTCATCCCAATGTTTGAGGAGTTGTTCCTTCACAACATTAAGACTCTCCAAGTGACTTTTGGTCACTTCATTGGCCTTCCTGGCGTGCTCGTAGATCTCCCGGGTCTTGTCATCGAGGGCTTTAATAGCAGCCCCTCGTCCGTCCAGCGCCATGTTCAGGCGCGACTGTTGAGCCTTCTAAGCCTCTAGCCACTCCCTTTGGTCTGCTAGCCAAGACTGCATCAACTTTGTCTTGAAGTAGAGTAGCTTCCGCCAGCACCTCAAGGTCTCGTGCTCTTCTTCCAGGGTCTTGCGCTCATAGTTGAAAGCGGGTTGGACTTGGCGGAAGCTTGAGCAGGCATTGTCTATCGACATGGTCAGAGAAATCTGCTCAGGACCTACTGGAGGTTCCTACTCTAGCTCCATCGAATCTTCTGGAATAGTCGTTGGAGCCCATTACACAAGCATGGACTCCATGAACTCCACATCAGAAGCACTGAGCTCTGGGAGCTCATCCATACCTGGCACGGTTGCAGAAGACCCCGCAACTGGACCTTCTTCCTCTGGGCATAGCGACATCAGGTGCCGTCACCTCTTGAGATGGTGACAGAACTTCTGTCGAAGCTTCAAATGTTTTTAGCATTGATGCCGGAACCTCCGCAGCTGGCTCAAGGAAAGCCAAAACTTGCTCCGACATTTCTTCCATGTGGTTCGGCGCAACCATAGGCTCTTTGACTGTCGGCGCTGAAGTCGTGTCGATAACAGCCGGCGCCAAAGCTGTCGTGTCATCTGCCACAACCATAGGAGGGGCCAGAGCAGTAGGGAGGGCTTTAGCTTGTGCGGTCTCTATGGTTGCAGCAGGTGATGGAGCAGCAGCTCCTCCTCTCAATACTCTGGAAACAGAGGAATAGAGAGTTCAGCAAAGAGCAAAAAGCAAAAACAATATACTAGTCCAAGAGTTGATCATTACCTGGGCACATTGCTGCTCTAGTCAGCACAGAGCTTCTTTCTTGGACGATCGGAGCCAGAACCCACCGTCGTTGGTCAGGTAGAGGCTCCGGACTTCATCCCGAAGGTCATGGCAACCACCAGCGCCACCTCAGCTGGGACCTCCCTTGTCTGAGAAGGGACTCTGGACCCAAAGCCCGCCACTGACACCGGGACTGGAGTTGTCATTGCTAGAGGCACAACTAATACTTACTTGAAGTCTGGCCGAGGCGATGGCACCTCTTGCGTCAGAGTTGATCTGACGGAGCTGCCATCTGCCCGCGTCAACCTCCTTTTCCGACTAGAGGATTCGATGGGCTCTTTGTCTTTTCCCCAACTTTAGTTGGGTTTCTTCTGGCTCGAATCTACAGGAGCCTTGCCTTCTAAAGCTCCATGGATTGCAATCCCTCCTGTAAGAGTGCTTCTTTGGCACACTGCAAGACCTGTGTCGTCAAGCATCATCATCATCTTCTGCAGCTCTCTCCTAACCTCCTGAACCACGTTCAGAGGCAGGAATTCAACTGGAGGCCTGAGGTCATCCCTTGAAAAAGCCCCGCTATTCATCTTCTGCAAATCGAGCTTCAAATCACGCTCATCAATATTGGTACCTCGGCCGACCTCAACCCGTAGGAAATCCATTTCTCCAGAGAAAGACCAAGCCATGAACTCTCGCTCCTTGAGAGGCGCCCAGTGGTTGGTCAGAATGTAGTCAAGGATCATTAGAGACGTTACTCCTCCATCCACAAGTGTCGGATCCTTTTCAGCACAGGGCTATACTTCTCACACAACTCCGGGAGCTCTACCCAGGAGTTGGAATCCGTTGTTAGAAGTCTTTCTAGCAGCTCCAACCGATCATGAGGGTCCACCCGAATCACAACCCAGTCGGTCCTCCACGTCTTCCACTTCCGGGAAGGAAAGGTCTTGATGTACTTGTATGGAGAATTTCTACGCTTTACGAAGTAGTAGAACGCCAACAAGCAGTAACCATTGCCTGTCGTTTGGAGAGTGAAGAAGGTCCACTGGAGAGTGAAGAAGGTCCAGAACAAAGGGATGCAGGGCGGCACACCCACCCACATCTTGTAGAAGTGGACGAAAATCGCCACCAAAAAGATGGAGTGAGGTCCAAGGTGGTGCAGTTGGAGCCCGTATGACTCCAGCAGCATTAGCAAGAAGTTGGACACTGGCAGAACTAGCCCAACCATGTTGTACACTGTAAAGTAAACAATGTCGCCAGAGGACTCCTTGAATGGGAGTTTGCCGCCGCGGATAGCATTGTTGAAGAAATCACTTGTCCAACCCATTAGCTTACGTACTCTCAACAACTCATCATTGCTCACAACCTTGTTGGGGGGGAGTCCGAGTTCTATTGCCGCAAAGTGGAGCAGAAGTGGGAGCGCGGCGCAAGGGTTCATGCGGAGAACTCTATGGCTAGAATAGATCAATGCTTAAGATTTCTCACAACTTTCAGTGCCTCTCCCTTTATTAAGCATCCGCAACGCTTGGATGGCAACTGCATTTGAACTATAATCATGCTCTGTGGAGTTAGCTCGTCAATGACAAGGGGACAGGGTCCACATTGTTAAAAATGTTGCACGAAGTGAACCGTTGTCATGATAGGAAGTTGGAAGCCCAAGGTCAGTGGCCTTACACGGCTACAAAAATTGTGTTGGGAACCGATACGGAAATCATATTGGGAACTGACGTCCTTCAATTTCATGACATCAGTACATCGTGTATCTACCTACCAATTCAAGAAGGGCCGTGTGTCCCAAAGGGAAGCCTGAAGCAGCAATGCAGGAGACATAATGGCCCCACCTCCGGCATCGAAACGTCATAATCTCACTGGAGGTGGGCCCGGGGCCACTGTCGATACCTTGCATACCAGGTATCCCATCGTACCAGAAGAAGACGTGTCGAGTTCCACCTTCCAATATTGTGGACTTCCGAAGGCAACACGTGTCACGCAGTACCGGACCTACCTCCATTCATAGGGTGGCTCTGGTGCTGCCACGTGTCCTGTAGTGCCAGACCTGTCCCCCACGATAGGGGTGGCTCCGGTGCTGCCATGTGTCATGGGGCAGCGGACCTGCCCCTCCGACAGGGGAAGCTCCAGTGCTACCACCTGTCCAGTAGCTCCGGACTTGCCTCCCCGCAGAGGAAAGCTCCAGAGCTATCACGTCACACGTCCGGACCTAAGTCTGCAACGGGAAGATAGCGGGATCTCCAATGGTGCGGACATTCAAGGGCCATCAGTCGGCCATTAAAAGACCTGGTTAACGTGTCATTAATGCTATATTAATGACGCACGATCACAGGATTGTCAAGACTGGTAACGCTACCATTAAGGCATATTATCACACTATTAACCACCCTTAACACTCGTAGATCGTGTATAGGGAGGTTATTATAGCTGGGGCCACCTGTTGGGCCATGGCACATATTGTAACAGCCAGTCCTTGGCATATAAAAGGGTTGCGCTGCACGATAGAACTCAAGCTAAGCATAGGAAACTAAGCTCAATGAATCCCAGGTCATCGAGACTCATACAATACACAAACTCCCCAAGGAGTAGGGCATTACGCTCAGGCGGCCCGAACCACATAAAAATCCTCTGTGTTCACCCTTTTGCTTGATCTTGATTAGCGCCCCGCCTAAATACGAACCTCCACGGACTACTTCTTAGTAGTACCGGGGGAAGTGTCTTAGTCTACACTTCGACAACTTCATTTTATGCCTTCATAATATATTTATCATACTGAGACGTATGGACAAGAGCACGAGACCGGTCATGAACTGAGTGCTACTCAAGTGTGGAAGAGAGATCACAAGGTCGCACAAGAGTATCAGGCGAACTACATGGCACATACACAAGTAGAGATGGAGGTAAGTAATTGAAATTACATTAAATTCATAGCATTGCAGTGATATGTATGTTCTAATATTTCGCAATGGCAGACCTTAGCTTGACAGCATGGGCAGCAGATTGCAATTCCTTCGTGGCAGCCGCCGCATGTTCCAACACCACAGGTTCCTTCTTGGGAGCGCAGGTAACAAAAGTTTGCCAAATCTAGTCGTATTTGATCTAACATAACCAAATCTAAGACAAAATCAGAGAAACTTAATCAAACAAAGCCAAATCTAACTCAACTTAGCTAAATACGTGAAACATAGCTAAATTAAGTTATACATGATTTATTCTAGCTTATTTAAGTAAAATTTAGTCAAAAACACACTTTCAAAGTTATAATCATGTCCAACTACTCTAGTACGATGGAGGCTCAAACTCCACTGCCACAGATACCGCCACCAGGAGCGATGCGCAGAGACGACTTATTCGGCTCCGGAGGTAGCATAGGTGCTACTGTATAGTGTTTTGTGATGTCATGAAAAGAAGATGACCATTTACGATGCTATGTGATATTTTTTGCTATGGATATGAATGTATATGTATATCTGATTGCCTGTGTAGCTGACCATCGTGTCAGGTCAGACATTTTTAATTTTTTAAAAAATACTAAAAACCTTATTTATGATTGCCTGAGCCTGTGGCGTTGCAAATATGCCTTTCTTATTTACGACTGCTAGCTTGACCGTCGTAAATAGATCTTTCTTATTTACAATTGTCCTGGCTTCTTATATATGACGGCAAGGGGTGGCCATCGTAAGTTAGATTATATAGGATGGTGGCCGTTGTAAATAATTTAATTTACAACTTGTAATTTGCGATGGCCAATAAATGTCATAAATAAGTGTGAATCGTCGTAAAAAGCTTATTTACCACAACTTTTGGCTTATTTACAATGGCTTTTGGCTGTTGCAAATTATCGGGCAGTGGTGAGCTGGTATATTGGGGATAAGCTGGATTGCCCTTCTCAGGTTAAAGTTTCTGCTTCTTGAGATATAGAAGACACCGAGTTTATCCAAGTTCGGGTCGCCCGGAGGCTAACAACCCCACACCCTGCATTTTATGTATTGCTTTATGGGTATATCCTCCTTGGTACTACAAGTGTCGCCCCATCAATCTTGTACTTTCTACAGCTTGCAGGACATGCCTCCCACGGTGCTGTGAGTCCATTGGGCATACCTTCTGTCCGGCATCATCTTCAATGCTCTCCTCTCTTTGTCAACCTAGAGGTCTCCCTTTTATAACTCATGGGATCTCTCACCATGGTAGTCCATCGAATGTCATGATGGGGTAGTTGATCCAATGCTGACTTCAATGAAGGTGTCCCATCCACCTGGCGAGGGGCAGCCTTCAGCGTGTGAGTTCGCCGCCTAGTCTGTGTCATCCCCTTAGTGGATGTGCAGTGAGGAGCAGGGCTCGAAGCTGGACCCTTCAAACGACCCTGCATCTCTTGCATATACAATGGGGCTAGGACATGCTCATCCTCTCTTGTCTTACTAGCTTATGTTCATGGTTCAGATAGCATCGCCTAACACGCACTAGAGACTTCTTTAATGCCTTCTTTGGGACCATGTGTGAGGTCCAATCAACCCTGTATGGTTAGTAACTAGTAGACGTGTGCTCAACCTGCCTAAGACAGATGGATGTTTGAACTGCCAGGATCCGTATGTGTTGGGCTCTCCAATGGGTTCTGCCCCTAGTTCGGTTAGGTACTGCTTCTAACAGCCGACCTGGCCGACTTGCCCTAAGCCAGGTCGGCTTGAGCCCTCGTGGGCTGTGGTCAGGTTGGGTAGAGGCGAGATCCCATCCTGACACTTGTCCGCCAATTTGGCCGGGGTACTTCACCTGGTGGTGGGCCACTTCTTGGGAAGCCTGGAGACCCATACCTTCGGTTGATTCTTGATGACACTGTGTACCTTCAAAGCCTTTTCTTCTTTTGAAGACGAGTATTGGGACCTGTTCCCATAACACTTATAGATGTAAATGCTCACATGCACGCACACAAAATTGCTCATATGAATACAGCCAACATATATCTATAAATGCTAGAATGGATGTTGAGTTGAAGTCTTGAACTTAGGTTGAAAAAGTCCAGTGTTTAAAAAAGCGTACATGGCGCCCACTTAAGCATCACCTAGGTGCTGTGCGCCCCCTACTGGCTTCGCTTTGGCCTGAGCGAACGGGTATAAGCGGAGGCACTGCTTAATAAATCTAAGCGCCGCTCAATCCCTCTGGTGCCGGTTGCTGGGCCGCTTTTCTGGCTCATGTAAAAGAGGACTGTAAACCTAATTCCTCTCACGAACTCACCTGAGACGCCGATCGTCCAACTCTAGTGTGCTGGTTGCTGCTGCTGTCATGATTCATGTGCTGGTGCCCGCCGCTCGCTCGACTCCCCGTTCCCCAATCCCTGCTTCTTCCTCTTAACCTTGTTGGCCATCATCTCTATCTATCTGTCGTCCCACCGGCTCTTCTATCCTAGGGTATTTAGCAGCCTTCTAGTCTGCTCCTTCCTTTTGGATAGATTCATTTGCTCGTCCAGATATGTGTTGCCCTGAGTTGTTTACCATTGTTGTATTAGCTCTATTAGTTTTGTAATGCTCTATTAATTCTGTAATAAAGTGGAAGAAGAATGGGAGAGAGACATGGAAACCGTATGTAAATAACACATCTCTCATTGATTCAATATTTTCATATTTAAAAATGTACATATATATATATATATTATATAAATTTAAGTCCGTTTCTTACAAAACACCTAGGAGCCGCCTAGGTGGCCTAGGCACTAGACGGAGCTCCTCCACTTAAATTTCTCCACCGCTTTTCTGAACACTGATAAATTCCGTTATAATAAGGGCCTAACTAACAGAGATTTTTGGGTTTAGAACCATGAAATGGATCTTGATAGCCAAAGCTTGGATTGGCTAGCGCACCACTACGACAAAAACTCTCAATAGTGTCCAGCGCCATAGGTTAAGATCAACTCCAGCTGATTGCAACTTGGATAATGGTGCTCTTCACATTCAACGACTGACACTAGCATGTGTGGAGACACTCTCGATGGCTAATGTGTCGGTTCTGGATAATAAGTTGACTTGATATTATACCGGGACTAAGTTTTTTAACAGAACTCACTGAAAGTTAGTGCATAAGACTATATTTATAAGTGTGCATAAGAACAATATAATTATCCATTTATATAAGGAGAATAAATTAATAAGTGTGCATAAAAAGAATATATTGAGAAGTGTGCAAAAACCATGTTTTGCCTTGATAACATTTATACAATCCGTGCACACTTCATGAGAAGAGGATTCATTATGAAACATGCAACTTTAGAGCATAGTGAAGAGACTAACGTCCAATAATGCTGATGTTTTGACGTCTGATGGTGAAGAGGTGACATACAATGAAAATATCACTAGTACGAAAACAATTATCTGTACCGGTTCATAACTGTTGTCTGTACTGATTCCATAATTAATATTGTCATCTGTACTGGTTCCAGAACTAATATTGTCATCTGTACTGGTTCCAGAACCGGAACTGAAAACTCTGTACTGATTATTCATGCTCATCATCCTCTCTGTTTCTGGATCCAGACTGGGGTTTCGAAAAAAGGCCCGATACTGAAATGGAGAGGAGGGCGAGCATGAAGAATCGGAGAGGAGGATTTTGTGCCGCGGGTGCGTGAGGGGATGGTACAGTACCGTCGAGGGAGAGCGCGTAGACGGCGGGTTTGTGATGATGATGATGACGGTGATGCCGTTGGCACAAACCTCCATTGCGGGTGTGTCCCTCGCCATTTCCGATGACGGTGATACAGCAGCTCGACACTCTGGCAGGGCAGGAGTTGAGGTGGGTCAGGGATGGGTCGAGCTGGGTTTTGTGGGGAGCAGAATCGAATAGGTGTACCACTGTGTGGCTTGACTGTTTGCAAACGGGATATCACAAGAAACCAGCTAGTTTTTTAGAAAAATCGGTCCAGCTGGGATTTAAGAGGCAGATAATCTAGTTGGTACATTAATAAATAAGAGTGTGGTTTTGGTTCAGCTATGTCTTTCTGTAAATCTGATTGTGGGTTGTGAAAAAAAAATGGTTGTGAGTTGAAAAAAAAATGATTCAGGTGTGAAAAAATTGTTGTGGGTTGAGAAAAAAATGTTGAATGAGAAATATGGGGTGGAAGGAGATTCTAAATCATACTGATCAATTCTATATTTTATTAGGAATTTGCATCACAGTAAAACACTTTGATTGAGATCTTAGATTCTTAGCAGTGAATATACTCTATAAAATTGGACCAAAGGGACCATAAGTCTAATCGGCCAGTCTGTTCAACTTATGAGGACCAGATAACTCGGTAGAATGAATCTTATGCAACCACCACCGTTCTCCCTCTCACATCTCCCTCCCGTATTGCTAACAAGGATGGTGGTCATGATGGCTAGCTTGACCGTTGTATATAAACCTTTCTTATTTACGATGGTCCCGGCCGCTTATATACGATGACAAGTGGTGGCCGTCATAAGTTAGATTATTTATGATGGCGGCCATTGTAAATAATTTAATTTACGACGTGTAATTTGCAATGGTAAAAAAATGTTGTAAACAAGTGTGAACCGTCGTAAAAAGCTTATTTATGATGGCTTTTGGCTTATTTATAAAGGCTCTTGGCCCTTGTAAATTATAAGCATCCCTATAGTGTTGTCGGCAGTGCTGAGATGGTATATGGGGGATTAGCTGGATCGCCCTTTGCAGGTTGAAGTTTCTGCTTCTTGAGAGACAGAAGACACCGAGTTTATCCAAGTTCGGGTCGCCTGGAGGCTAACAACCCTTGAATGTGGCCTAGAGAGGGCGTGAAGTTGTGCAGCACACCATGAAACCCTATTGTTTATGAGTGTACTGGCCTAGTCCGCATAGGACCGAACTAGTCCGTTTTCGTGCAGAGAAGAAATCGGACTAGTCCTCTCAATAACCGGACTAGTCCTTTTTTGGACCAGTGAGAAAACGGACTAGTCCTATCAATAACCGGAATAGCCTTTCTGGACCAGTGAGAAAACGGACTAGTCCTTTCAATAACCAGACTAGTCCTTTTTTCTGTATATTGAATTACATTTTAGCCCTTAATCTCTCCGCAATGACTAGAGATCTTTGGGGGTGTGTTTCTCACACACACCCTATACATTTAGGACTACTTTTTGCATCTTTTTATTCACTTGTTCTCTTTCCATTATTGATTCTCGTTTTTCACCTTTTTGCGCCTTTTCTTCACTTGTGCTCTTCCCTTTCTTGATTCTCATTTTCACCTTTTTCCATTCTGCTCTCATATCAACAAAATTTGTTAGGATCTCACTTGTTTGTCATCAATTATCCAAAAACCCAAAAGGGTGTGCCTAGATGCATTTTCAATCTCCCCGTTTTTTGTGATTGATGACAACAATTTGAGATTACACATATATGAATAAAAACTTGATTTTTGTAAAGTGTGCACATATGAGTATAAGAGGTTATGAGCATGAATCACTTATCATATATGCACCGTTTATGGTGGGGTGCCTATCAAATGTGTGTGAGCAATAATTGTGATGAACATAAAATAACAATATGATGAGCATAATCAACAATCATCATGGAAACATGATAATAAGCATTACACAATAACACACATATATGAATATTAAGATGACCAAGTGTATTAGTGCATAAGTATAAGAATGTCACATTATGAGAACTAAGCATAGTCATTAACATAACAATGAGATAACATGGTGCATAGAAAATGCAAAGTCTTACACAACGCATAATAGTTCTCAAACATAAAATGTTACAATATTTTTTTTTTAAAATAGTCCTCCATGACCAAGCATAGCTAAGGATAACGACTATGGAAACCTACTCCCCCTAAATCTCTCCCCCTTTGGCATCAAGACACCAAAAGTGGAATAACTAAGAAAAGCTACTCGTCATCTTCATCTTCTCGGTTCATATTGCCCTCACTTTGTGTCTTCTCACTATCTTGCTTCTCAACATCGTTATCATCATTGTCACTTTCTTGAGGAGCAGTAGATCGAATGGAGGAACCATAGCCAAGGAATGCTCACTCATCATCTATAAGTGTTGGCATCTCAGTGGAATCACTATCAAAGTCCTCTGAAACTTCTGGAGAGCCAATAAGTGAGATTTCGAGCTTCTAACATATGGCAGTCACATTCTCCTTCATGTACCAAGAGTGCCTTTTCCTTGCCTTGTAGGATTGAAGAGCACATGAAAAGCTACCAGAGGGGGTTGAATGGTAGATTTAAACTTTTTCAGCCGAAACAACAAAAACCCCTCGGCAGAAAATCGATCTATTAAAGAAACTGTGTGTGCAACTGTTTTCAACATTTTTGTAAAAGCCCTAATTTCCATAATACAAACTTCAGTTAGAAGTACTAAAATTTTTGAATGATAGAAAGAAATAAAAATGAAATGAGAGAAACAAAGTAATTCAAACTCCAAAAGAGGGAATTCAAAAAAATAAACTTAGCTACAGTTCAAATGAGTTTAACATGAAGATTTGAGCTGACCATTGGATTTCAAATATTTAAAATAGTCTACCAGCAAAATTTCATAATTTTTGAAGCAAGTTTGCTATTTTAATTCAATAGCTACATTGAATTCAACTCAAATTCAAATTCAAGTTTGAATTCGACTGAAACTTGGGAAAATCAACAATTTGATTTCAGAATCAAAGTCTCCACATTCAATTTGGCCTCCCCACAAATATATAGCAATTTTGGAAAAAATCAGGGGTGTGAATTGGACTGTCTAGTGAGGGGATGAGGATGAGCAAAATGTGGGACCCACCTGTCAATGTAGGAATGCTCTGTTCTTTTCATCCCAGGGCAACACCTCACGCCATGCAATTCCAGGAAGCTACCTTCTTGCCTGTATGCTCCCCAAGTTGAATCCAGCTGCATACAGCATGTCCAGGGCTCCTCCTTGTCCCCCTCCAAGCCCCAAAGTCGAGCACTTCACCTTTGCTTCCTTCCCTGGCACAGAAATTTGATTCTCGTCGAGTTTGTCCCCTTCCACTCGAAATCCAGCAAGGATCATTGGTATTGATCGGTTTTCTTTGCAGCCTACCATTCCGCATCACCTTGCGAGATTTGTGATCAGGTTTTATGCCCAGATCGAGCTCCCCGAAGCTCCCGTAAGCAATTTTCTGGCCGTCGTTCTCTGTTCTTCACTGATCGTCCTCTGCTCCACCGTCGACCCAGCGCTATGGTCGTCTTCATGTCCCCATGACAAAAGAAAACAGGTGCGAAATTATACATAGAACATTCCTGCAAAGTTTCAAGGCATGCCATCGATTATCCAACTCTTATTATCTGTTTTCCGGAACCTCAGTTTATACCAATGGAGTTAGGTCTTCATCTAAATTCCTCAATCATCCTCCCCAGGCTTCCAGGAAGCTTCCCGGTCAATTTCCAGCTCGTGCGAGCATTGTTTGAAGCTTGCCGACATCGTCAAAACCCTAACCGCCGCCGCTGCCATCACGCAGGCGTTTCCGGCCATCTCCGGCGTGCGCTGACCCCACCGACGTGCTCAACACCTAGAAATATGGCTAGGCGGCGAGTTTGGGGAAGAACTGTTCTGTGGATCGATGGCCAGCGACGTGTCCAGCGAGGCGCCGCGGAGGTTGCGCGCGCGACTGGAGGAAGGAGATGACTACGGGCCCCTCCGGTCAGTGAGTCATCTCCTCTCGTCCGGATCTGGTGTGGAAGCGGGATCTTTTGTGACTGTGCGTGGGTAACCCAGTAACCCTTCGTGTTGCCGCCCAGCCATTGGTCGGTTTAAACAGTGGACCCGGGTTTAATTTATTTAAACATTTTCTATAGGAAAACAATTCTAGAAATTTATTCAAACTTCAAAATTTAATAACAGCTAGTAGATTTGCCCAAATAATTCCAAATAAATTCTGGGAGACTCTCATTGATCCACAATTTTCAGTGGTATAATTTAATTGAAATGAAACTCCTAGTATTGTCATAATTAATTCCTATCATCCAATTTCTTGAGAAATTAATTACTGCTGACCTGACAATTGGAAAATTCCCAATTTTAACCAGAACACTCCTAAATATGTCTTTGATATCCAGTAAAAGTTTCAGGTTCATTTGACTTGATATTCTGTGCTTAATTAGCCTCTAATCATTCAGCTACCTGAAAATTCCAAAATGTCCAGAAACATTTCAGCAAATTGTCCAAACTTATAAATTATATATCTCACTCTGGAAAGCTTAAAAAATGTGTATTAAATTTCGTTAGAACCAGGACAAACCCTCTCTGTATGCTACAACCACTGATAGCCATGATACCGTGCAGAATTTGAATGAAAATTCATAGAGATGGAAAAACATATGGAATTGTTGTGACCACATACAACCTTTGCTAGAACTCAAATTTTGCACAGTATCTATACATCATCCATTGAAGCAACTGTTAAATTTACAGCTTCATTGGACCTTCGTAGCATCAGAAATCATATTATATATGTCTATGTAGTTTGGAAATTGAGAAATGTACACAAACATTTCAACAAATTTCCCAAACTTGTAAAATCAATTCCTCCCCGTAGGAGATCAAAAAATTATAAAATAAATTTTCCTAGAATTAGTGAGACCTCCTCTCCCATGATTATCTACTGTTATCCATGACAAAGCTCTAGATGTAATACCAAATTTCGGAGAATGCTTTTATTGTTGGAATTCTAGAGACAACAAGCTTCCTTGAACATCTCCAATTCTTGGCTCAGATCTTCCTCTCAGAACCTAGTATTCACTGTTAAAATCACAAAGCCATTTAAATCATCTTCTTACCTTATTAGTATTTATATGATCTTTTATATAGTTTCACTCACTCATGTACTTTATATGTTGCATATCATATAATGACTGAGATCGAGGAGGAGTCGGAATCCTTGGACGTCATCCTCCCAGGAGCTAACTTTGATACTGACTCACAGCCAGGCAAGCTCAGGTTTGCATTTAATCGCTATTACAAAAGTTTGATTTGTATCACCTATGTCTAGGTTGAGTTATGTGCATTAGGGCTAAGGTGATTGAAAATCCAGTTGCATGACCAGATCATCCCATGGAGTATTTGGGTAGTTGTTAAGTCATCGTGTAGAGTATGCTATGCTAAATGTTGTATAGGATTCGGTAGAAGTCGAGTAGTTGAAATCTACTCGCATGGCTAGGACTTTTTCACACGGAATTGGTTCAAATAAATGGAGTATTAATCTGAATATGAGACCGGGTAGGGGCGTAGGATGCAGCAAGATGTGGTCTTGGGTGCGTAGACCTGCTTGTGTCGGTTAAGAACCGATCCGTATGCCACTCCGCTGAGCAAGTTTGAACTATACCAGAGTCATACTGGATATATGGGGTCCAGAAAACCAATGTACCTTGGGAAGCCTTTGTTGAGACTTTTTCGATCGCCTCAGGCTTTCAGCCACAACACAGTAGGCAGAAACTCGCTCACGACATCTTCACAGTGAAAAGGTGCATGATAAGTGGGAATATTGTCCTACACATTTGAATTGATTCAACTTGGGCGGAACTTGAGAAAGGTGGCTGCGTACGATGTCCGTGGAGCGCACCTACGTGGCTTCTAGTACAGGCGTATGTGTCCTGTATTCTGGGTATCTTTGATTCGAATCACCGTCCCTCGTGAATATGAGTACCACTTGTTCACTAAGTTGTGGCGTAGTTAATACTTGCACTTGAGATGAGAATTAATTGCTTCTGTTATGAACACTATATTATCATTGTATTGCTATGTTGTATGTATTAGTATAGTGCTAACTAAATTTATTTTCAACCTTGGGCATGCAGCAGGTTGATGAAGTGTTTCTTGTTTGATTGTGGAGTTACGATGTTGTCCCGCACAAGGTTTAAGTTGCTACTAATAAATCTGAAAATAAGGACCCACATTTAGGCGAGTCCATTATGCAAATCTGCCATCCTATGTTTATGTCTTTACCCTCATGTAGAGTTCCATGTTTAGGTGAGATGGTTAAGTCTTGCTGAGCCTTCATGCTCATGGTTGCATATTAGTTGTTTTGCAGGTATTAACCTCTATGCTTATGATTATGGTTGTTCGGTGAGGCTCGGAACTCTCCGAGCGGTATACTCATGGGAAACTGTGCCGCTACTGTTTGATCTTCGTGGCTAGTGAGGAGCATCCGTGGGTTGGACGGCTTCTCTTTTGCTTATTAGACTTGAGTATGAGAGTTGTAATCTTATCTTCCGCTGTAGTTTATTTTTATATAAACTATATGAAACTGAACATTTTTGTAAATTTCAGCAAATGATTTATGTAATACGTGTTCCTTTACATGTGTGCTATTGGGTGCCGCATCGCACGGCACCACCCAATGCGATTCCTGGAAAGTGTTGACCCGGTCCTCACAGCCTGGTATCAGTGCCACATTGGGAATAGCAAACTAAATAAGGATCATATTATGAGAAAAACATAGGATACAGTGAGGATACGGTACTAGGCCCACATAAGGACTATATTAGCATAAGTTATTAAGGTGGCAAAGCTATCTAATGTGTTATTATATTCTGTAACGACGCTCCGACATCTGGTAAGAGGTAAGGTATACCAACGCAAGCGGATCAATTGCAATAAGACCACCATGCGAGAGGTAGCATGTGATTGTTTCCGTGGCTTAGCACGTAAAGTCAATATGAGTCTCTAAAACTCTCCATGTTTGTGAGAACATATGACACGCGGTACCCCAGCGTGCTTCAAAATTAGTGGGAGCCCCCGTCGGGCGGGACATAACCCGATGTTCCTCCTACTGGTGCAGCATTATGCAAAGATGTGGGACCGTGTCGAGTGGTAGAAAACCCGGTCATGTACCTCGAGACGTGGCTTAGCTCGGGGCGACCCGTATAGAATGATACGGGATGGATGTCTTACTTTCATATATATTATTGTGACTGCCTGAAATGATCGCCCGTGCAGGTTGTGCCGTACGGCACCATAATGAGTGTTTTTTAAATTGTGTGTCTTATGCAGCACTGACCGTGTGATTGTATTGCGCTAAGAAATCATTTGCGAGTGAATGTCATTAAGGCCACAGTTGAGACGTATGCTGGAATACCGGCATAGGATTTTCACTTTCCTAAGGCACGTAGTACCAACATGTATTTCATTGATGCATTAACTACTTTTCTGTAAAATGAGACTGAGAAGATGTAAAAATACTTATATTATCTATTGACCTCTGATTTTGAACTAAGTTTTCAAAATTTGAGTATGTTTTGAAGTCACAGATTCAAAAACAGAGTGTTCTGTTTTCAGCTGGAAATAGACCTGATTTGAGAAACCATATCTCCCAGTAGAAAACTTCAATGAAGGTTTATCTTGCATGGATGAAAATTTTAGGAAGTCCTTAAAAACTTTTATGTTCAACTCCAGAGCTGAATTCCCTTCTAACCTGTTCAAAATTTCTAAGTTCCAAAATCTGCCAAACTGGACAGAAACTTGAACCCTCTCTGGACTTCTTACTGTTTTGACCATATCTCACTTTAGAAAAATTGAACAGGACCGTGTAAGACATTTCTGGAATCCTTTTAATATGTATTACAAATTTGTAAATTGTGGCTTTTGTAAATTCTACTGTTTTATATCTGGAAATTGTGGCCCAAAATCAGCATAAACAAAGGAGATGCTGTCAAAATTTCCAGAAAAACTGTCAGGTTTACAATGCCATATCTCCCATACCAGAAATTATCTGGAGGCAAACAGATACTTTTTGGAAAGTTATCAAAGTGTACGTCAACTTTTTAGTTCACCTAAAAATCTTATTCGGCTGTTTACTGGGTTAAATATGTGTATGAGTACAAGCTGGTCAGGTTTCAACAAAAACTTCATCGGTTTGGCATAATTTGGTCTTGTTATGGATCTGCTCCTCGATTTCACTTCGAGAAGTGTCGTAACAGACCAGGTGTTGATACTCAACCATTTACCAGTGGAATTGAGGGTTTGACCCACTCAAACCTCTTTTCTTTTTATGACCATGTTTGTATCATATTGAAGGTAAGAGAGCTTATTCGCACGATAATGAGCATAGCGTCCCGTCGCGACCAATAATAGTCAAATGAACTTCAATCCATGGAGTTCATTATATTGGAGCTCGCTATTGTGACATTGGTCCAGGGATGATATATTGGGTATAAAGTTTATACTTTATCAATATATGACCGTTATGCAAGTTTGGTTATCAATACACACCCTACTGTTTTCATCCTATTGTGATCTTGCAATATCACGTCTCATGTTGGATTAATGACTGTGGCTGCAGAGCGCACTTGCACAACATACGAGGTCGGTGGTTCTGGTAAGGGAGGGGATGACTCCCGAGAGCCGGAACAGTCGGTGCAACAGCCACCTCCATCTCCGCTTACATTGGCAGATGATATCACAGCCATGGTGGATTCGCGCGACGAGCGGACCGAGTTGTTGCAAACCCTCGTGCATATTACGTCCAATAAGGGGGGACGTCAAGCCAAAGGCAATCGTCAACCTCAGCAAGCAACATATCCATAAATCTTGACGACTACACCCCCCGTGTTCAGTGGTGGTGGTGAACCTCTAGATGCGGTCCATTGGCTCCGCACCATTGAAGCTCAGTTCGGACTGCTACAGTGCAGCGATCATATGAAGGTTTTATATGCAGCACAACAACTACATGGCATCGCTGGTGCTTGGTTGGCAAACCACATCGCCTCCTTAGCCGCCGGACAACAAGTCACTTGGACAGAGTTCCGGGAGGCATTCCATGCCTATCATGTTCCTCCCGCCATTATGAGAAGGAAGCTTCAGGAATTTCTTGATTTGAAGCAAGGAGGAATGTGTCACGCCCGGTCATCGTAAAGATGAGTAGACGCTAATCACATGTACGCCAGGATCAGTTGAATCGTACATGCATCGACGAAAGTGAAATATCAATACATTGCCATGTTCGAATACATAAATAGTCTTACAGTACGACCCGAAGGTCTACAAATACACACCACAAATATTTACATCAACTACAAAGTTAACCAAGTCCAAACTACAGCAGAAGTCTAATAGATAAGGGTAACTCCATCTCCACAGGCAGCCATTGCGCGTGAGGTCGCCAGCCTAGACCAAGTCCTCCGGATTGACGTAGAAGTCCTCCGGTGCCGCTTCTTCTTCTTCATATTCTAATGGAAAATTAAACGCTTGAGTACATAGAGTACTCAGCAAGTGCGGGAAGAGATGACATGAAGGGCTAAAACAAAGGGGAGGCCAATTATGGCTTAGCACTATGCTTAGAACCTAACCTTAGCTTCCATTTATCAATATCATAATTCAAGAAGTAATCAATTCATAAGTATTGATAATAAATGTAATTGAATCATAATTAACCACCATTTCCCAACCATAGACTAATTATGAACAGGCCCCAAGCCGCTCTTGTCCGTGAGCACGGCTGTCATGACAGTTTTACCAAATCTCTGCAGAGAGTGTACCCTTTCCCCACAAGTAGTGATTCCATCCCCTGTTGCCAGGTGGACTTGAGTAAACCTCCATGTAGCCCGTGGTGATCAACCACATTTCACACTTCTGTAGGTGTGTGGCCCGGAGATCACTACATGGTCTTTACAAAGGTACTCCCGACTAGTGCTAGCCCTCTAAGGTTTCCACCACTGGGGATTCTCGGAGTAACCCTCCGCCCCAAAGCCCCCTCTTGAGCCTTGCGGATCCCAGAGCAGATCACCCGCCTCATTCCCCGCACCATCCAACCACTAGCATCTCATCGGGAGAAACCTAATTAACTGACCATGCTGCCCCATCTCAGTCTCGTAGTGGTACTATAAAGCTTAGTGGCTTCCTCCATAAACCGGTCCTTAGAATCCGGTGGTAACAAACCCCAATCCCGGGTCTCGTGCAAACTACACCATACCAATACTAACCAACCACCAGATTCTTATCCACTACAATAGTGTAATCACCACAAGTTCAAGTAACCATAAAGTTTAATGTAGCACAATAGTATGAAATCCCAATCCCAATATTTAAGCATGGCTAAGCATAACTATGACCTATCTACTTCCCAACCCATTTTAGGTAACAAGGAATTATATGGAACAGGGCATGTAAACATGAAGTAGGATATCAATTTAATTAGCATGCATCTATCTAAATCCCTAGAACTGGAGCAAAATGGTCAAGGGCACTTGCCTTCGTTGAAGACTTGAGTGTTGGCGAAGTCCTGGTCTTGGAGGTTAAGATTAGGGTCGTAGTACGACTCTAGGTATATATCCAAGCATGGCAAGAATAGAATAAAGCTAAATAAGTAAAGGGCACGCAAAACAATGCATCACAACACACTCATAAGCATAAAATCCTATACTAATGCGTCCCTACGAAGTATTTATTACTTAACATGGTCAAAGTATGCATTTTAGATTTATCCTACATTTTTGAGAATTAAATGTAGCCTAAAACCATTTTTATTGAATTTTCTATGGCCAAAATGTATTTTTAAACATTTATAATAAATATTCCATGGACAAAATATATTTCAACTGAACTCTACAATTTATTCACAGCATAAAATAATTTATACCAATTTTTCCTAGCATTTCTACACTTAATTACCATTTTTATCTATTTTCTACACCTCAAATACACCTAAAAACCATATTCAGCAAATAAATAAAAGTCCAGGGACTAATTAAATAGTTTTCTAAACTGCACAGGGGCTAAATCCACAATTATAGAAATTTCCAGGGGTTAAATTGACTATTTAAACGATTAAATCCAATTTTTAGGGATCCAGGGGCTAGATTGTGAATTCCGGGGGCTAGATCCGAAATCCAGCGAAGGTTAGGGGGTAGCTAGTGAATTTCTAGGGGCCTGGGTGAATAACCGAAGGCGGGAACGGCGGTTCAAACTTGGGCCGTTGGATCTTAAATGGATGGCTCGGATTTAATATGCGAACCGGTACGCTGCGATCTAATCGCAGCCGTTGGCCGCGAATGGATGGCTCGGATGGAGCCACGTCGCCTCTGGCAACGTCGGCGGCGCCCGGCGCGGCGGCGCTAGACGCCCGCGACGGCGAGCTCGCCGGAGGCGGCCAAAACGGCGAAACCGTTGCCCAAACAAGGTGCTAAGGACATGGAACAAAAGAGGGGGAGACAGGGAACTCACCTAGGGGAGTAGCGGGGGTTGAATTCGGCCGGAGAGGGGTCGGCGACGAGGAACGGCAGCGGTTGGCGTCGGTGCTCGTCGAGCTCGGTGGAACCTCGGCGATCTCCCCACGATCTCTTGCCCGGCGTGCTCCTGGTGGCGAAGTGAAGGTGCTAGGGCAGTCGAGAGGGGAAGGCGATCACCGGCTAACCGGGAACGGCGGCGACTAACCTCGGTTGCGGCGATGGCTAGGGTTGCGCGCGGGGGAGGGGAAAATGAGGGAGAGAGAGGAAGGTTATAGCAGAGGGGAGCGCGGCGGTTGCAGGCGCACACGAGGGGAGGTTTCCCCGGGTTATTTCGTGCGTGGAACGGCGGTTGCAGGGGGGGGGTTTCGACGTGGGCGCGGCGTGGCGCGGGAGAGAGGAAAATGGCGGTTGCACGCCTGGGGAAGATGACAAGCGGGCCCCGCCCGGCAGAGAGAGGGAAGGAGGAGGAGGGCGCGGTTGGGCTGGCGGGGGAGGAGTTGGGCCGCGGCCAGATTCGGCCCAGGCGCCGATTTCCTTTTTATTTCCTTTTTCTTTTTCTTTTCTGTTTCTTTTCTATTTGATTTGAATTCAAATTCAAATTTAAATCGTTTTGCTACACGGTTGAACTTCAAAAATCACCCAAAAATGCATACAACCAAGATCAAGGGTTTGAGCAAATTTTGTACATGCAGTGATGGGTGTTACAACTCTACCCCCCTTAAAAGGAATCTCGCCCTCGAGATTCGGACGTCCTAAGAGAATAGATAAGGGAAATCCGCCTTGAGATCTTCTTCTCTTTCCCACGTTGCTTCTGCCTCGGAGTGATGCTTCCATTGCACTTTACACATGCGAATGACTTTGTTTCTTGTGACCTTTTCCAGTGTTTCAAGTATCTTGACTGGCTGCTCCACATAAGACAAGTCTTCCTGTACATCCACTGCTTCCATAGGCAATTGCTCTTCAGGCACTCTTAAGCACTTCTTAAGTCATGATACATGGAACACATTATCCACATCTGACAAGTGTGGTGGAAGCTCAAGCTGATATGCTACTTCACCTCGTCTTTCGAGTATCTTGAACGGACCAATATAGCGTGGTGACAATTTGCCTCTTACTTTAAATCTTCTCAACCCTCTCATAGGTGACACCTTCAAGTACACATAATCACCAACTTCAAATGTGAGATCACGTCTTCGAGTATCTGCGTAACTCTTCTGTCTTGTTTGAGCTGCCTTTAGATTCTTCCGAATTTCTTGTACTTGTCTTTCAGCCTCTTGTAACACGTCAGGCCCAAAGACTTGACTTTCCCCAGTTTGATTCCAAAACAACGGTGTCCTACATTTTCGCCCATACAATGCTTCAAAAGGAGACATCTTCAAACTGGCTTGATAACTGTTGTTGTAAGAAAATTCGGCATATGGCAGATTTTTGTCCCAGCTTTTGCTATTCTTTAAAGCACACGCTCTTAACATGTCTTCTAATATCTGGTTGGCGCGTTCTATCTGACCATCAGTTTGAGGATGATACGCCGAACTAAAATTTAGACGGGTATCCATTGATTCATGCAACTTTTGCCAGAATCTTGAGGTGAATTGAGTGCCTCTGTCTGAAATGATCTTCTTAGGAACTCCATGTAAACATACAATCCTGGAGATGTACAGTTCTACCAATTTGGGACCATTGTAGGTCTCTTTCACAGGAATAAAGTGAGCAACCTTAGTTAGACGGTCCACAATAACCCATATAGAATCATATCCAGACTGTGTTCTTGGTAGTCCCACAATGAAATCCATACTAATTTCTTCCCATTTCCATTCTGGCACTTTGATTGGTTGCAATAACCCTGCTGGTCTTTGATGTTCCGCCTTAATCAATTGACATGTATCACATATGGCCACATATTTGGCTACATCCCGTTTCATTCCATGCCACCAATATCGATCTTTAAGGTCTTGATACATCTTTGTGCTTCCGGGATGAATGGAGTATGATGAGTCATGAGCTTCTCTTAATATCAACTCTTTAATCTCCCTGACATCTGGAACACAAATCCTCTTTCCAAGCCATAAGGTTCCTTGTTCATCCTCTCTAAAGTTCGGAGCTTTCCCTTTCTTCATCAACTGTTTAATCTCCTTGTCCTTCTCATCATTCTTTTGTACTTCTCGTATATCACGTTCAAGGGTTGAGTCCACTTCCATAGCAACTGCTTCAGTGCTAGACACTAGACATAGGTTTAACCTTGCAAACTCTTCACATAACTAGGGTTGAAGAGCTTGTACTGACAAGTTATTGCTTCGTCCCTTCCTGCTTAGAGCATCAGCGACCACATTAGCCTTGCCTGGATGGTAGTTGATTCCCACATCAAAATCATTTATTAACTCCAACCAACGATGTTGCCTGAGATTAAGATCCGGCTGTGTGAATATGTATTTCAAGCTCTTGTGATCTGTGTATATCTCAGTCTTTTTTCCCATCAAGTAGTGTCTCCATATCTTCAAAGCATGAACAACAGCTGCCAATTCTAAATCATGTGTTGGATAGTTCCTCTCATGCTTCCGAAGCTGTCTTGAAGCATAGGCCACAACATGTCCCCCTTGCATTAAGACACATCCTAAACCATGACCAGATGCATCACAATAGACCACAAACTCCTTCTGCATATCAGGCATCACTAATACCGGTGCACTGGTCAACCTCTTCTTCAATTCGGCGAAGCTTACTTCACATTCGGGGGTCCACTTGAAAGCAACTCCTTTCTCAAGCAACTTGGTTAGTGGTCGAGAGATCTTTGAAAATCCCTCGATGAATCGACGGTAGTAACCAGCCATACCTAAGAATCTTCGTATGTCATGTACACTCTCAGGTGTTTCCCACTTAAGAACATCGGCCACTTTGCCTGGATCCACTGCTATGCCTCCTTCGGATATGACATGTCCAAAAAATGATACCTCCTTTAGCCATAACTCACATTTACTAAGTTTGGCATACAGTTCATGTTGGCGAAGCTTCTGTAGAGCCATCCTGAGGTGCTCCTCATGCTCTTCTTCAGTCTTGGAGTAGATAAGTATGTCATCGATGAATACCACTACAAACTTGTCCAAGTACTCCATGAATACCTTGTTCATAAGATACATAAAATATACCGGAGCATTGGTCAATCCAAACGACATAACTGTATACTCATATAATCCATATCGAGAGACAAATGCCGTCTTGGGAATATCTAACGGTCTAATCTTCAGTTGATGGTAGCCCGAACGAAGATCAATCTTGGAGAACACACATGCTCCTCTCAACTGATCAAACAAATCTTCAATCCTTGGTAATAGATATTTATTCTTGATTGTTACCTCATTTAAGGCACGGTAATCCACACTCAACCTTTGAGTTCCATCCTTCTTAGGTACAAATATAACTGGTGCTCCCCAAGACGATGAGCTAGGGCGAATATATCCTTTTGCCAATAACTCCTCAATATGATCCTTTAGTTCAGTTAGTTGTTTAGCATCCATTCTATATGGCCTCTTATATATTGGGGCCGTTCCAGGTACTAATTCAATGACAAATTCAATCTCTCGATCAGGGGGCATACCTGGTAAGTCATCTGGGAATACATCCGGAAATTCCTTCACAATCCTGATGTCTTTGGTACTCTCAAGATGATTGAGTTGTACTACTGCCTCTTGTGTCTGATCTGGCTTAAACTCCACTGTAGTGCCATCCCGGTGTGTTAAATAGACAGTTCTGGTTGCACAATGAATTACTCCTTGATTCTTCGTTAACCAGTCCATTCCTATAATGATATCTAATCCTTGTGAGTCCAACACTATTAGGTTGGCCCAAAAGACTACCCCCCTTATGTTTATACTCACATTTTGGCATAGATGCCTTGCCACCATCTCTCCTCCAGGAGAGTTTATCAATAATGGCCCATTCAAGAATGTAACTACCATGTCATGCTTCTTTATGAATTCCTTGGATATAAATGAATGTGTAGCACCCGAATCAAACAATATGGTGGCGGGGTGGGAGTTAACAGAAAACATACCGATCACCACATTAGGCGCTTCTTGTGCTTGCTCCAGAGTCACATGGTTGACACGACCAGTTGGGTTTTGTTGCTTCTTTGGACAACTGCTGGCATAGTGTCCCCATTCTCCGCACTTGTAACATTGTACTCCCGCAACATTATTTGGGCCCTTGTTGCCTCCTGATTGGTTTCTTTGGGGTTGGCCATTTGGACGGTTAGCTGGAGCTGAAGGGCGGGGTGGCTGCATCTGCTGACGTGGGGGTTGCATTGGCTGGCGTGGTGGCTGCTGCTGCTGCTGCTGGCGCATTTGCTGGTTGTAGGGAGTGGGTGGCCTGTAGTTGGAGTTGGGAAACCTCTGTCCCGAGTAGTTCATGGGACGAGTCATTTGGTTTGCAGGCGGAGGGTTAAGACGGGGGCGCACATTGCTGCTAGAGGCGTGTGCCATAGTCAACTTCCATTTTCTTTCTTCATCATCTAGTTCCTTCTTAGTCCTCTCCACTTCAAAAGCTTTGTCAACCAGCTTCTGAAAGTCGCCGTAGTCGCTGGAAGACATGGCGAACTTTAACTCCTTGTCCAACCCATTCTTGAAGCGGAATTGTTTCTTGGAGTCAGTGTCCACATCGGTTGGAGCATAGCGGGACAACTAGGTGAATGCATTCAAATAGGCCCTCACGGTCATACGGCCCTGCTTTAACATCAGGAACTCTTCACGTCTTGCTTGTATTTCTCCCTCAGGCACAAAGTGATTGCGGAAGTTAGTCCTGAATTCTTCCCAAGTAATGCTTTCTGGATCCTGGTGGGCTTCAGTAAAGGCAGTCCACCAGTCGGCTGCCGGTCCTTGGAGTTGATGGGAGGCTAGTAGTACTTTCTCCCTTCCTTCACAGTGGATGAGCCTCAGCTTGCTTTCAATGGTCCGGAGCCAATCATCAGCATCCATGGGTTCGGTGACGGTGGCAAAAGTGGGTGGATGAGTGTTCAAGAAGTCCCTAAGGAAGGACCTAGGTGGAAAAGGTGGTGGTGGCGGAAGGTTGTAATTTGGTGGTGGTGGGGTGGGGCTTGCTGCAGGTTGGTGACAATCTGAGTGAGCTTGTTAAGTAGCTGGGTTTGGATGGCCATCATCTGCTGCATTTGTTGCGCGGTCGGGGCCCCTCGGGCACCCCTACCATTCCATCCAGGCACACCTCCAAGTCCTTCATCTTGGGGCACAGCGCCCCTTCCGCGACCTCTACCTCTACCTCTTCCAGACATCTGTGTAGGGAAGAATTGAAATTTTAGAACAATAGATAAGATATAGAAGGGTACGCTATGGAAAACGGTCCCAACTACATGCATCAAGGGAGTCACATATATAAAGCAAGCAAAATTCATTAACCAACTAGTGCGGATGTGGACAAGATGCTAATGCATTCCACAACTCGCATGACACACTAACAAGCCTATATACAAATGACATGGATGTGGACAGGATGCCGAAGCATTCCACAACTCATGTCGCACACACACACAACATAAAGCAAACTACTAGCATAACAACATAAACAACACAACTCAAGACTAAAGAGGGTGTAGCTACACGCTCCTACACACTAAGGATAACTGTCCTGAGTCGTCCAACGGGGAAAGCAAGTCCACTCCTACTAATCGGAGTCCTCCTCAACCTCCATCTCCGGGTCTTCTTCTTCTGAGTCCTCTCTTGATTCCTGGGGGGAGTTCATACGACGATCTGGAGAGTTCGGGTCCCAAGGCTCAATGTTGGAAGCGTACTAAGGAGAGTTAGGATCAGCTCCAGTGATCCTCGCGTAGCGTCGGCGAAGTCGCTCGTAGCGGTCAACCAGGTCCCTGCTGTCCTGCAGCTCCTGCTGACAACGCTGGAGTCGCGAAGACAACTCCACCACGTCGTCCACCAGCCTCTCGCACTGAGGGTGGGTCAAGGGCCCCTCGACGTCACGTCCAGTGTAGGCGGTCGTGCCACTAGGGCGCTGAGGGGTGTACGCGTGCTCCGTGCACCCAAGAAGGAACCTGTGGGCGTGGCTCCAGTAGGTAGTCGCCTCCCACGTGGCGTCCTCCTCAGCCGCACGCTGGGAGCTCCTCCAGGCCGGAGAGAAGTGAGAGTGCAATAGCTCCGAGTCGTAGTAGACGGCCAGCTGAGAACTCCACTCTAGTCCACCAGTATAGGGTGCAAAGACCCTAGTGGTGTGGTAGACCAGACGAACACGGTACTCACGGTACCCCGCAGCTCGAAGAAGAGAGCGAAGACGGACACGCATCCTCGAAGCAGCACTCCCAGTGGAGAACAGCGTCGTCTCCCTCTTGGGGGTGTGAGGTGCGGAGCGACTGGCTAGGGCGTGGCGTGGAACACGACCCCCAGTCGACTTGCGAGCCATCTGCTTGGTTCGCGCCATCTACAAACATTTGAAAAGAAGAGAGTGAGATCAATAATAAATAAATTAAATTAGAAATAAATCAATAAGTGCAGCAAGGTAAGAAGCACAAGGTTTGAGATGGGAAGCACAAAGTTTTGGAAATACTATTTTATAAGAAAATAGTATAGTCCTTAATTTTTCGGCCATTTCTAACTAGGCTTGCGTCCTACGGGCAACACGGCTCTGATACCACTTTGTCACGCCCGGTCATCATAAAGATGAGCAGACGCTAATCACATGTACGCCAGGATCAGTTGAATCGTACATGCGTCGACGAAAGTGAAATATCAATACATTGCCATGTTCGAATACATAAATAGTCTTACAATACGACCCGAAGGTCTACAAATACACACCACAAATATTTACATCAACTACAAAGTTAACCAAGTCCAAACTACAGCAGAAGTCTAATAGATAAGGGTAACTCCATCTCCACAGGAAGCCGTTGCGCGTGAGGTCGCCAGCCTAGACCAAGTCCTACGGATTGACGTAGAAGTACTCCGGTGCCGCTTCTTCTTCTTCATATTCTAATGGAAAATTAAACGCTTGAGTACATAGAGTACTCAGCAAGTGCGGGAAGAGATGACATGAAGGGCTAAAACAAAGGGGAGGCCAATTATGGCTTAGCACTATGCTTAGAACCTAACCTTAGCTTCCATTTATCAATATCATAATTCAAGAAGTAATCAATTCATAAGTATTGATAATAAATGTAATTGAATCATAATTAACCACCATTTCCCAACCATAGACTAATTATGAACTGGCCCCAAGCCGCTCTTGTCCGTGAGCACGGCTGTCATGACAGTTTTACCAAATCCCTGCAGAGAGTGTACCCTTTCCCCACAAGCAGTGATTCCATCCCCTGTTGCCAGGTGGACTTGAGTAAACCTCCATGTAGCCCGTGGTGATCAACCACATTTCACACTTCCGTAGGTGTGTGGCCCGGAGATCACTACATGGTCTTTACAAAGGTACTCCTGACTAGTGCTAGCCCTCTAAGGTTTCCACCACTGGGGATTCTCGGAGTAACCCTCCACCCCAGAGCCCCCTCTTGAGCCTTGCGGATCCCAGAGCAGATCACCCGCCTCATTCCCCGCACCATCTAACCACTAGCATCTCATCGGGAGAAACCTAATTAATTGACCATGCTGCCCCATCTCAGTCTCGTGGTGGTACTATAAAGCTTAGTGGCTTCCTCCATAAACCGGTCCTTAGAATCCGGTGGTAACAAACCCCAATCCCGGGTCTCGTGCAAACTGCTCCATACCAATACTAACCAACCACCAGATTCTTATCCACTACAATAGTGTAATCACCACAAGTTCAAGTAACCATAAAGTTTAATGTAGCACAATTGTATGAAATACCAATCCCAATATTTAAGCATGGCTAAGCATAACTATGACCTATCTACTTCCCAACCCATTTCAGGTGACAAGAATTATATGGAACAGGGCATGTAAACATGAAGTAGGATATCAATTTAATTAGCATGCATCTATCTAAATCCCTAGAACTGGAGCAAAATGGTCAAGGGCACTTGCCTTCGTTGAAGACTTGAGTGTTGGCGAAGTCCTGGTCTTGGAGGTTAAGATTAGGGTCGTAGTACGACTCTAGGTATATATCCAAGCATGGCAAGAATAGAATAAAGCTAAATAAGTAAAGGGCACGCAAAACAATGCATCACAACACACTCATAAGCATAAAATCCTATACTAATGCGTCCCTACGAAGTATTTATTACTTAACATGGTCAAAGTATGCATTTTAGATTTATCCTACATTTTTGAGAATTAAATATAGCCTAAAACCATTTCTATTGAATTTGCTATGGCCAAAATGTATTTTTAAACATTTATAATAAATATTCCATGGACAAAATATATTTCACGTGAACTCTACAATTTATTCACAGCATAAAATAATTTATACCAATTTTTCCTAGCATTTCTACACTTAATTACCATTTTTATCTATTTTCTACACCTCAAATACACCTAAAAACCATATTCAGCAAATAAATAAAAGTCCAGGGACTAATTAAATAGTTTTCTAAACTGCACAGGGGCTAAATCCACAATTATAGAAATTTCCAGGGGTTAAATTGACTATTTAAATGATTAAATCCAATTTTTAGGGATCCAGGGGCTAGATTGTGAATTCCGGGGGCTAGATCCGTAATCCAGCGAAGGTTAGGGGGTAGCTAGTGAATTTCCAGGGGCCTGGGTGAATAACCAAAGGCGGGAATGGCGGTTCAAACTTGGGCCGTTGGATCTTAAATGGATGGCTCGGATTTAATATGTGAACCGGTACGCTGCGATCTAATCGCAGCCGTTGGCCGCGAATGGATGGCTCGGATGGAGCCACGTCGCCTCTGGCAACGTCGGCGGCGCCCGGCGCGGTGGCGCTAGACGCCCGCGATGGCGAGCTCGCCGGAGGCGGCCAAAACGGCGAAACCGTTGCCCAAACAAGGTGCTAAGGACATGGAACGAAAGAGGGGGAGACAGGGAACTCACCTAGGGGAGTAGCGGGGGTTGAATTCGGCCGGAGAGGGGTCGGCGACGAGGAACGGCGGCGGTTGGCGTTGGTGCTCGTCGAGCTCGGTGAAACCTCGGCGATCTCCCCACGATCTCTTGCCCGGCGTGCTCCTGGTGGCGAAGTGAAGGTGTTAGGGCAGTCGAGAGGCGAAGGCGATCACCGGCTAACCGGGAACGGCGGCGACAAACCTCGGTTGCGGCGATGGCTAGGGTTGCGTGCGGGGGAGGGGAAAATGAGGGAGAGGGAGGAAGGTTATAGCAGAGGGGAGCGAGGCGGTTGCAGGCGCACGCGAGGGGAGGTTTCCCCGGGTTATTTCGTGCGTGGAACGGCGGTTGCAGGGGGGGTTTCGACGTGGGCGCGGCGTGGTGCGGGAGAGAGGAAAACGGCGGTTGCACGCCTGGGGAAGATGACAAGCGGGCCCCGCCCGGCAGAGAGAGGGAAGGAGGAGGAGGGCGCGGTTGGGCTGGCGGGGGAGGAGTTGGGCCGCGGCCAGATTCGGCCCAGGCACCGATTTCCTTTTTATTTCCTTTTTCTTTTTCTTTTCTGTTTCTTTTCTATTTGATTTGAATTCAAATTCAAATTTAAATCGTTTTGCTACACGGTTGAACTTCAAAAATCACCCAAAAATGCATACAACCAAGATCAAGGGTTTGAGCAAATTTTATACATGCAGTGATGGGTGTTACAGAATGAGTGCTCAAGAATACTCCAAAGTCTTTACTAATCTAGCGCAATATGTGTCGGAGTATGTGAGTATGGAGGATCAGAAGCGAGAGTATTTCTATCGGGGTCTAAGCCCCATGTTGAAAGACAAGCTTGCATTGCTCAATCACGGCTCATTCAACGCTATGCTTAATGCCGCGATTACGAAAGATGATGCCACACGTTAGTGGATCGCTGAGGAGTCAAAGAAGAGACTTGTCATGCAGGACATCACACATAATGTTCCTAAAAAGTACTTTGTGGTATACCGATCCCCGTCCAGTCAGAGATGGCAGCCGGCTGTACAACCGAGTTTATATCAAATTCATCAGTTTGGAGAATCACAGCAGCAGCAGGAAAAGTCCCAATTTGTTCCACGGGCATTTGTCAAACCGCAAGTTGCAGAATTATTCAGGCCTCAAATCAGCGGGACATTGAATCAGTATAAATGTTTCACATGTGATCGTGTTGGGCACTATACCAAGGATTGCCCAGAGAAGATGTTGAGCAGCGGGCAAGTACCAGTACAACGGTGTATTCCGCCCCATATTCAACCAGAGAGGACAGCACTGCAAACTGGAAGTGTTCAGCATATAGCGATCGAGGGTGTCCTGGAGAGAGCACCGGTGTTAGCGGGCATGTTTGCTATCAAAGACATACCCGTCCTCATACTCTTCGATTCCGGTGCTACCCACGATTTAATCAGTAAATCATGTGTGGATCAGCACAAATTATCCACCAATACTCCCAAGAATAGTTATCTTATAAGTTCACCAGGTGGGAGTATCTCTGCTAGTCAGATTGTTCCCCGAGCAGCTCTATGTTTGGGAGGCAAGATATATCCAATGTCGCTGATTATATTGGATGTACAGAAGCTAGACATAATAATGGGGATGTCATGGTTGAACCATCACGGTGCCGTTCTTAATATCGGTACCCGTACTGTCCAAATTGACTCTCCGATGCACGGACAACACAAACTGGTTTTGGACCGCATGGAGCGGGACAGTGCAGCTGTATATAACACTGAAGCAACTAAACTTGAAAATATTCCGGTGGTCCGTGAGTATCCCGATGTGTTTCCCGATGACTTATCGGGCATGCCGCCCGAACATGACGTCGAGTTCAAGATTGAACTTGTACTGGGAACCACACCGATGTCTCGAAGACCCTATCGAATGGCGCCTAATGAGCTAGCTGAATTAAAAGAGCATTTGAAGGACCTTTTCGACAAGGGTTTTATTCGCCCAAGCTCGTCGCCTTGGGGCTGCTCAGCGCTGTTTGTTAAGAAGAAGGATGAAACATTACAGTTATGCGTGGATTATCGACAGCTCAATGCCGTGACTATAAAGAACAAGTACCCGCTGCCCCGCATCGACATTCTATTCGATCAACTTGTTGGTGCGAGGGTATTCTCGAAGATGGATCTTCGGTCCGGATATCATCAAATCAAAATCCGCCCGGAGGATATACCGAAGATGGCATTCTCGACACGATATGGATTATATGAGTATCTTGTCATGTCTTTTGGTCCCACCAATGCTCCGGCTCACTTTATGTATCTCATGAACTCAGTATTTATGCCAGAGTTGGACAAGTTCGTCGTGGTCTTCATCGATGACATATTGGTCTATTCTAAGTCAGAGGAACAACATGTTGAACATCTGCATATTGTGCTGCAACGGTTGAAAGACCATAAGCTCTATGCAAAATTCAGCAAGTGTGAATTTTGGATCAGCCAAGTGACATTCTTGGGACACATTATTTCAGTTGAGGGCATCGCCGTGGACCCAAGTAAAATTGTTCAAGTATTGAAATGGCAATCTCCTAAATCCGTACATGAAGTCCGAAGTTTCATCGGTTTAGCGGGATATTATTGGAGGTCCATCCCGAGCTTCTCAAAAATCGCTAAACCGATGACGGAGCTGCTGAAAAAGGGCACCAGATATATTTGGAGTTCAGCTTGTGAAGAAGCGTTCAAGACATTAGTGCAGCACCTTAAGACAGCCACGGTTCTTGCTCAGCCGGACACGACAAAACAATTTGACATTTATTGTGATGCATCCGACATGGGACTTGGTTGCGTTCTTATGCAAGAAGGACGTGTGGTTGCGTATGGATCTCGAGAACTCCAAAACCATGAGCAGAACTATCCAAATCACGACTTTGAGCTCACTGCCGTGGTGTTGGCATTGAAAATGTGGAGGCATTACATGCTTGGAAATCTTGTACACCTCTACACCGACCACAAGAGTTTGAAATATATTTTCACGCAGAAGGAGCTGAATATGAGACACGAAGGTGGTTAGAGCTGATCAAAGATTACGAAATTGAAATTCACTACCACCCCGGTAAAGCGAACATGGTTGTCGATGCGCTTAGTCAGAAAGCCCATGTCCACAACATCACCATGGCCAAAATGGAAGTTGAGGAACCAAGTCTATATGTGATTCCATATGGGGCTCTCAATTATCTTGCTCTCATTCCCACTATACAAGAGGAAATGATTGAAGCCCAAAAGAAGGACAAGGGCATGTCACACATAAGGGAAGGAGTGGACAGCAGGTGGTAAAATGTTTCCGGAAAGATAATCACGGTACATTATGGTTAAAGGACCGGATAGTTGTACCCCGGGATGTTAAGCTCCAGAAGAAAATATTTGATGAAGCTCACATGTCAAAATTTTCTATTCATTCGGGTAGCAATAAAATGTATCAAGATTTGAAGATCAAATTTTGGTGGACACAAATGAAGCTGGAAATAGCGAAGTTCATATCCAAATGTGATACGTGTCGGCGAGTAAAGGCCGACCAAATGCGGAAAGCGGGAAAGCTACAACCGCTGGATATTCTGACATGGAAATGGGAGGATGTGAGTATGGACTTTATCGTTGTATTACCACTCACATTCCGGATGCATGTACTGAATAACCAAATCAGCACACTTCATTCCGGTCAATGTTGGATTTGTTGCTAATCAATATGCAGAGTTGTACATTGCATGGATCTTATGCTTACATGGTGTTCCAAAGACCATAATTTTAGATCGGGGTGCGCTGTTCGTTGCTCGTTTCTGGGAGAAGCTGCACGCCTTGTTAGGTACTAAGCTGATTAGAAGCTCTGCATATTACCCACAGACTGATGGACAAACCTAGAGGGTGAACCAAGTCCTTGAAGACATGTTATGTGCATGTGCCATCCACCACGGTAAAAATTGAGATGATCATTTACCATTAGCGGAATTCTCGTACAACAACGGTTATCAACCGAGTATAAAGATGGCACCATACGAAGCTCTCTACGGACGAAAATGCCGCAAACCGCTGAATTCGTGTGAGTCCAGTGAGAGGGTGACATTCGGAATTGATCTAGTCAACGAAGCTGAAGAACGAGTTTGGATCATTCAAGCAAATCTGAGAGGGCAATCTCGACAGAAAAATTATGCGGACAAGCGGCGTGCCCACTGCACTTCAATGTGGGTGATCACGTTTATCTCCGCATGTCTCCGAAGAAAGGAATTCATCGGTTTGGAGTAAAAGGGAAGCTCGCTCCCCGATTTATTGGTCCGTTTGCTATCACGGAGAAGTGTGGACCTGTGGCTTTTCGATTGGAATTACCGGCATCTGTTGCTGGTATACGCAACATTTTTCATGTACCACAGTTCCGGAAATATCTCAAGTTCACAGCTGCAGGCAACACGGATGAAATCAACGAATTGCAACCGGATTTGACGTACTCCAAACATCCGGTTCAGATTCTCGACGATAAGACCTGAACCACGCGGAACCGCACGCTGTGATTCTATAAAGTATCATGGATCAACCATACCACTGAAGAAGTGACATGGGAATCCGAATAATATCTCCGCTCCAACTATCCGGATTTCGTACTGTCTCGTATCCGGTAATTTCTCTCCAACTTTCGTCTCTTCCTTGTAATCTCGGGATGAGATTCTTTTAAGGGGGAAGGAATGTGAAGCCCAAATTTCCATAATACAAACTTCAGTTAGAAGGACTAAAAGTTTTTAGTGATAGAAAGAAATAAATAGGAAATGAGAGAAACAAAGTAATTCAAACTCCAAAACAGGGAATTCAAAATAATAAACTTAGCTACTGTTCAAATGAGTTTAATATGAAGATTTGAGTTGACCATTGGAACCCAAATATTTCAAATAGTCTCCCTGCAAACTTTCATAATTTTTGAAGCAAGTTTGCTATTTAATTTAATAGCTACATTGAATTCAACTCAAATTAAAATTCAAGTTTGAATTCAAATGAAACTTGAGCAAATCAACAATTTGATTTCAGAATCAAAGTCTCCACATTCAATTTGGCCTCCCCACAAATATATAGCAATTTTTGAACAAATTAGTGGTGTTATTTGGACTGTCCAGTGAGGGTATGAGGATGGGACCCACCTGTCAATGTAAAAATGCTATGTTCTTTTCATCCCAGGGCAACACCTCACACCATGCAATTCCAGGCAGCTACCTGCTTGCCTGTTTGCTCCCCAAGTTGAATCCAGCTGCATAAAGCACGTTCAGGGCTCCTCCTTATCCCCCTCCAATCCACAAAGTCGAGCAATTCACCTTTGCTTCCTTCCCTGGCGCAGAAATTTGATTTCCGGCGGGTTCTTCCCCTTCCATTCAAAATCCAGTAAGGATCATCGGTATTGATCGGTTTTCTTCGCAGCCTATCATTCCTCATCACCATGCGCAGATTTGTGATTAAGTTTTATGCCAGGATTGAGCTCCCCGAAGCGATTTTCTGGCCGCTGTTCTCTGTTCTTCACCGGTCGTCCTGTGCTCCTCCGTCGACCCAGTGCTGTGGTCGTCTTCACGTCCCCGTGCCAAAAGCAACAGGTGCGAAACAGTACATAATATATTTATGCAAAATTTCAAGGCATGCCATCGATTATCCAACTTGTACTATCCGTTTTAACGAACCTCTGTTTATACCAATGGAGTTAGGTCCTCATCTAAATTCCTTTTTTCACGTGTAACCATTGGCCGAACCAGTTATCGATAATCTTTCTCATAACCTAGCACTCCACCTCAAAGAAGAATCGCGGAAAACCATCAACCGTAGACTATGTATTTCGACTTTTCCCCTTTGTCGGTTAAAACTCCCCTGCTCAGTGCCGCACTTGGGATTGCCGTCCTTTCCAATCAATTTGTGTTCCCCAATCATCCTCCCCAGGCTTCCGGGAAGCTTCCCGGTCAATTTCCAGCTCGTGCAAGCATTGTTTGAAGCTTGCCGACATCACCGAGACCCTAACCGCCGTCGCGCAGGCGTTTCCGGCCATCGCCGGCGTGCGCTGACCCCACCGACGTGCTCAGCACGTCGAAATATGGCTAGGTGGCGAGTTTGGGGAAGAACTTTTCTGTGGATCGATGGGCGGCGAGGTGTCTGGCAAGGTGCCGCCGTGGTCACGCGCGCGCAGCTGGAGGAAGGAGACGACTGCCGGCCCCACCGGTCAGTGAGTCATCTCCTCTCGTCTGGATCTGGTGTGGCAGCGGGATCTTTTGTGACTGTGCGTGGGTAACCCAGTAACCCTTCATGTTGCCGCACAGCCATTGGTTGGTTTAAACGGTGGACCCGGGTTTAATTTATTTAAATATTTTCTATAGGAAAACAATTCCAGAAATTTTTCAAATTTCAAAATTTAATTACACCTAGCAGATTTGCCCAAATAATTCCATATAAATTCTGGGAGACTCATATTGATCCACACTTTGCAGGGGTATGATTTAATTGACATGAAACTCCCAGTATTGTCAAAATAATTCCTTTAAGCCAATTTATTGAGAAACTAATTACTGCTGACCTGATAATTGGAAAATTCCCAATTTTGGTCAGAACACTCCTCAATATGTCTTTGATCTCCAATAAAAGTTTCAGGTTCATTTGACTTGATCTTTTGTGCTTAATTAGCCTCTAATCATTCAGCTACCTGAAATTCCAAAATGTCCAAAAACATTTCAGCAAATTGCCCAAACTTCTAATTTCTATATCTCACTCTAGAAATCATAGACAAATGTGTAATAAATCTATTAGAATCAGGACAACCCCCCTCTGTATTATACAACCAATGGTAGCCATGATACCACTCCAGAATTTGAATGAAAATTCATAGACGTAGAAACACATGTGGAATTGTTGGGACCACATACAACCTTTGCTAGAACTCAAATTTTGCACACTGTGTTCACATCATCTATTGAAGCTAATGTTAAATTTTCGGCTTCATTGGACCTCTGTAGCATCAGCAATCCTTTTGGAAATTGAGAAATATATAGAAACATTTCCAGAAATTTCCCAAACTTGGAAAATCAATTACTCCCTGTAAGAGATCAAAAAATTATAAAATAAATTTTCCTAGAACTAGTGAGACCTCCTCTCCCATGATCATCTACTGTTATCCATGACAAAGCCCTAGATTTAATACCAAATTTCGGAGAAGGCTTTTATTTGTTGGAATTTTAGAGACAACAAGCTTCCTTGAACGTCTCCAAGTCTTGGCCCAGTTCTTCCTCTCAGAACCTAGTATTCACTGTAAAAATCGCAAAGCCAATTAAAATCATCTTCTTACCTAATGAGTATTTATATGATCTTTTATATAGTTTCACTATTATTCATGTACTTTATATATTCCATATCATATAGTGACCGAGATCGAGGAGCCGAAACCCTTGGACAGCATCCTCCCAGGAGCTAACTTTGATACTGACTAGCAGCCAGGAAAGCCCCGATTTGCATTTAAGCGCTATTACAAAATTTTGATTTGTATCACCTATGTCTAGGGTGAGTTATGTGCATTAGGGCTAAGGTGATTGAAAATCTAGTTGCATGACCATATAATCCCATAGAGTATTTGGGTAGTTGTTAAGTCATCGTGTAGACTATGATATGCTAAATGTTGTAAAGGATTCGGGAGAAGTCGAGTAGTTGGAATCTACTCGCATGGCTAGGACTTTTTCACATGGGGTTGGTTCAAAGAAATGGAGTAGTAATCTGAATATGAGACCGGGCAGGTGCATAGGATGCAGCAATACTTGGTCTTCGGTGCGTAGCCCTGCTTGTGTTGGTTAAGGACCAATCCGTATGCTGCCCTGCTGAGCAAGTTTGAATTGTACCGGAGTCATACTAGATATATGGGGTCCAAGAAACCGATGTACCTTGGGAAGCCTTTGTTGAGACTTTTTCGATTGCCTCAGGCTTTCAGCTGCAACACAGTAGACGGAAACTCGCTCACGACATCTTCACAGCGGAAAGTTGTACCGTGAGTGGGAATACTGTCCTAGACGATTGAATCAATTCAACTTGGGCGGAACTTGAGAAAGGTGGCTGCGTACGATGTCCGTGGAGTGCACCTACGTGGCTTCTAGTACGGGCGTATGTGTTGTGTATTCCCGGTATCTTTGATTTGAATCACCGTCCCTCGCGGATATGAGTACCACTTGTTCACTAAGTTGTGACGTAGTTAAAACTTGCACTTGAGATGAGAATTAATTGCTTCTGTTATGAACATTATATTATCATTGTATTGCTATGTTGTATATATTAGTATAGTGCTAACTAAATTTATTTTCCACCTTGGGCATGCAACATCATGATGAAGCGTTTCTTGTTTGATTGTGGAGTTACGATGTTGTCTCGCACAAGGTTTAAGGCGCTACTAATAAATATAAAAATAAGGACCAACATTTAGGCGAGTCCATTATGCAAATCTGCCATCATATGTTTATGTCTTTACCCTCTTGTAGAGTTCAATGTTTAGGTGAGACGGTTAAGTCTTGCTGAGGCTTCATGCTCACGGTTGCTATATTAGTTGTTTTGTAGGTACTAACCTCTATGCTTATTATTATGGTTGTTCGATGAGACTCGGGACTCTCTGAGCAGTATACTCATGGGAAACCATGCTGTTGCTGTTTGATCTTCGTGGCTAGTGAGGAGCATGTGTGGGTTGGACGGCTTCTCTTTTGCTTATTAGACTTGAGTACGAGAGTTGTAACCTTATCTTCCGCTGTAGTATATTTTTATATATACTATTTGAAACTGAACATCTTTGTAAATTTCAGGAAATGATTTATGTAATACGTGTTCCTTTACATGTGTGTTGTTGGGTGCCGCATCGCATGGCACCACCCAATGCGATTCCTGGAAAGTGTGGATCTGGTCCTCACAATTTTCAACCGCAAAAAAACTAGTAGAGATTGTAGAGAATCAAGTCATGGAACGAACAAGAATCACATGAAGACACTTAGTAGAACTTGAGTTATGATCTAAAGACTACACAAACGTCTAACTGTTCTACCCTATTTAAAACCAGATCAGCAACGCTGTAAAAAAAACTCTTGTAGATCAAAAAACACAAACTCAATGATCGTGAAACATTCACGGATGATAGATAATTGAGTTTTGAAGAAAATGAAAGAAGAATCACGTCAATTGGAGTAGTATAACACAAGTTATGATTGAAATACCGAAACAACATCGATCTGTCCAGAATCTCGATGAGAAAAACTTGTCTGAAAGAAGTTGGACGAACAGAGCACAAAAGCACCTCTAAAACTACGATATTTATTCAATAGAACACAAGAGGAACAGCCCAAGTCGTCTGACGATGAGCTTTGGCCTCCCTTGCTTATATAACGAGCCCCAAAGCCAACCCAATCCTAACAAGGACTCTAATGCTAATCAGTTTCAACCGAAACTTTCCATAAATGTTGAAGACTCTTCTATACGCACATAGAAGCAATCTTAAGACTTCCAAAAACCTTAGGAATGTCTTAAAACATCCCTAAAACAACTCAACTTTGTTACCCACACTACAAGGATTTTGCCCTGTTGCAACGATTGTACTGCAACGAATACTAAATCGTTGCAGTAAGCTTGGTCTTTTGCCACAATTCACTAGTTCGTGGCATTAGCATCTATCGCCACAAAAGACGATCGTTGCATTAGGATCTGTTGCCATGATTCACTAGTTCATGGCATTAGGATCTATCGCCACGATTCACTAGTTTGTGGCATTAGCATCTATCGCCACGGAACACGATCGTTGCATTAGGATCTGTTGCCACGATTCACTAGTTCGTGGCGTTAGGATCTATCGCCACGAATCTGTTGCCATGATTCACTAGTTCATGGCATTAGCATCTATCGCCATGGAATACGATTGTTGCTCTAGGATCTGTTGCCACGATTCACTAGTTCATGACATTAGGATCTATCGCCACGAATCTGTTGCCACGATTCACTAGTTCGTGGCATTAGCATCTATCGCCATGGAACACGATCGTTGCATTAGGATCTGTTGCCATGATTCACTAGTTTGTGGCATTAGGATCTATCGCCATGAATCTGTTGCCATGATTCACTAGTTCGTGACGTTAGCATCTATTGCCACGGAACCCGATCGTTGCATTAGAATCTGTTGCCACGATTCACTAGTTCGTGGCATTAGAATCTATCGCCATGGAACCCGGTCGTCACATTAGAATCTATTTCCACAATTCACTAGTTCGTGGCATTAGCATCTTTCACCACGGAACCCGATCGTTCCATTAGGATCTGTTGCCACGATTCAATAGTTTGTGGCGTTAGCATCTATTGCCGCAGAACACAATCATTGCATTAGAATCTATTGCCACGATTCACTAGTTCATGGCATTAGCATCTATCGCCACGGAACGCGATCATTGCATTAGGATCTGTTGCCACGATTCAATAGTTCGTGGCGTTAGCATCTATCGCCGCGGAACACAATCGTTGCATTAGGAACTTTTGCCACGATTCACCAGTTCGTGGCATTAGGATCTATCGCCACAAAACACAAATGTTGCATTAGGAACATATGCCACGATTCACAAGTTCATGGCGATAGGATCTATCGCCACAAAACACAATCATTGTATTAGGATACGTTGCCACGAAATACCGGTTGGTGGCGTTAAGATCTATCGCCACGGAACACAAATGTTGCATTACATAGTTCACGTACAGCTAGCTCACACAGTACCTATATGAAAAAATCATCATCTTCGCTATCCTCCCTCAATATTGGAGGTACAATACCATCATTAATATATGTATCATCATCGTCATGGTCGTCGTCGTCATCTTCATTTGAAAGATCGGAAGCATCACCGGTTGCTCTGTCAATGTCATTCTCATTCCTATCCCATGTGGTCATATCCTCATTTATATTAGTAAGCCTTCGATCATCAAATAATGTCTCAGCCTCCATCGTCTCAGTGACATTATTTTCACTGTCTCCAGGGGCATGGAAAAAAGGTTTCGTGGCTTCATTTTAACAACTGTAGCCCATTTAGGTTGCTTCACACTTCTAACGTAAAAAACTTGTTCTGCTTGGGTGGCTAGAATGTAAGGCTCATACTTAAATTGAGAAATAGTAGTGTCAACATCTATCATTCCGTATCGATTCATTTTGTAGCCTCTGCTTTGGCTCTGACCGGAACGAGGCCGATCAAACCATTCACATTCAAATAACAGAACCTCTTGATTTTTTTTTGAAATCAACATAAATCATTTTCTTGATTACTCCATAATACTCATGATCAGCATCCCAAACAACAACACCACTGTTTTGTGCCCGTAAATCTTTTTCCACCTCTGCTGTTCGAAAGAAGAAGCCATTTATGAATGATCGACTAAAAAAATGTGCCCGACGATCAGGTCCTCTAGATAATGCATACAAATAATCGGTTACTTTGCCTTCTTTGTGTAATATCGTAATCTGTCCACATTAATTAGTATAAAAGGGGTCATCGATAAACCAACTTCAGAACAGATATTTCTTCAATATTTCATCAAAGTAAAAACTTGCATGTACTTACTCATTTCTGAAACTAATAAACAAACTCATCTCTATGGTGTTTTTCAACATCATGAGGATGAATTTTTTTCGGCTCTTCAAAATGCTCACTGAAAAGGGTACAAAATTAAATTAGCCATCTACAATAAGCATGATCCATTAATATAGTATAGAACATCTGAGTGTTATACGTACTTGATCCATGGAGCGGCCTCTTCAACATTAGAAATAATATAATACCTGATGTTATGTAGTTCCACCATAGTAAGTTCGCCCCATTTAAACCTTTTTTTAGAATTATCAACTTCTATAAATATATTAGACTCGAGAGAAGGTTCATTCCTAGCTGCAGCTTCATGATGTTCTGGCCTATTGAGCTTGGTGCTGATGTTATCCAAAAACTGGCTACAAAAAGTCATACACTCTTCCATAATATATCCCTCAGCTATAGAACCCTCCGGGTGAGCTCTGTTACGTACATACCTCTTCAATGTACCAAGGTACCTCTCAATTGGATACATCCATCTGCAAGAAATAGGTCCACCCAAGCAAGCTTCTTCGCCAAGATGGATTGGAAGATGCACCATGATATCAAAGAAAGCGGGAGGAAGCAATATCTCAAGCTTACAAATTGTTTCAGGAAATTGTTCAATCATCTTATCCAAATCTAGTTCCGCCAATTCTTTAGAACAAATTCCAGAAAAGAATCTGCTAAACTCAATTAAAGGTTCAACAACCTTTTCAGGCAATATGTCACGTATTGCAATAGGAAGGAGCTTCTGAAATAAAATATGGCAGTCATGAGTTTTTAGAACTGATACCTTACGTGTTGTTATGTCCACACTTCTCTTGATGTTTGAGGCATAACCATCGGGCATCTTCACATCCGCCAAAAACTTGCACAATGTGGTCTTCTGATCTTTTTGCAAAGTATATGATGATGATGGACAATCATACTTCCCTTTCATACCCATCGGATGTTGCTTTGGTCGTATACCCATTTCCTGCATATCAAAACGAGCTTGTAGACTATCTTTTGTTTTACCATCCATATTAAGCAATGTCCCCAATATGCTATCACAAATGTTTTTCTCAATGTGCATGACATCCAAGTTATGCTTTATTGGCAATGTCTTCCAATACGGGAGCTAAAAAAATATACTTTTCTTCTTCCAACTATGCCACCTATCTTCCTCAGTGCGCTTTCTCTTATTATTCATCTTTCCAAAACTCACTTGATCAAAAGTATCATATTGTTGGAGTACTTCGTGACCAGAGAGTGATGTTGTAGCCTCTCTATTCTCTATTTTGTTGTTGAAAGAAGCTTTGTCCCGACGCCACCGGTGATCCTGAGGTAGGAAACGACGATGACCCATGTAGCAATACTTTCGTCCATGTTTCAACCACAAGGCGTCAGTGTTTACATGGCAGTATGGACATGCTAGCCTACCTTTTGTGCTCCATACACATAGCATTGCATATGCTGGAAAATCATTTATTGTCCACAATATAGAAGCTCGCATGAGAAATGTCTCTTTCTTTGAACTGTCGTATGTTTCAACACCATCAGACCATAATTTTAGTAACTCATCAATCAAAGGCTGCAGATACACATCAATGTTGTTTCCGGGTGACTTTGGCCCATGAATTATCATTGACGTCAACCAATAAGGCTGATTCATACGCAACCAAGGTGGTAGATTATAAGGGATTAGAATCATAGGCCATGTACTATAAGAAACATTCATTACTCCAAAAGGATTGAAACCATCATATGCTAGCCCAAGTCTTATGTTGCGAGGATCAGATGAGAAATTTGGGTGAATGCTATCAAAATGCTTCCATGCTTTCGAATCTGCAGGATGGCATAATATTCCATCATCAATACGTTCTTCTTTGTGCCAGCGCATGTTTGATGTCGTTGATTATGCCATATAAAACTTTTGAAGACGGGGAATAAGAGGAAAGTATCGTAGAATCTTGCGTGCTACAAGCTTCTTGGCTTTTCCACAAGGTAAAGCCTCTCTTGCATCCCCACTAGTACTATTTTTCCATCTTAATTCACCACATTTTGGGCATCAATCCAGCAGAGAATAGTCCTTCCGGAATAACACACAGTCATTGACACATGCATCGATCTTTTCATAGCTCAGCCCGAGGTCACGAACAACCTTCTGAACTATATCAACTGTATTAGGAATGCAATGGCCCTCTAGAAGCACATATGAGAATAGTTCAAGGATGAACTCACACGCTTTTTTGCTCAAACCAGATAAACAATTTATCTGTTACAACCTGACAATGAAGGATAATTGGGTCACCTTCTCACAACCTGGATACAACTCCTTTTTGGCATCATTTAATAAGTCATAGAATGCCTTTGCACACCCAGTTGGCTCCTGTTGGTTTATAACATTTTCTGGATCATCAACACCTGTTGAAGTACCACCATGATCACTAGTGCTTCTAAGAAGGTTGGACACATATTTTCCATAGCAGCATCATCAGAAATTATCTCCTCATTATTTGTTGATTGCTCAGCAATTTTTTTCTCAACTCGTTTTTCTCCATGGTGTACCCAACAAGTATAACCAAATGACATCCCATTATGAAGCAAGTGAAGATGAACTTCCTTGCGTCTCCTATGGCAAATATTACGACATTTCGTGCAAGGACAAGGCTTAATTTCTTCTTCACGAGTGCCCTAGAATGCTAAATTTAGAAATGACTTCATTCCATCCTGCCACTCCTTCGTACGCCTGTCTTTTCCCATCCATGTCTTATCTTATCACATCACTTCCTACAATTCAATCAGCGTATCCGTAAGAGGATTGAACTACAATAACATTATGTGAGCAATTGTACCTAGCACTGTTGCTCCTCCACGTGCGGCGGTCGGCGGATGCTCCTCCACGCCGGTGGACGGCAGATGCTCTTCCAAGAGCGTGGCGGCCGAATTCTCCTCCAAGAGCGTGGTGGCGGGCGGATGCTCCTCCAAGAGCGTGGCGGCCGGCAAATGCTCCTACAGGCGCGTTTCGTGCAATCGGGAGAGGGGGCCGTTGTGGATCGAAGGGTCCGGCGGGGAGGCAGCCGAGACAAAGCGAACGTGAAGCTATTAGAGTAGGCCCAACACAGTGCTGGGCCGCTTGTTATTCGTGGGCTGAAACTGCGCTACGTCACTTTGTATTCCTGGGCCGAAACTGCGCTGGAACGCTTGGTGTTCATCCCCATGTAGGCGTGAGCCCATGTACCAAAATTTGGCATCATTAAAGGAGCTATTTTTCGATAAAAGGAGAAATTTTTAATTTGAAACGCGAAGGGCTCATCGTATGCGGGGAAAAATTATGCTTTAAAAGGATACGATTCCTTGACGTTATCCCTGACATGTCCGGCCATCATACGACCTCGTTCGTTCATGTGCACACATGTCACAGTCATGCAACTGCTTCATTCGTCCATTCATGTGGACACATGTCACAAATGTGGAACTGCTTCATCCGTTCGAACCCGACATTTATTTTTCTGTTATTTATATTTGCTACCCAAAAAGTACCCGATACCCGATATTTTGGTCTTTTCGGTTCCGATCTCGGTTTTATCGGTTTCAGTTTTTCGGTCTCGGTTTATTTGCCCACCCCTAATTTACGTAGTAGTAGCATATGAGATATACATATTTCTCCTCCATGTTTTTTTGCAAAACTATTTAGTGATATATCCTATGTGCATATTACATATGTAAAACTAATGTAAAGTATAAAAATTTTTCAAAGGGAAGTCTTAGGATTCGTCAAATCTATCTTTGAGATTTATGCAATTTTGATCTTTTTTAACAATACAAGAATTGTACTTTTAGATTCACCATGAAAATATTTTCATAATATACAATCTAGTACTACATGTTATTGAAGTTAATAAATTTCATATAAATCATTGGTCAAAGGTAATTAGTTCGACCAAAACAGAAATAGAGTTGAGTTGGGGTGGAGGAAGTATCATACGTTGTTGTTTGCCGCATAAGGTTTGGTACTTCGTTCAAGCTGTAGCCATTTGTACAGGCGGCTGATGCGACTAGGCGCACCGAGCTTACATGCGCGCCAGTCACCGAGGCGCCTTAAACGCGCGTAGCGCATGTGAATCTTTGAATTCAATTGGATACGCTCCGCGTCCCATCACCACTACTGCGCGCGTCCATTCATGTGGACACATGTCACAAATGTGGAACGGTATGCACAGCCTTGGATATGCATACCATATCCATAATTTCTTTCCCGCGTTTGGGTAGGAGTGGTTCCACTTCAATCTAAGTAGATTGGAGAGTGTCCGGCCATCATACGACCAAGCGTAATGAAGATTTTTGAATCTGATATACTCCTCTTTTTAATTCTTGTCGTTATGACCACAAGTTGCATTGTCTCAACCAAACACCACATACAACAATAATGACTCAGCAGAATCGGGATCTGGCCAATTAAGATGGAAGTTAGCAGTCTCGCGGTTCATAGATCGAAACGTGCGCCATCCTTTTTATTCTTCCTTTTTTATATCCATAACCGTGAGACTATTGAGTTCCATCTTCACTGGCACATATGTATGGTCCGGGTGTGCCAGTGTGTACCTTAACCCCCCTCGTGCGTCCCCGGTGGTGGTTGGAAGACCCCTACAGGTATGTTCTGATTCATGTCCACTAACTACATCTAGGTTTCCGATGACGCATGCGGTTCACCACCAGACAAACTAGCAAATCCTCGGTGATGAGCGGCATGCAAATTTCTTGATGACAAACTGGCTGCGGGGGCCTCCTGTTCGGATGCAACTTCGGTGCTCCCATTTGTGCTTCCATGCATACTCCCGCTTATGTGTCATCATCTAATTGGTTGAAGTTAAATCAGGCATTATGTTAGGTAAATAAAAGGTCCAATAAAATCATGACACTTAAGTAGGAGCACGCATGGAAGCACTGAATGGGAGTATACAAGCTGTGTCCCTCCCATTCTGACCTCCCATGCATCATCCCGCTGATGTGTCAAAATGTTATTGGTCCTTTATTAATGATTAGTTTAACTACCATACCTTCACAACAAATAAGATGATGACACATCAGCGGGAGTATCATCATAAAACTAGAGATGGATGGGTCAGCAGGCCACAGTCAGCGGGCCGTAGTCAGTTTTTCATCATAAAACTTGCATGCCGCTCAACCTTTTTTTGTTTGCCTGGTGGTGAACCGCCTACGTCATCATAAACCTAGATATTGAGTAAGAGGACTGGAATCAGAGCATACCTGTAAGGCTCTTCCCAACAACCACATTGGACGGACGACGTATGGGGGGTTAAGGTACACCAGCACACCCGTACCGTAGGTGTACCCGGCCAGCTGTGTAGTTTCCTTCGAACCTCCGGCAGAAGAAAGCGGCATGCAAGTTTCATTCTGTATGGAGAATGTTTGTTGTGTATTCATCAGGGAACACAGATACACTTTATAAAGGCTAGCTAGTGTAGTGTGAAACCAAAACAAAACCCTTTTGAACTACACAGATTCAAAAGCTAGCGTTAATGACTAAACGTAGGCCTACGCAGTCAAACAATGACGTTAGACCAACGCAGTCAACAATGACTGTTACATGTGTGCGTTCTTATCTTTTTGTACTGTGTGGTGGTGAACCTGTGAAAGGATGACGAGCAGCGGCAGGTGAACACCATGCAGCGGCAGCACAATGGAAAACGGTGGCAGCGGACAGCGACTTACCTGGATGTTGGTGTAGTCGACCTCGCACATCTTCCGCGAGTCGTTCACCTTCCAACAGAAGCCATGCAGGTGCTTCCACAGCCGGAACACCGTTCATCTTCAACGGCACATATGTACAGTCCGGTTGTGCCAGTGTGTACCTTAACCCCCGTCGTGCGTCCCCGGTGGTGGTTGGAAGACCCCTGCAGGTATGTTCTGATTCCTGTCCTCTAACTACATCTAGGTTTCCGATGACGCATGCGGTTCACCACCACACAAACCAGCAAAGCCTCGGTGATGAGCGACATGCAAATTTCTTGATGACAAACTAGCTGCGGGGGCCCCCCGTTCCGATGCAACTTTGGTGCTCCCGTTTGTGCTTCCATGCGTACTCCCGCTTATGTGTCATCATCTAATTGGTTGAAGTTAAATATGGCATTATGTTAGGTAAATGAAAGGGCCAATAAAATCATGACACTTAAGTAGCAGCACGCATGGAAGCACTGAATGGGAGTATACGAGCCGTGTCGCTCTCGTTCTGTCCTCCCATGCGTCATCTCGCTGATGTGTCAAAATGTTATTGGTCCCTTTATTAATGCTTAGTTTAACTACCATACCTTCACAACAAATAATATGATGACACGTCAGCAAGAGTGTCATCAAAAAACTAGAGATGGATGCTGTCGGTGGTTTTGATCCGGCAGATCTCCCGACACTACTAAAGTGTTAGAGGAGTTTGAGGTTCGGTATGGGCGCGCGGAAATTCAAGAAGGTGAGATGTTGAGTGACACAAGGGACACCAAGATTTACGTGGTTCGGGCCGCCTGAGCGTAATACCCTACTCCACGGGGTGTGTTGATGTTGTATTGGATGTATGTATAGAGCGTAGAGAGTCTTTGTAGCGTGTGTCCTATGTATCGTCGGCCTGTACTTTTATAGTACAAGGGCAGGCCGTTACAAGTTAGCCTGGCCCGACATGTGGCCCCAGCGGTTACTGATATTGATACACATTCAACACGTTTAATTGCCCTTAATGACTGAGTTATGGGTTTTGACAGCATCGTTACTGGTAATTAAGGTCGTCCGATTGTGTGTCATTAATATAGTATTAATGAAACTTGATTAGGTCTTGAAGTCCTTGATTCCCCTTTGAAGATCCGGAGCTGTTGTGGAGTCTTCCGGAGGTTAGAGGCTGAAGATCCGACGGTTGGACACGTGGCAGCACTGGAGCTCACTGTGGGGAACAGATAGGTCCGGTGTTACTCGACACGTGTCAGTACCGGAACTTCCCTCAGTCTGGGGTTAGGTCCGAGGATGCCATTTTGGTACATAGTCTGGAGCTTCCCCCTTGCGGGCGGTAGCTCTGGTTTGACAGTACACGTGGCGACCCTGGGACTAACCATGTTGGAGAAGCGGGCCCAGTTATGTCTGACATGTGGGCCTCCGAAGGTCTTCAAATCAAGTAGATGACTTTCCCTTGAGATCTTTGTAATCTCAAGGGGTGTACGGTTCCCAGGGTACCGACAGCGGCCCCCTGGGCCCACCTTTGGGGAAGATCCCTTGGGTGAGGTCGTTCTGCCGGAGGTGGGTCCATCCTTGCGACTTTTGAACTGAGTCTTCAAAGGTCTTCGGATGTGCCGTTGGCGATGGTTTGGAGTTAAATCCTCGCCGCGTGGCATATCCCGTGTACGGCAGGTGAGATCTTTGGCGTGCGGATCTCACGCAATTGAAGGTCGCCGATTCCCGATACGAAAGTCGTATCGGTTCCGCGCCCTTGTCAGGCCGCCGCCTTCGGGCTTCCCGCCTCGTGATGACAACCGTTCGCCTGGGTAAGAACCTCGACTTGATCGTCGGGGTGGTCCCGGGCCCTCTTATCATTGGCTGGGTGGAATTTTTGAGTAGTATCTTCGACTTCCTTGCGGTTTCCATCCAAGCGTCACAAGGGCTTACTTAAGAAAGAAAGCGCGCACCGTTTGGGGTTCTTTACGCCTCTCATCTGATCTTGCGCTCAAACTCCCAACTTGTGCTTGCTCTTCCTCTCCTGCCTTGCTGTGCTGCGATGGAGTTGGGTCTCCGCGAGAGCCGTTTCAAGACCGACGGTGACCTGAAGAAGCTCCGGGCCCTCATGTGATGGTCCTCGGACTTCTTCAACCGCATGGTCCGCGCCGGGGAGAGCTCCCGTTTGAGAAGGAGCACGCCGGTGAAATGGTGTACTTCTCCTCGTACTCCATGGTGGGGTTGATCCCACCTTTTTCCTCCTTTTTCTTGATGCTGCTAGACTTCTATGGTCTGCAGCTGTACCACCTTGGCCCCCACTCCATTCTTCTCGTGTCCGTCTTCGTCCACTTCTGTGAGATGTGGGTGGGCATCCCCCCTGCTTGAACTCTTCCGGACCTTCTTCACCGTCCATACCACCGGTAGGAGCAATGAGTACCTTGGCTTCTATTACTTCGTGAAGCGCAAGAAGTGCCCATTCAAGTACCTCCGGTCATTTCCCTCTGGAAAGTGGGATGACTGGAAGAAGGACTGGATAGTCATCCAGGTGGAGGAGCAAGAGAAGCTGGAGCTGCCCGAAGGCCTCCCCAACATCGACACGACAGTCTGGAGTGAAGCTTCGGTGTTGGCGGATGCTTTCAACCCTGCTCTGACCAGGATCCGCCAGTGCGTGGAGGGAGGATTAACTCCTCAGGCGGTGTTTTGAAACTTCCTGGTCAACAGGTGGGCACCGCTGAAGAGGAGAGAAAAACTCGCTTGGGCCCTTAACAGTGTGATGGACGACGACTGGGTCGAGACCGGGCTGAAGTCCAACATGGCGGGGGACAACCTTGGAGTTTCATCTCAAGAAGTTCCAGCACGGCATCGACGTTGCGGGTGACGACTTGGCTCCACCATCAGCTTTTCTCCCTCTGAACGTGGAAGTAGAGTTCAGCAGGGAGCTCTGGCGGAAGATGCCCGTGCTTGACGACCTTGTTGTCGTTGAGAGAAGATCGAACTCCAGGGTGGTGATCCCTGGAGCTTCCGAAGGTGGCTCCGACCCGGCCCCAAAGCCAAGGGTCGAGGTCGTCGGCAAGGGCAAGGAGCCGGCGAACGAACCCTTGAGCTGGAAGAGGAAGCTGCAGCATGCCGACGGAAGGTCCGTCGGGCCTGCCACCTCTGCATCGGCTCCTTCTCCCCAGAGGGGGAGGTCTTCTACAACCGCGACGACTATACCCGCAGCGGCGTCCTCCTGGGGTGCTAGATCCGGGCATGCGACCCCAGCACCAGGGCCGGTTGAGGCCTCTAGGTCCGGAGGTTCTTCCCGATCAAGGGGGGCCTCTACTAGGGAAATGCCCGTGGCTGCAACGAGTTCCAGGGGGCCTTCCGGATCTTCCACGCCCGCGGCGGCTATGGTCAGCCCAGAACGCCCAGGAAAGAGGTTCCGTGCAAGCTGGTGCGGAAGCCTCCCGAGGTAATTTTTAATCTTTACCTCAGACAGTTGTTTCGTTGTAGTAATTGTTTTTTAAGTTTCTTCATCCATCATCTGCAGAGTTCCCAAGAAGAGGAGTGAGGCTCCACCCTCAGCCACAGCAGCTGAAGCTGTGAGGGCGGAAGCTTCTGCTCCTGTCCCGGTGCCGCCGCAAGTGGTGGCTGAAGCTGCGACAGCTCCGGCACCAGCTGTCGTGGTCATGGACCTTGACTCATCCCCAGAGACTCCCGTCGTAGCGCCGGACTACGGGAAAGAAGATGCGCCAGCGGCACCTACCCCGGAGGTTGATGCTCCGGGTCCTGGTGCAGAGATAATGGAAGCTCCGGCCGCTGAGCCGGAGGAAGCAGTAATTCCGGCCCCAGAGCCGGAAATTGTCGAAGCCCCAGTGGTTGAGCCGGAGGTAGTTGAAGTACCGGCGTGCGCGCCGAATGTTGAGGAAGTCCCGGCGGTTGGGCCGGCTACTTCTGAAGCGCCGGCCGCAGAGCCGGTCGTTGTTGGAGCTCCGGCCGCAGGGCTGGTTGATGTTGAAGACCTTCCGGCTCCTGAGCCGGTTGTTCCAGAGGTGTCGGCGCTCGAGCCTCCAGTAGAGGAGGTGCCCAGGCCGGAGCCAGAAGCAACCCCTGCTCCGGGAACGACGACGCCGGAGGTTCCTGCGGCTGAGCCGGAGTGCCCAGAAGAGGTTGCTGGCCCCCTGCCTGAGGGGGCAAATGAAGACCTGGCGGTGGGGCCTTCGGAACCACTTCCAGAAGTCGGAACTTCATCAGCGGGACCCTCCTCGATGGTGACTGAGGCCATCCCGGAGGACAGCCCTAGTGCCATGGAGACCCAGGGGACCACCCTTGTGGAGTGGGACCCAATTTTTGTATCTGAAAACCCGCTGGAACCAGCGGAGGAGACCCCAGCAGGCCCGGAACCTATCCCATTGTCATTGTCTTTTAACAATGCATGTTCCAGTCTGCATCAAGTTCAATTTGCCTTCTTCCACGACAGCAAGGCTCTTGAAGAGGAGCGCCAAACCCTTTGGCGGTGGCGTAATCAGCTCTACTTCGAGACCAAGCTGGCGCAGTCGAGGCTAGCAGATGACAAAGAGTGGATCAAGCGGGAGAAGGTCCGCCTAGAATACTGGGGAAAATTATTGGATGACAGGGAGAGTATGACTCGCGCCCTCGACGCTCAATCCCGGGAGATTTATGAGCAGACCAAAGCAGCTAACAGTGGGGCCGATGAACGCCAAGAAAGGCTTGAGGCCATTAACACTACTCTCATCAAGCGCCGGGAGGCACTTGAGGAGAGGGAGAAACGGCTCGAAGATGAAGAGCAGAAACTCCTAGAGCTGCGGGATGACGTCCTGAGGAGGGAGGAGGAGCTCACCGAGAAGGTGGCTCTGGCCGACAAGGGCCTCGAAGTGCGTTCTAAGAAATTGGAAGAGCGCTGCACTGAGGAAGAGGAGAAGGCCTGGGTGCGAGGGCATGAACTCTACGAGCAAGAGTGTGCCCTTGCTGCCAGGGAGAAAAAAGTGAGGGGCAGGGAGAAGGACCTGGTTGAGCGCCGGAACAAGATCCACCTCCGGGAGGAGGAGCTCGGAAAACTCGAGAAGCGAGTTGCTGAAAAGATTCAGCAAAACGCCAAAGAAGTTGAGCGCCTCGCTCGTGAGAATTCTGAACTGGTGGCGGCCAGAAGATCCTTGGAAGAATTGAAGGGCTTGAGGACTGCAGACTCCCTACAGATTTGGGAGTTCCTAGGCAAGTCCAACGACGCGCTGACACCGATGGGCTTTAGTCCCGTGCGCCCGGATGATCCGAGCCGGAGCCGGACCTGGCGTTGCAGGCGTTGAGCTCGGCAGGCAGCAAACTCTCCAAGGTGGGCGACATCATCGCGGACCAATTGGAGGTTGAGGGGCAATCCCTGGCGAAGAACGTCGCAGAGTATGTGCTGACGTGCTACACCAGCCGGAATCCCCAATTTTCTCTGAACCCGGTGCTTGAAGGTCCCGTTGAAGGAGAAGGTGAAGCTGCCCGAGCCAACGTGTCGGAGGTTGCCCAGAAGGACGCCCAGTTCTTCCATAGGGTCTAGGACCATCTCCGTAGCTCCCATTGTATTCTCTCTTTTTCTTCCTCAATTTTGTAATCCCTTGTCTCCAGATGAATGAAATCCCCAAATTTTTTTGTGAATTTCTCTTTTTGTCTTCAACACTTATGTCTTCACTTGGCCCCCTGGTAGATGTACAAAATTTGATTGTGAACATGTACCAAGAGGATATTGTGTTTTGTTGAAGACTCATTTGCTTTGAACTTGTAGAATGTAGGTCCGAAGTCTTCGATAGTGAAGGCCCCCTGAGGTTGTCGGAGCTTAGAAGCTCCGACATTATCTATCATCGGAGCTTAGTAGCTCCGGCAATAGTCCCTATCAACGCATAGAGCATCGATAGTTATTCCTCCGGGGTGTCGGTGCTAGTAGCTCCGGCAGTGACCTTTACCAACATGTAGTTTTTCGGCAGCAGACTCCGTTTGCGGGGTCTTCTCACCATCTTTTATTTAGCATTGACGGCTGGCCCCCCTAGATTTGTCGGAGCTTGGTTGCTCTGGTTATGCTCGTTTTCAATGCTTAACATCGATTACAAGCCATCTAGGGGAGTCGGAGCTTTGTTAGCTCCGGCTTTTCTCCATCAACGTAGATTTTTTATTTTTCCTGCACACTGAAGCCAAGAAAAATAGTAAAATTCGTTTCTTGTCTATACCTTTGTCGCGGCTCACGATTCTCAAGAAAATTTTAGGTCAAACGCGATTCTGAATACAACCGAATGCGTCGTCTTTTCTTCCAAATCCAATTGTACTTGGACCCGCCTTACTTCGGCCCGCCGGGTTGTAGGTAGAGTGGCATACTTAGGGTGCTTGACCAGGCTAAGTCGATAGCACACTCCGGCCCTAGGTTGGCTTGGCGGCATTCAGGCGAGTGGGCCACGAACAATATTTGAATCCAAAATAATCGACAATACAAATCGAATTGTATATGAACCGGTCGAACTAAAATTTCTTAAGAATTGCACGATTTTGTTATAGACAAGAAAGAGAAAAATAAAAAATGTTGAGCCTGTACAAAATAAATGCACGTGGAGTCTGTTTCACATGAAGATGTCTTTCATTATAGGTCCGGGGTACAGGGGAAACAAGTACACTCTTAGGGTACAGAACCAGGCTAAGCATGTTTAATTTCTCGTTTGACCCAGGGTAGCTAGCCACACTTTTAGTCCTGAGACTGTGACAAGTGTTGCATGAACTTTGCGGACCTTCCGGGAAAGGTCCGGCTGTTCTCCCGGAGGAACTACCCGACTCTGTACAATGACTCTATAACATACACCTCAAGTTACTACAGACTCACCTCCGTGATATTAAGTGTAGAACTTACGGAGGTGCTCAATGTTCCAAGGATTTGGGAGAGGTGTCCCATCCCCGGTAGCCAAGCGAACGCTTCCGGGACAGGATACTTTAATCACTCGGAAGGGTCCCTCCCAGCTGGGGGATAGTTTGTTTAACCCTTCTCTGGATTGTATTCTCCGTAGCACCAGATCGCCTTCCTCGAGCTGTCGGTTGTGTACATGCCGCTAATGATAGCGCCGAAGAGCTTGGCGGTATTGGGCGTTCCGAATAGCTGCTTGGCACCTTCCCTCCTCAAGGAGGTCTAGGTCTTCACGCCGGAGCTGGTCCTGTGTGGCTTCGTCGAAGGTCCGGACCCGGAGTGACCCCAAGGTGATTTCCGGAGGAAGGATTGCTTCAGCTCCATACACCAGGAAGAAGGGTGTCTCTCCAGTTGACCGGTTTGGAGATGTCCTGTTGGCCCATAAAGTGGGCGGAAGCTCTTCAATCCAGTTGGCTCCATGTTTTTTCAAGCGCTCATAGGTGCGTGTTTTGAGTCCTTTAAGGATTTCAGCATTTGCTCTCTCGGCTTGGCCATTGCTTGCTGGGTGAGCTACGGAGGCATAGCAAACTTGAATGCCGAGGTCTTTGCAATATCCTTGAAATGCAGAGCTTGTGAATTGGGTCCCATTATAAGTGATGATTTTGTTTGGGACTCCAAATCTGCATACAATGGACTCCAAAAAGTTGATAGCAGATTGCTTGTTGATTGTCACAACTGGAGTTGCTTCCGGCCACTTGGTAAACTTGTCAATGGCAGCGTACAGGAACTTGTAACCTCCGACGGCTCATGGGAAAGGTCCCAAGATGTCCATCCCCCATACAGCGAAGGGCCATGTGGGAGGTATCATTTGTAGGGGCTGAGCCGGTGTGTGAATTTGCTTTGCATGAAATTGACATGCTTCGCATTTCTTCACTAGCTCAGTTGCATCCTGAAGTGCTGTAGGCCAGTAGAAGCCATGCCGAAAGGCTTTACCAACCAGCGTGCGGGAAGACGCGTGGTTCCCACACTCGCCTCCATGGATTTCTGCGAGGAGCTCGCAGCCTTCTTCCCTTGTGATGCACCTCATTAGGATGCCATTGGCACCGTGCCGGTAGAGATCCCCTTCTACCAACGTGTATCTTTTAGCCAATCTGACTACCCGGTCAGCGGATACATCATCGTCAGGAAGGATGTTGTCTTTCAAGTAGTTCCGGATCTCCGAGATCCATGCATCGGAACTAACTTGAGCATTTGAGTCTTGCGTGCTGGGTTGCACGGAGCTTCCGACAGCACCTACGACCCTTGATGGCTGCCATGGTAACAGGGCCATCGGGACCGTCAGCTTCGGGATGCTGATCTAGCCCCCTTCGCTCAGTTTAGCGGGCTGAGCTGTGGTTTTTGACAACCTCCGGACAAAAGTTCCGTCAGGAGCAGGAGCTCTGGTTGATGCTTTTATCGAGAGTTCGTCGGCTTCAGCGTTGTGGGCACGCTGGACATGGTGGAGATCTAGGACTTTGAAGTCCTTCTGAAGCCTCTGGACTTCAAGGAGGTAAGCAGCTAACTGGAGATTGTTGCAGGAGCATTCACCCTTCACTTTCTTAATGATGAGATGCGAATCTCCCTTGACCAGCAGTTGCTTGACACCGTATGACAGTGCCACCTTTAGTCCATAAATGAGTGCTTCATATTCCGCCATGTTGTTAATCGCCTTGAAGTCAAGGTGGACCATGTATTTTACCTTCTCTCTAGTTGGTGCGAGGAGAAGGATTCCAGCTCCGGCCCCCTGCTTTTGCATGGAGCCGTCGAAGTAGAGGGTCAAGTGAGGCTCGGTGAAGACCGGAGCCTTGTGTTCCGGCTTCTGCTCGCTGGGGCCCCCAGGGTTTGATGGAGAGGGAGTCCATTCCGCCACAAAATCCGCCAATGCTTGACTCTTGATTGCTTGCCTTGAAATGAATTCGAGATCGAATTCAGCCAATTCCGCTGCCAACTTTGCAATATTCCCAGTTGAGTTGGGATTATGCAAGATTGCTCGAAGTGGGTAAGAGGTCACCACTGAGACTTTGTGAGCTTGGATGTAATGGCGAAGCTTCCTGGAGGCAATAAGAACTGCATAGAGCAGCTTATGCACCTCTAGGTATCGAGTCTTGGCATCATGTAGTACTTCGCTGATGAAGTACACTGGGCGCTGAATGGTCCGGACCCTCCAGGAGGGGCCCGGAGCTTCCTCTTCACTGACCCGGATCCTCCCGAAGGGATCCGGATTTTCTTCGAGGACCTCCGGGTCCTGGCTGGAGGGACCCGGAGCTTCTTCAGAAGCGACCTGGACTCTCCCAGAGGGGTCTGGGTCTTCCGAATTGACTTCTTGTGGATTCAAGTCTGGGAGCTGGGACCCAGACTCGCTTTCTGGATCCTCCGGACCCTCCCGAAGGGGTCTGGATTCCTGAGTATGGGGTAGTTCTGGTCTCTTTGTGACCAGGACCATACTGACGACTTCGTCAGTGGCCGAAATGTAAAGGAGCAAAGGCTCACCAGGGTTCGGAGCTACCAGAATTGGTAGGGTAGTGAGGAACTGTTTCATCTCCTGGAATGCCTTTTCTGCTTCTTCAGACCATTGGAATGGTCCGAACTTCCTCAATAACTTGAAGAAGGGGAGTGCCCGTTCCGCCAGTCTTGAAATGAATCGGCTGAGGGCTGCTAGACATCCAGTTAGCTTTTGGACATCTTTGATGCGGGATGGTGGCCGCATGTCTTCAATGGCTTTGATCTTCGCCGGATTAGCTTCTATGCCCCGGTGACATACTAGGAAACCGAGAAGTTTTCTGGAGCTAACCCCGAAGACACACTTGTCTGGGTTTAGCTTTGTGCGGGTGACCCACATCTTATCGAAGACAGCCTGCAAGGTGTCAAGGAGTGACTCCTTGTTCTTGACCTTGACCACGATGTCATCGACGTACACTTCCACTATGTCTCTAATGAGTTCTTCAAAGGTTTTGTACATAGCTCGTACAAAGGTTGAAGCTGCATTTTTGAGACCAAATGGCATAGCTGTATAACAGTACAATCCATCTACTGTGATGAAAGAGGTATGCTCTTCATCTTCCCTAGACATTCTGATTTGACGATACCCAGAATATGCGTCTAGGAAACACAGTAATTCACACCCGGAGTGGAATCCACTATCTGATCTATCCTAGGTAGTGGGAATGGATCTTTTGGACATGCCTTATTTAGTGTTGTGTCGTCGATACACATCCGAAGCTTCCCACCGGCCTTGGGCACAACGACTGGGTTTGCCAGCCATTTTGGATGGAAGACTTCTCGGATGAATCCAGCTTCGAGCAACTTCTTCACTTCTTGTCGGATGAAGTTCTGTCGCTCTACAGATTGCTTCCGAGGCTTCTGATGCACAGGCCGAGCGTCGGGGTAGATCTTCAGATTGTGCTCAATCACTTCCCTAGGGATCCCAGAAATTTGTGACGGTTGCCAGGCAAACACGTCGACATTAGCCCGGAGGAAAGTGATGAGCGCGAGTTCCTATTTGTCGTTCAACCCCCCCGATATACGGGTGGTCTGAACGGCATCGGAACCGATTTGGACGACTTTGATGGGAATGTCGGTGTCGCTGCTTGGCTGCACACGAGGTGCAGAAGTCAAGCCTCGTTGACGAATGCTCGAGGGTTTTGGAGCTTGCTCCTACCTGGAGTCCTCTTCTTGCGCCGTGGTAAGTGCATAGAGTTCTTCCAGAGCAGTTACTCCGACAGTACGATCTCCGCGGATCTGGAGAACGCCTACTGGTGTTGGCATCTTCAACACCAGGTAACTATAATGAGCAGCTGCCATGAATTTGTACAAGGCAGGCCTACCCAAGATGGCATTGAAGGGTAAGTTGATCTGAGCAACGTCAAAGACCAACTTCTCGGTGCGATACTTCTCCCGGGTCCCGAAGGTAATGGGGAGGGTAATAGCTCCGAGTGGGGTAATGGCTCCCGGACCTACTCCGGGGTGGAGATCCGAAGGTCGAAGCTGAAGCTTGGTAAAAGCTTCGAAGCTTATGAGGTTGAGCCCTGAACCTCCGTCTATCATGACATGGTGGAGCTGGATATTATTGATGGTAGGAGATACCATCAAAGGTAACTGACCTGCTCCAACCATGCTTCGAGGGCAGTCCGAAGCATCAAAAGTGATGGCTATGTCAATCCACTTCCGATGAGGCTCCGCCCTGGCTGTAGGAGCTACAGCAGCCATGTCCCGACGCATAGTCATGATGACGCGGCGGGAGGTAATGTCCCATGATCAACCAAAAATGGTGTTCATGGTCTTCCGACGTTCGTTGTCAGAGACGTCGGAATCGTCATCGACGGAGGTGTAGATGGCCTTCAGGAACTTTTTGGGATCCTAAAAACCTAACTCCTCTTCAGTCGGAGCTTCGTCAAATTTTTGTTTTCCTTCCCTCTGTCGGAAAGGAGCTTCTTCCTGGCGCTTGTTGTAGCGCTCGGCAAGATTTTGGACCTCCCGACAGTCTTCCAAACTGTGGTTGTCCATTTTGTGAATTGGACACCACACCTTGGGTTTGCCACCGTCTTGAGAAGACGGTCGAGATCGCTTCTCGAGGCGTGGCCCCTGGCCACCCGGAGCTGCAGCAGCTGCAGCATTGGATGCACCGGCCGACGACTTCTTCTTGCCGTTGGTATTTTTGTTCTTCTTTCCACTCCTGGAGGTAGCGGCTTCTCCTTTGGAGGATTTCTTGTGATCCTACGGAGTTGGTTTGGAGTGCATTTCACGGCCCTCCGCAGCTCTGGCACATTTGTCAGCCAAACTGAAGAGTTCCGTGACACTGATAATCTCCTTGATCGCCAGTTTCTCTAGCATCTTCTTATCCCGCACTCCCTATATAAATGCCACGATGACAGATGCGCTAGAGATAGAAGGGATAGTGTTTTGTACCTGAGAGAACCTCTGGATGAATGATCGCAAGGATTCTTCCCCTTTTTGCACGACTGCAAAAAGGTCCAGTTCAGTGCCTGGTCGGGTGTAAGAACTCCCGAAGTTGTCGGTGAACTGCCGGCACAGCTCCCCCCAATAGTCGATGGAGTTGGGTGGAAGGCTCATAAACCAGGACCTGGCGGTCCCAGTTAAAGCCACTGGGAAATAATTGGCCATTATGGCCTCATTTACTATAGCTGCCAAGATAGCAGTGGAGTAAATTTGAAGAAATTCGACAGGATTAACGGTCCCGTCGAACTTCTCCGGCAGGTGAGGCCGGAACTTCTGTGGCCACCTGACCATATGCAGATGCATGGCTAGGGCTGAACAGCCTCCTCCTACTCCTTCAGGAGCAGGAATGTATTGAGCTTCTCGTCTTTCACGAGCACGCTCAATATGGACTCGACCATCTTGTTGGCGATATCGGTGATCAAGCTCTGCCCGGAGGTCATGAGCTGAAAGCCTTGATACCGTGTGAGTGCGTCGTGCCCCGGAGGGCAACGACGTCACCTGCTGTGATGCAGCACGTCTCCTGTTGTTGGAAACGTGCGGACCAAGTCTGCCAGACAAGGTCTGTCGCTGCGATGGGGCCCGTCCTGAAGGAGGAGGACCCTGGTTGCTGATGTGGTCGGCTGCTGCTGCAACCAAGTGTTCCACATCGACCCTCCACTGCTCGATTGCATCCCAAGATGCGTCCAGAGGTGGTGGGCGCTGAAGAAGAGCACGTGCTGCATGAAGCGCGTGTTCCGGGTTGTTAAGATTCGCTGACGTAGTGATTGACGCCGTTGCACCATCGCGTTGTCCAGCTTGATTTGCTGGTGGAGGCGGCGGTGGTGGAAGTGTGACTCCTGCTGGTGCCGTGGTCCCTGCTGGTGGCTGCATATTGGAGGGATTACCCCCAACATCTTGAACAGCGGGATGACCATTGGATGATCCAGTGGCTGAGTTCACCATTCTTGAAATCTCAGGCGCCCCTACTTGGCGCACCAACTGTCGGTGGTTTTGATCCGACAGATCTCCCGACACTACTAAAGTGTTAGAGGAGTTTGAGGTTCGGTATGGGCGCGCGGAAATTCAAGAAGGTGAGATGTTGAGTGACACAAGGGACACCAAGATTTACGTGGTTCGGGCCGCCTGAGCGTAATACCCTACTCCACATGGTGTGTTGATGTTGTATTGGATGTATGTCTAGAGCGTAGAGAGTCTGTGTAGCGTGTGTCCTATGTATCGTCGGCCTATCCTTTTATAGTACAAGGGCAGGCCGTTACAAGTTAGCCTGACCCGACATGTGGCCCCAGCGGTTACTGATATTGATACACATTCAACACGTTTAATTGCCCTTAACGACCGAGTTATGGGATTTGACAGCACCGTTACTGGTAATTAAGGTCATCCGATTGTGTGTCATTAATATAGTATTAATGAAACTTGATCGGGTCTTGAAGTCCTTGATTCCCCTTTGAAGATATGGAGCCGTTGTGGAGTCTTCCGGAGGTTAGAGGCTGAAGATCCAACGGTTGGACATGTGGTAGCACTGGAGCTCACTGTGCGGAACAGATAGGTCCCGTGTTACTCGACACGTGTCAGTACCGGAGCTTCCCTCGGTCTGGGGTTAGGTCCGGGGATGCCATTTCGGTACATAGTTCGGAGCTTCCCCCTTGCGGGCGGTAGCTCCGGTTTGACAGTACACGTGGCGACCCTGGGACTAACCATGTTGGAGAAGCGGGCCCAGTTATGTATGACATGTGGGCCTCTGAAGGTCTTCAAATCAAGTAGATGACTTTCCCTTGAGATCTTTGTAATCTCAAGGGGTGTATGGTTCCCAGGGTACCGACAGATGCGTCAGCAGGCCGCAGTCAGCGGGCCGCAGTCAGTTTTTCATCAAAAAACTTGCATGCCGCTCAACTTTTTTTGGTTTGCCTGGTGGTGAACCGCCTGCGTCATCAGAAACCTAGAGATGGAGTAAGAGGAATGGAATCAGAGCATACCTGTAAGGCTCTTCCCAACAACCACCGAGGACCAATGATGTACGGGGGGTTAAGGTACACCGGCACACCCGTACCGTACGTGTACCCGGCCAGCCATGTAGTTTCCTTCGAACCTCCGGCAGAAGAAAGCGGCATGAAAGTTCACCTTCCAACGGAAGCCATGCAGGTGCTTCCACAGCCGGAACGCCGCATCTGGCGATGTGATGTTGACAAAGCAGTAGCCCTTGTGCCTCGGACCTTGGCAAATGCAACAAACGAGGTTAAGTATCAATCAGTAAAAGACCGGTGCTTGATTAGTATAATCATATATTTCAAAGCATGGGCGTGGTACTTGAGGTCAAATGGAACGTAAATAAAATCATATTCCGACTTCACGCGGCCCACTGCAATTTTCGCGTTCTCCTCGATGCAGTGTTGATCAATGATGTTCAATACTTTTTTCCTCCTGTGGAAAACAATGTAAAACATCAGGTATTAATGCATCAACAAATATGGGAGGGAAAATACCAACGCACAGAATTAAAAGTATGCTACCCTGCAGACTGGGTACCCCCGCGCACAGGGGAAAACCGCTAAGTACACCGCCTCTGCCAAAGAAGCCGAATCCAAGGCTGCCACGCAGGGGAGGGAAGGACCCGATCCTACCTCCCCCTCGGTTGAGGCTCCCAAGCTGCCACGTGGCCGGCAGGGCCAAGCCCACGCCTCCCCACTGAGGAGGGCTCCGGAGCCGCCACGTGGCCATTCGGGACCTCAGGGCCAAGTCCGCCTCCCCGCTGAGGAGGGCTCCGGAGCCGCCACGTGGCCATTCGGGACCTCAGGGCCAAGTCTGCGCCTGCCCAGGGAAAGGCACCGGAGCTACCACGTGGCCTGCAGGGCTGAGCCTCCACCCCTCCATAGGGGTGGGTTCCGAATGCGCCACGTGGCCTGTTCCGTCAAGTGCTTTACTTCCTGCAGAGGCAGGCTCCAGCATAATCACGTGGCGGACGCCCAACTCAGTGCGGTAGGAAGCCGCAATAAAGGAATGCCTGCGCTTCTTAGACAGGCATTAAGTACACGCGCCTTCCCCAGACAGGTTGAGCCGCGCTTACGAAAGTCAAGGCTCCAGTGTTGTGTCTTGTCCAAGTAGCCGGTACAGACCCACGCCGCGAGACAGACGAATGGGCCGCGAGGACAAGATGGACGAGACATGCCCCGCCATCATCGCCAACTATGTGTAGCCCTGGCGCACGACGCGGCGGGACGGCGCATTGACTCCCCTGACAAAGGGAAGTAGATAGAAATTAATCCTAGATATTGTATAGGATTTGGCTCTCCCGAGGACCACCTGTCGGGTACTGGGACCCAGCTTGTGACTACAGAGTCCTTGAACTATAAAAGGGCTCTACAGACGACCTTCACGAGGGACGGAAAAAAGATTAGACCAAGGCTCATACACGCTCAAGCAAGGCAATACACAACACTCCCGTGGACGTAGGGTATTACGCTCCGGCGACCCGAACCACGTAAATCCCCGGTGTCCATCATTCTGCTGTGTTCGATCTCCTGGGACTAGCCCTCATGAATCCAAAGAACCTCCGCGCGCTGCTCTCTAAGCAGGTTCGGGGGAAGTGTCGTTTACGACCTTCGACATTTGGCGCGCCAAGTAGGGGGTTTTTCCCCGTCAAGATCTCCACCAGCAGCAATGGTGAACGACCAATTCAACGCTGGATCATCCAGGTCGCAGTCACGGCGACAGACAGTGGCAGAGGACCAGGCGTCATCCCGCTCTAGAGCAGGCTACCGCTCTATGGCAGGAAGGTCAGGACCTTCACGTCGCCCCGCAGTCACTTTGTCGGCTGCAGGCCGACACGCCACTCCATGGCGTACTCCTGCCGTGATAGCAGTCACAGCGCCACCGGCTGCAAGCCCGGAGAGCGCGCTCGCGGCAGCGCGCACACTACTCCACAACCCTCCGGCTGGGGATGCCCCCAGGGAGCAGCTCAGCAGTGGATCAACGACGTCGACCACCTCGTCACCGCCGCACTCAATGCGCCTCCGCCGAGGGAAACACATGCCCAGCCGATGCATGTGTCATTGTCACGAACGCCGACAGTTGTCAGGTGGACGGCAGACTCGCGCTCAACCAGGATCTCAACAACAGATCTGAGAACCGGGCTGCAGTGCCGCAGGGCTGGAGAGGACTGCCCTGTCACCATCGAGCGCCAGAGGGAATGTCGGTGCAACCTCGAGGCAGATTACAGCGCACTGGGCCACGTGCCCCAGGCTCATGCTGCGCCTCCACCACACCAGACGTACGTCGTGCCTCCACCGCACCAGGCGTACGTCGTGCCTCCTGTACATGCGTAAGCAACACCACTCCAGACCCAGGTGTGCGCAGGCCCGCCTGCTCACCCAGGGTATGCGCTGCCGCCACCGGCACCAGTCAGCCCTAGCCAAGGGTGTGCGGCGCTAGGGCCTCACCTCCGTTTCGTGGTCTGGCCACGAAAGTTCCAGCCACATATGCCAGAGAAGTATGACGGGAGTGTCAACCCGAGCGAGTTCCTGCAGATCTACACCACTGCGATACTAGCTGCAGGAGGCGACGAGGCCATTATGGCTAACTACTTCCCCGTCGTCCTGACCGGCCCAGCTTGGTCATGGCTCATGAACCTGCCCCAGGGGTCCGTAACCTCCTGGGATGAGTTGTGCCGACAGTTCGTGGCTAACTTCGACAGTTCGTACAAGCGCCCTGGCACCGAGCTTGACCTCCACGCCGTTAGGTAGCGCGCTGGAGAGTCGCTGCGATCGTTCATCCAACGGTTCTCCCAGGTGCGGAACACCATCCCTCATGTTGCTAGCGCATCGGTTATCGTTGCGTTCAGACAGGGTGTGAGGGACAAGAAGATGTTCGAGAAGTTAGCCACGCACGAGGTGCGTGATGTCTCCGAGCTATTCTCCCTGGCGGACAGATGTGCTAGGGCAGCTGAGGGGCGCAACTGGCACTCCCAGCCATCCTCAGAAGCAAGGTAAACCACCCCGAGTGAGGAAGGAGCCTCTGCGAGGAGCAGCGGCAAGAAGAAGAAAGGCGGTGGCAAGAACAGGCCAAAGCCCGGAGCCCAGGCAGTGGCGGCTGCAGTGCCCGTCGGAGCCCGAGCGTCGCGCCGAGACAAGCGCCCTAGGCAGTCGCCTGATCTCGAGGAGCCTGACTTCAAGTGTCCGGTACACCGTACAAATAGCCACAGTGCTAGAGAGTGCTGGGAAGTGAAGAGATTCACGGAACGATTCCGCGAACAGAAACAGAGGCAGTAGCGCCAGGAGGGTGCACCCCCCCGCCAGAGGGAGGGCAAGCAGAAGGCTGATCCTAAGAAAGAGGATGACAGCAAGATGGGGTTCCAGGAACCCCAGCGGGCGGTCAAAGCCGTCTTCGAGGGTGGCGACTCTGACTCCAGCTGTGATAAGGAGCGCCGCAAGACCCTCCATGTCATCTACGGGGGAGACACCGACCCCTTGTCCCGAAATGCAGTGAATACCCTACGTCGGGCAGTGGCCGCAGTGGCCCCCGCCCAAGTCCGGCTCCCCACCACAAGTGGATGAGCACGGCGATCAGCTTCGACGCTTCGGACTGCCCGAAGAACATGGCAGGGGCAGGAGTGCTCCCGCTGCTGGTGTCCCGGACCATCGCCAACGTGAAGGTCTTTCACGTATTGATAGATGGAGGGGCGGGCCTCAACCTCATCTCCACTGCGGCTTTCCGGAAGCTGCAGCTGCCGATGTCCCAGCTCACACCCTCGAGCCTGTTCTCGGGTGTCGGACCTGGGAAAATCCTCCCGAATGGTAACATACACCTCCCGGTGACCTTCGGGACCCCGGAGAACTACCGTACGGAGAGTGTTTTATTCGACGTGGCAGACGTTGACCTCCCCTTCAACGCAATCATCGGGAGGCCAGCCCTCTACAGGTTCATGGCTGTAGCCCACTACGGCTACCTCATCCTGAAGATGCCGATGCCTTCCGGTGTCCTCAGGATCAGAGGGGACCGCTCAGCCGCAGTGTCAGCCTTGGAGCAGCTCCAAGCACTTGCAGCGGGGAGGGCTCCAGTCCCAGGAGGCTCGACGGAGAGTTGGCCAGAGCAAGGCCCGGTGCAGCGAGCCTCCACTGCTGCACCTCGTGTACAACCCGCCAACGACGACGACGTCCCTGTGAAGGTCGTCAAGATTGGCCCTGAGGCTGCCCAGATGACCCGAATCGCGGGGAACCTGGACAGCAAATAGGAATGTGCGGTCATCACCTTCCTCCGGGACAACATCGATGTGTTTGCATGGCAACCATCACAGATGCCCGGGATCCCCAGGGAGGTGATTGAGCACCATCTGAAGATCTACCCTGACGCCCGACCGGTACAGCAGAGGCTCAGGAAACAGTCCATCGAGCGGCAGAACTTCATCCGTGAAGAAATCAAGAAGCTGCTCGATGCTGGTTTCATACGGGAGGTTAACCACTCACAGTGGTTGGCCAACCCTGTTGTCGTTCCTAAGGCTGGCGGGAAGCTCCGGATGTGCATCGACTACACCAATCTCAATAAGGCATGTCCCAAGGATCCATTCCCTCTTCCTAGGATAGATCAAATAGTAGACTCAACATCAGGTTGTGACCTTCTATGTTTCCTAGATGCGTATTCTGGTTTTCACCAAATACCTATGTCTAGGGAAGATGAGGAGCACACTGCTTTCATAACAGTAGACGACCTGTATTGTTATGTCTCCATGCCTTATGGTCTCAAAAATGCTCTCCCCACCTTTGTACGTGCAATGCATAAGACATTCGGGGACCTCATTAGAGATCTGGTAGAGGTGTATGTGGATGACATCGTGGTAAAAATCAGGGACAACACATCCCTATTAGACAACCTAACCAGAGTCTTTAGCAAGCTGCGCACGACACGCACGATGTTGAACCCCGACAAGTGTGTCTTTGGGGTCTCCGCAGGGAAGCTACTTGGTTTCTTGGTATCGTACCGAGGGATGGAAGCTAACCCAGAGAAGATCAAGGCAATAGAGCTGATGCAGCCGCCGACCCGCATCAAGGACGTGCAGAAGCTTGCAGGATGTTTGGCAGCCCTCAGTCGGTTCATCTCAATACTGGCTGATCGAGCCCTGCCCTTCTTCAAGATTCTGTGGAAGTCAGGCCCCTTTGAGTGGACTGAGGAAGCTGAAGCGTCCTTCCAGGAGCTCAAGAAACACCTGACGACGCTACCCATTATGGTGGCGCCAGAACCCGGCGAGCCGCTCGTGTTTTACATCACCGCAACAACGGAAGTGGTCAGCATGGTCTTGGTTGCAGAACGGCCGGAGCTACTACCGCAACAAGTACCAGAGGGGGAGGCCGAGCCTCAAGGCCCGAACCCAGAAGAGCCCCCCCCCCCCCCCCCCCCGATGTGAGTTCCAGTGACCAAGTGCCTTATGGGTCCCAGCCCCCAGAGGCCCAGCTAGACCCTGGGAGCCACATTCCCCAGGAGACAAACGCATTGCAAGGAGCCCCGGACCCCCCAGAGAGGGTTCGGACCTGCCAACGGCCAGTCTACTACGTCAGTGAGGTCCTCCATGAAGCAAAGACAAGATACTTGGAGGTACACAAACTACTGTATGCAGTGCTCATAGCATTGAGGAAGGTCCGGCATTACTTCCAGGCTCACCAGTTTTCAGTGGTCACCTCCTTCCCACTGAAAACCATACTCCACAGCCCCAATTCGACTGGCAACATTGCCAAGTGGGCGGCGGAGCTGGCTGAGTTCGAGTTGGAGTTCTTACCTCGACATGCAGTCAAAAGCCAAGCACTGGCGGACTTCTTGGCCGAATGGACCCCATCACCAAGCAACCCGGGGGGGGGGGGGGGCGAACAGCGGCGAAACGGTGCCGAAGGCTCCGGTTTTCACTGAGACCCCCTAGACGCTCTACTTCGACGGTTCCTCACAGAAGCAGGGGGCCGGTGCTGGGGTCCTGCTTCTCACCCCGACTGGGGAGCAGTTCAAGTACATGGTGCATCTCGACTTCAAGGCGACAAACAACATGGCGGAGTATGAAGCCCTAATCTTTGGGATGAAGACTGCCCTAACCCTCAATGTATGACAGCTCCTGGCTAAAGGTGATTCTCAACCGATCATCAAGCAAGCCAGAGGAGAGTGCAACTGCAACGACCCTCAATTAGCTGCATACCTGCTGCACGTCCAGAAGCTGGAAAAGGACTTTGAAGTCTTGGACTTGTGCCATGTACCCCGAGCCGACAACTCAGTCGCAGACGACCTATCAACGAAGGCCTCCACAGGGGCCCCAATGCCCCAAGTAGTCCTTGCAAGGACGTTACCGCGACCAACCGCCCGAGCAGCCGAGCCGGGCGAAGGGGGCGAGCCTAGCACCTCGATGCTGGCAGTCCCGGCGACCCTGCTACCATGGAGTCCGCCAAGGATCGTATGCGCCACCGAGGGCTCCGAGCTACCGGGCGCCCAAGATCCAGAAGCTCAAGCAAGTCCGAATGCATGGATCTCGGAGGTCCGGGACTACTTGAAGGACAATATCCTTCCTGAAGAAGATGCCCTGGCAGAAAGGATTGTTTGCATGGCTAAAAGGTACACGCTGGTGGAAGGGGATCTCTACCGGCGTGGCGCCAACGACATCCTACTGCGATGCATTACTCGGGAGGAGGGTTGCGACCTGCTCACAGAGATCCATGGAGGCGAGTGCGGGAACCAAGCGTCCTCCCGCACGCTGGTCGGTAAAGCCTTTCGGCATGGCTTCTACTGGCCGACAGCACTCCAGGATGCCACCGAGATGGTAAGGAGATGCAAGGCATGCCAGTTCCATGCCAAGCAGATCCATACACCAGCTCAGGCGCTGCAGATGATCCCTCCCTCATGACCATTCGCTGTATGGGGGTTGGACATCCTGGGACCCGTTCCCAGAGTTGTTAGAGGATTCCGGCATCTCTACATCGCCGTAGATAAGTTCACCAAGTGGCTGGAGGCCGCCCCAGTTGTCACCATCAACAAGCAGTCAGCAGTAAAGTTCATTAAGTCGATCATCTGCTGGTTCGGGGTCCCAAACAGAATCATCACTGATAACGGGACCCAGTTCACAAGTGCAGCGTTCCAAGAATACTGCGAGGACCTGGGGATCCAAGTCTGCTATGCATCTATTGCTCATCCAGAGAGCAATGGGCAGGTCCAGAGAGCCAATGCAGAGATCCTCAGGGGCCTCAAGACTCGCACATTCTCACACCTTGAGAAGCATGGTGCAAATTGGGTGGATGAGCTTCCGTGTGCGCTGTGGGCTAGCCGTACATCAACCAGTTGGGCCACGGGGGAAACACCTTTGTTCTTGGTGTACGGGGCGGAGGCCGTCCTCCCCCCAGAAATTACCATGGGCTCTCCCCATGCCCGGGGGTACGACGAAGCCGCGCAGGACCAGCTCCGACGTGAAGACCTGGACCTCGTCGACGAGGGACAAGTGCGAGCAGCCCTCCGAAAGCACGGTACAGGCAGGCACTCCGGCGCTACCATCAGATGACCGTGTGGAGTAGGGAGCTAAAGGTAGACGACCTGGTGTTGCACCGCATACTCTCCCGGGAAGGGTCTAACAAACTCTCCCCCAGCTGGGAGGGTCCCTTCCGGGTAACAGAGCTTTGCCGCCCAGGATGCGTCCGCCTAGCTACGAAGGATGGACAGCGGTTGCCCAACCCATGGAACATCGAACACCTCCGTAAGTTCTACCCCTAGACCAGGGTCAGGGCAATGCTATTTCATTGTAAAGGTTACACATTATCTCAGGATAGCACTTAGTATAGGGGATGGGGCCCCGAGTGCACATTCCGCTTAGCCTGGTCCAGAACCCTAAGTAGGTGCACTCGGCTCCACCTAACACCCAGGCCGGGTTATTCCCCTTGTGAAGTCTGCTTCATCTTATGAGAAACTACAATGAAAGAATGTTGTCCTGCCTGGTATAGGGTTTGTCAATTCAAAAATTATCTTTAATTTTTATGATGTTGCTGTAAGCCCGACATAGTTCGTGATCTATCATGAGCGCTGTCGTTTTTCCCCTGCTTTAACAGTAGTGGGAGCCTTGCTATCTGTACTGCAGGTGGGGTTGCTTGAGGTACCTGCGATGCGCCTGGGGCCTCGGTTGTTCCAATACTCGGGGGCCCATGTCTCCAGATGGTTCCCCCCCCCTCGGAAACAGCTTACGCCGAGCGGGAGGTCAGGGGCCACAGCCTGCTTAGCCTTGTCCCGTACCCTAAGCCTGTGCGTTCTGCCTCCCCAGTGCTACAGCCAAGTGCTGGGGGCCAGATGGACCACCCTTGGGTATTCTGGACAACGAGCCCTGGGTGCAGAAGCACTGAATTACCCAAGCCCCACGAGTCAGCCTAGGATCGTAAGTCAAGCGACACTACAAAACAAGCAGGGATGAAGTGACCAGCGGACAGAATTACTTCTCTTTTTTGATCTATGTACAGGTCTTTGAGGAAGGTATTCCAGCAACCATCGTCAGAGTACCCGCGAAGATGGCAAGCACCGCGGAACTGAAGCTCCCGCGGCACCCCCAGGGGGGCCGCTGTCGACATACCTGCATACTCAGCTACGGCAATGCTACCTATGAATCCTAGGCTCCTACTGCACCGGTCCGCCCTAAACCCTAAGTGTATGACAGGAGTGCCCATAACAACTGGCCACGCCTGTCAGGGGGCCATACTTTGGGGGACGGCAGGTCCTGGAAGCTAAGGAACAACAAGCAGCCGGAAGACACTGCTGGAAATAAAAGCAAGCTGAGTATAAAAGGGCACCACCGACATATTTTTTATCGAACAAATAAAGAGTTTGTCATCACAGCCAACCACAAGACAAAAGATAGAAAGATAAAAACTTAAACAGGCGCCCGGGGAGCCCTCAGTCACTCCACTGGAACCTTGAGGCGATGAGTGCCACCTCATCCAAAACTTCAGACCTGGCGGCCTCTTCCCTCTCGGCGATGGGCCCCTCGAGGACCGGCTGCAGGGAGACGTCGGGGTACCAGCTCTGGTAGCAGGACAGGATGTGTGTTGCCACCTCCTTCACCAGCATCCGTCCCTCGGCCTCCAGCTGGTTGTCAAGGATGGCCCCAAGCGAGTGCATCCTTGAGCTGGTAGAGTCGAGCGACGGGAACACCTGACTCACCTCCTGCGTCGGCTCCCCCACGCACGTTGGGCTGAAGCCGAGTGGCACCAGAGTAGAGTCGGCACTGCCGAGGAACTCCCAGACCTTTTGGGCCTCGGCGGAGCACGCCGCCCACAGCTCCGCCACCTCCTGCTGGGCTGCCGCCAGTGTCCGGGGGCCACCGTCCAGGAACCGCTTCTCCCTGGCCGCCAGGGCCCTCTCGCGCTCGCCGACCCCCGGCTCACGGTGGTTCAAGTCACCCTCCTTGAGGGCGACGTTGAACTCGCGGTCCAGAAGGGCCTGGCGCTCAGCGGACTGGGCCTGCTGCGCCTCAGCTACGGCGGCTTCCCGGCGGTCCAGCTCGGCGGCGCGGACTCTCGCCCCTTCCTGCTAGAGGATGAGCCTGCGGCAGGTCGCCTCCACCTCGGCCCGCTTCGCCGCCAGCTCCTGCTCCCGTTTGGCTAGAGCAGCCTCCCGGAGGGACAACAGGTGCTGAAGGTCCTCGCAGGCCGGGAGGCGCGAGTTGGCCTCAGCGTGGATGGCCTCGGTGTCTGCCTTCAGCTTCTGGGTGATGGCATCCAGCTGGGAGATGAGGTCGCGCTCCTGCTCGAGGATCTTCATCTCCTCCCAGACGACTGCCTCCCACTGGGCCGCTCGTCTCTTTGCCAGCCGAGTCCGGGCCTCCAGGGCCCTCGTCCACTCCCGGAGCCAGTCATCCTCGTCCTCGAGCCGCCCTTTCTCCCGAGCAAGGGCCGCCTGGGCCTGCCGGAAGCCGGAGTAGGCCACGGCCATAGCCTCGAACAGGGGGAGGGGCTCCACCGTAGCAGCAGGCCCCTGCCTCCCCACTTCCTCAACATCGTCCTCCATTTGGAGGACCACTGGGGAGGCGAGGACTAGGGCCCCCTTTCGGATGGCAACACCCGGGGCGGTGGCGCTAGCTGACGCAGCAGTGTCGGAGGGCTCGACGGCGTCGGCCGGCACGGAGTGGCCGGTGGACACGGTGTCGTTGGTAGGCGCGGCGGCGGTCATCGGTGTAAAACCCCACTTTTATGGCATGTTAAGTTCATATGGGTTTTGTGATCAACTATTTTGGATCTCCAATATAATGGTACACATGAACTATGCCATCCAAAACTTATCTTGCACTCTTTGTTAGATTCTTTTATCATAGGTATTGGACTTCACCATGAATCCAAATTATATTCTATTCACCTGTTAAGAATAAGAATTTTTGGATAAGGATTAGTAAGCAATGCACAATGAAGCCCTAATGAGCTCTAAACCAAATATTCAAATTAAGGGCTCTAAATTTTTCCATGAGCTCCTAAATTCCTCAATAGCATGCTTACAAAGTTTCAAAATTTTAGAAACTCATCTACTATTTTTATTGAGGTGCTTAGCAAATTTGAATCAAATTCAAATCTGAATTTTTAATTCTTCTCCAACTTCTTTAAACATAAGAATTGAGTTCACCATTGTGTTCAGAATAATTCATTTGCCATCTCCACAAAATTTCATGATTTTTGGAGTTGATCTTCTATTTTTAAATGAATTAGTAACTGAGCTGTGGGGAGAATCACTGGACAGTGGGCCCCACATGTCAGCTCCCCTTTTAAACGGATCAGCTCAACCCCGACACCTCTGCACCGCCGCGCCCCCGCTCGACACCGCGCGCGCATGCAGCTCCAGCGAGCTGCCTGCCTGCTCGCCGCGGCTCTATAAAAGGCCGGCCGAAGCTCCTTTTTATCCTCATCCCCGATCACAGCTCCACTGCCTCGCCATTTTTCTTCCGCCGCGCGCCATCGCCGCCGCTCGCCACTGCTCCGCGGCGTGCCGCCGTTCCACGCCGTTTCAAGCCTAGCTCCAAAGAGCAAAAAGGTGCGCCTGATCAAACTCTAGCTCATGGTACAAACCGTTTCCCTTATCGTTGAAGCCTGAGCAAGTTATTGTTCGTTTCCTCTACGGCCGAGGGTAGATAGCTAGCTATGATTTCATGTCAAATTCCTTTTCGACAAGCAATCATCCTTTGCAATTACTTAGAGATAGTTTCTATAGGCCCTAGCGATCCTGTCTGATCAAAAACCTTTAAGGATCATCAAGCAACGGCTCTGAATTTCGAGTTTTGCTCGCCGCCGGTGAGAAAACCTCGGTTCACCGTCGAACTCATGATTCCCGGCAACTCACTCCCCTTCTGCGCCCATATCCTTGAACTCCATCATCCCAGGAAGGTTTTGGAGCAATTCCCAAGTGATTTGAGCTACTCTATAGAGAGTTCTATGTTGCCCGAGCGCTCATCGCCGCCACCGCCGTCGCACGACCTTTTCCGGCGAGCTTCAAGACCCACTGACCTCACCATCGTGCTCAGCGACCCCAAAAACCCCCAGGCGGCAAGTTTCCGCGAATCTGGTGCGTTGGATTGGCCGGCGGCGAGGCTCGCCGGAGAGCACCGCCGCGGGAGCCCCGCGCGCCGCCCGCGTCGGGAGGTAGAAGACGACGCGGCGGGTCCCGCGTGTCAGCGGCGGTAAATCCCGTCGGATCAGGTGTGGCCACGGGATTTGCTGTGGCTACGCGGTGGGAATCTGTGGCCCCCGTGTGGCTTAAATACTATTGGTTCATTTTAAAACAGTGGGGCCCACGAGTTAAATCAAATTAGGAAATTATTCCAGAATAGGCTCCAACTTAGAAAATCCATAACTTTCTGTAGGATACTCCAAAATTCTTCAAACAAATTTTGTTCGAAAGCTCTCGAGCTCTAGTTTCTGTCAATACCAATTAGGTTTTGTGAAACTCAGAGTTAAATTCTGTAGAAAATAAGCTTTCCTAATACAAATGAAATTTTTCCGGACAAGATATCCACAGGAAAAATCCCCAAAATTCACATTAAATTTATTGTCCTATTCTTGATTATCAGACAAAATTTGGGAGCCATAGCACCTGTTTAACTCTCTGTATAATTCAATTTCCTTTTTCAGTTATTGAATTTTCACAGCTATTAGGTTGCTTTATTAGGTCCCAAAATTTTACTGAGTCTTCCTTTAGTCATACCCTAGCTCCTGTTAAAGTCTTGGATTTAATTAACCTACTATACTAGTCCTAAATCTGTTACACACCAAATATTGATTTAATGTCTAGAAACTCAATTATAAAGTAAATCCAGAAATTCTTGCCGAATTAGAAATACAATAACTCCTTCCCCACAGCTTAGAAAATTATGAAAACAAATTTTGCTAAGACCAGAACCACTCCCTCCATCTTGATTATCAACTGTTAGCTAGGTTCAAGCTACAGTTTCCTCTCGGAAATTTTTGGAAGTTGGTTTGCTTGCCATACTTTCGGAGACCACAATCTGCTATGATCATCTCCTGTTCTTTGCAAGAGCTTTGATCATATTCCCTAGTATCTACCATCGAAATTCCAAAGCCAATTAAGGTCCCTGTCCTATAGTGATCACCATGAATTAAGTTATGGTCTTAAAATAAATAAATTTCAAAGTCATTTATATATCCATGTTATCTGCATATCGTATAGTGACCGAAGTCGAGGAGGAGCCAGAAGCATTGGAAGAGAACCTTCCAATTTTTAACTCAGAACCTGACCTGCAACAAGGCAAGCCCCGGTTTGCATTTAAGTCGTTTATGAACTTTTGCTTTATCACTATGATGAGTAGTATATGAATTGTGCATTACGTTTAGGGTGAATGATACTCCACTTGCATGACCAAAAATCCCAGGGGTTTATTTGGCACGAGTTACAGTTTGACCTGTAGTAACTGCGTTGCTAATGCATAGGAGATACGGTAGAAGTCGAGTAGTTGGAATCTACTCGCGAGAGATGTATCTCACAGGATTGGTTGAATAGAAAATGGCTTAATATAATGAAACTGAGACCGGGTAGGGAATGGATAGGAAGCGGCGAGAATTGAGTCTCGGTCGCATAGCCCTGCCTGTGTTGATTAAGGCCCGTCCGTATGCGGCCCCGCTGGACAAGCTTGAATTGTACCGGCAATATAATGGACATATGGAATCCAATAAACTGACGTAGCTTGGTCACTTGGGTGTCGAGGCATACCGTTCCGTTTTATAGGTGTGGGTTGAGGGTAGCAAGGTGTAAATCCGCTGGTGGGCACGTCAGAGTACGCCCCACGCAGGGACCTCCTGCCCGTGACGGATCGACCGGTTCGGCATTTGAGTGTCTTGCGAAAGGTTGCCATATACGCCTAGTACTGAAGTGTTATGTAGGTACGGGTGTGCTCGCTGACACTTCCGAACGACGTATGTGTCGTGTTGTCCGGGTGTGTCCTGATTGCAATCACTGTCCCTCGCAGTAATAGAGTACCACTTGTTCACTGTGTCGTGACGTAGTAAATACTAAAGAAGTCAGGAAAGTCATATGATATTGAATTATAATTACTTTGCAACTTTGTTTGGTTTAGAGATAGTATAACTAAAGATTTACAATTTCCCCATACTTTAGCTGTAATAGCATTATGTGCTTTGGGCATGTCATATCATCGGTAAAGCGTTTCTTGTTTGATTGTGGAGCCCATGATGTGCCGTGCTCAGAGAATGTCATTTGCTACTTAAAACTTGGTTATAAGGATCCACTTGTAGGCGAGTTATTTATGCTATTCCTTACCTATGTTTAGTGTCCCCGTGCATCTGTCTAGTGAGACGGTTAAGCCTTGCTGAGCCTTAAGCTCACGTTTGCAGTTAACAAGTTTTTGCAGGTTACCCTATTGAGGATGGGTTTGACGATGAGGCAACACCCCCTCCAGGGTGTACAGCCGAGTGGGAACCCTGCACGCCGCCATAGTTTGAGTGTTGCTAGTGCAAAGTATCCCTGGCATGGAAAACTTTGCTTTTTGCATAGCTAGTGCTGAGAGCGTAGCTATGGTATGTATATATTTCTTTACATCCGCTAGTATTGTGAAAACTTCCGCTGTGTAGTAAATAAAAGACTTGGTATTGTACTTTATTCTGGTTCTATTCTTGTAAACTGTTGGGTGTCGCATCGCACGACACCACCCAATGAGATCCTCGGATGTGTGGACTCCGGTCCCCACAGACATGGTATCAGAGCTTCGTTGGGAACAGTGTACCGGAAAGAACATATTTTCAAAAATTAGGAACTTGAGTGAGGAATTAGTTATATGCCGTTATAAGGAGTATTATTAGTATAAGATATACAGGTGGTAAACTAACTATGTGTTATTATATTCTGTAACGACGCTCCGACATCAGGTAAGAGGTAAGGTACGCCATCGAGAGCGGATCAATCTCGGTAAGTTCAGCATACGAGAGGTGGTATGTGAAATTTCCGTGGCTTGGCACGGAAAGTCAATATGAGTCTTTGAAACTTTCCATGTTTCTAAGAACATATGACACGCGGTACCCCAGCGTGACACAAAGTTAGAGGGAAACCCCGTCGGGTGGTATGTAACCCGATAGTGTGTTCTCATATCTGTGAGAACATGCGAACACGTATGCCCGAGCGTGTATAAGCCGGATCGTACGGGAGTCTTTGCTGTACAGACGTATTTACAGCCATGTACCTCGAGACATGGCCTCGCTCGAGGACGACTCACGCCAGAGTCGTATGCATTTATTTTTGGTTATATATTATTGTGACTGCCTGCCATGTTTCCCCGTGCCGCCCTTGAGGTGCGAAGGTGTGAAAGGGGATTGTTTGTCTTCTGCAGGTAACCTAACTCCGGTAGCAACCCGTGTAGAAGCCGTTTGCGAGAGAACGATATAGGAACCACCTATAGACGTAACCGGATGTACCGGATAGAATTTCCTTTCGTGAGGCACGTAGCACCGTCAGTATCAAACATGATACTAGACCCTCCCCACCGACAGAATGGTTGCATTGTGTTTTGAGAAAGTCAGACTATCAGATACTGATAATTTCGGGCTCGACTTAATAAGGTGGATAGAACCAAGATTCTTGTTTTCTGGCAGAAGTAGCTCAACTTCGCCAGGTTGTAATCTTGGTTAGCAATTAGATATCATAAGAGTATCCTATATGGATGGAAAGCTCGTGAAGATCTCTCCAACTTTTCCGTTGACCATAAAGACAGAAAAGCATGTTAATCTGTTGAAAACTGGGGTTTTCAGTAATTACTCCATATGAACCCACCTTTGTACCATTTCTGTATTCTTGCCATAACTCACTGTAGAAAAATCCACTACCTTATTGGGATATATGTTTGAGAAGGGTAGATGGAGATTCACGAGTTTGTTTTGGAGAGTCCTTCCTGATTTTAATTTGAGTTTAACCAAATTGGGAAGTCAGCACAGTAAACTGCATGGCTGCTGATGCAAACCAGTCAGCTTTACTGTTGAGTTTGGATAATTATAACCCCTAATCCAGAACAGTGATATGGTTACGCATGTACATTTCTGGAAAACTTAGGAAGTCATCTATCAACTTTATTTATCACTCCTGACCTGAATCTAGGTGTAGCTATGCCTAATTCCATTTGTCGCAAATTTGGTTCCTGCAGTCCAGAACTTGGAACAGTTTGCACCTAATTGTGAATTGATGCATAATACCTTCATGACAAGGTTGTCGTGGTGGAACTTCTTTAGTTCTGGATTGTTAACACGATGTTACTCAATGTTTATTTTGACACTACCTCAATATCTTATCATGATGAACCTGTATAGAATGTGGAGATAAGCCCATATACAGGGGAGGTTCTGTCAAAATTTTCAGAACCCTTGAGTCAACTTAAAACTGGTATAGATTGTTCATACTAGTTCAACAGAGGCTATATGAGTACAATCTGGAAAGGTTTTGAAGTGTACTACAATTTTTGTATTCAACATAAAGTTTAGTTCTGACTTCTTCTGTATGAAACTTACGGGTTACTGCGGATAGGTCAGATAAACCAGAACTGTACTCATTTCCAGATTGCAGCTTTGACTGAACCAATTGATTATGGATATTTCTTTTTGTCCCACATCACCAGTGATTGGGTCGAATACTTAAACGGTGTATCGACATTCGGGTATATTTGTCCACAGATGGCAGCACCAAGAATTCAGTTGCCTAATGGATGGGTGTTCTCAACATGCACCGGGCACGCCGGTTTTCCGGACGTGTTTGCACGGTTGCTCGGCCAGTTTGGCTATTTGGTGTTACCTAGCTATTGGGGCAAGAAGTTCCAGGAGGGCGGTATGTGGAGTTGCACCATCTACGTCGATGTGCCTGCCGGTCCACCGCATCTCGGATGGGCTCCATACTCCATCAAGATCAAAGGATTGATATTAGAAGAAACATGGAGCTACGCTGCAAGTGTTGCCATAGGGAGGTTTTGCAAACTCCATTACCGTCATCTGGTGGGTACTCCGTATGAGTTCTTTCCAGTCAACGGCAGGGCTTCTGAAGCCTGGGCAACCCGCTTGCTTGCGGAGGTGGGAGAGCATGGCGAAACATCCGCAACAGCCTTAGCAATGTATGCAGCAGCCTCACATCGCGAGAAGGGTAATCAAAGGACATGCATAAAAGAATTGACAAATAATCTGAAGCAAGCCATGAAGCGAGCAAACCACTTTGAGTGGGCAAATGACGGACTTAGGGATATGATGGCTCCTCTTAATCATCGTTTGAACCTTAGGGAGAATCAATGGCATGACGCTGTTATGGATTTGGCCGCGTCTCGCCAGGAGACTCTAGAGAGAGATATTGATCTGGAGGCAAGCCTACTTTATGGGCACCAACGGGACACACAGTTGAACGTGGTGACTGCAGACAGGGATCAGTCCAGAGTAGAGGCTCAGAGCTGGAAGACCAGCTGTGAACGGGCTCAGCAAGAGAATGAGGCCTGGGGGATGTTTATGATACAGACAGATTGGCAAGCTATGGCTGCCAAGAAGACGTTGATGTTGAACGATGTATCAACTTCTACTCCAGCACCCGTATCAGAGGTGCCTAGCCCTGAAGATGAAGAAGAAGAAGAAGACCCAGAGGAACTTGAATACGTCGAGTAGAGCGTATCGAAGTTAGATGTGGTAGCACTTCCGCCAACACCGGGCGGCATGTAGTTACATGGTTGCTAGTGTTTCTCTTTTGTGACCATGTTTGTGTCATATTAAGAGTAATGGTTGTGGTGTCTAGCTAACTACATGAGTATGACATGTCAGGAAGGCCAAGTATGGTAGAGATGTGTTTCCATAAAGGGAGTCCATCATTTTGGGTTTACTACTGTAAACTTGGTCTTGAGATGATATATTTTGTATAAAGTTTGTGCTTTATCAATATATGTAAATGTCATGCATCGTCTATTATTGTATACCGCATTTCTAAGGGAGGATAAACTTGAGGCAATGGGACTTACCGTGTTATTCATTATATTGCAGTATGGTGCGTACTCGTACAGCCTCAGAGGTGGGAGGATCTAGTGGAGGACAGGGGGATGACACACCACCCCCGGGGCAGAATACGCCTCAGACGCAACCACCTCCACCACCTCCAACCACACTCCCCAGGAGTCTCGCGGAGGTTCTCGCTGCAGTGCTCGGCTCGCGCGACGAGCAAACCGAGTTACTGCGGACGTTGGTGCAGCACTCGTCCCGTCAAGGGGGACGACAGGATGATGGACCGCGTCAGCAATTTCAGAGTTCCTACTCTGATTTCTCATCGACACACCCACCGGTATTCAGAGAAGCCGATGAACCGTTGGACGCGGATAACTGGCTCCGCACCATTGAAGGAAAGTTCGGTTTACTCGCGGTAACCGAACAGCAGAAGACATTGTTTGCAGCGCAACAACTGCAGGGGTCTGCCGGTGCGTGGTGGGCCAATTACCTTGCCGCACGCCCCGCAGGCCATGTGGTAAGTTGGACCGAATTCCGGGAGGCATTTCGCGCCTACCACATCCCTCCCGGGATTATGAGGAGGAAGCTTCAAGAGTTCTTGGAGCTAAGACAAGGAGGAAGGAGTGCATACGAATACTCCAAATCATTCAACCACTTGGCCCAATATGCTCAGGACCAAGTGAATACCGAAGATCGGAAACGGGAATGTTTCTACCGGGGTTTGAACCCCAAGTTGAAGGACAAGCTTGTCCTGTTCAACCGCGGCAACTTCAACGACATAGTCAATGCCGCTATCATGCAGGAGGACGCTACGCGCGAGCTGTCCTCCGATAAAAAGAAGAGGGGTGCTCCACAGAGCAGCGGAGGTGGTACTCCTCAGAAGTATCGTATGGTGTATCGATCACCATCCGGCCAGAGGTGGCAGCCGCCATCGCGACCACCAATGTTCCGTCGTCGTCAGTTCAACAACGGCGGATTTCGGCCGCAGCAACAACAGGGGGTGGTTCCACGTGCACTTCCACCTCCACCACGTGCACCGGGATTCCGTCCTCCCCTTCGTATTGGCCAAACCCCGTACACGTGTTTCACGTGTGGACGTACGGGGCACTTCGCCAAGGACTGTCCGCAGAATCGACAAAGCGGAGGGAAATCATCTTACCAGGGGGCCAACCAACCCCGCAATCAGTTCAAGAAGCCAGCCACCAGACCCGGCAACATCCACCACCTCGCCATCGAGGACGTTCCAGAAGGCGCACCCGTGCTCACGGGTACGTTCTCTATCTTCGATCATCCCGTAGTCATACTCTTTGACTCCGGAGCTTCACACAATGTCATTAGTAAATCTTTTGTCGTTAAAAGTCAATTGCCTGTTATCTCCACAAAAACTCCATATATGATTTGCACTCCAGCAGGGAGGGTAGTAACATATGAGGTAGCCCATAAAGTGCCTCTTGACCTAGATGGGAACGTCTATCCTACCTCTTTCATTATCCTAGAAACTCAAAAGCTAGATATCATCTTAGGAATGGCATGGTTGCAATACCATGGTGCTATCCTTGATATCGTTCCTCGAAAAATTTGTCTAAACTCTCCACTCCATCAGCCCCAGATTCTCAATCTTGAGAACATCATTCCATTAGACCCATCCACTCACAACACCGAGGTTATGGGACTTAAGAATATTCCGGTAGTATGTGAATACCCCGACGCGTTTCCTGAAGATCTCCCTGGGATGCCACCAGAAAGGGATATAGAGTTCAAGATTGAACTTGCGCCCGGAACAGTGCCAGTTTCAAGACCACCCTACAAGATGGCACCCAAGGAACTTGCAGAACTGAAGGAACAATTAACTGAACTTGAGAGCAAGGGTTTTATTCGTCCAAGTTCATCACCATGGGGTTGTTCTGCACTGTTTGTAGAAAAGAAAGATAAGACCTTGAGGCTATGTGTAGACTATCGTCCACTTAATGCTGTCACCATCAAGAACAAGTATCCACTACCGCGCATTGATATTCTTTTCGATCAATTAGTGGGTGCTAAAGTGTTTTCGAAGATGGATCTTCGTTCTGGTTATCATAAAATTAGAATCCGACCAGAAGATATATCCAAGACAGCATTCTCAACAAGGTATGGACTGTATGAGTATCTGGTTATGTCCTTCGGATTAACCAACGCCCCGGCTCATTTCATGTATCTCATGAACTCAGTGTTCATGCCGGAATTGGACAAGTTCGTCGTGGTCTTCATTGACGACATACTTGTGTATTCAAAATCCGAAGAAGAACATGCTCAACACTTGCATATTGTGCTTCAGCGATTACGGGACCATCAGTTGTATGCTAAGTTCAGCAAGTGTGAATTCTGGATCAACCAGGTGCCATTTTTAGGGCACATCATTTCAGCAGAAGGTATTGCAGTTGATCCAAGCAAGATCAGGCAAGTCCTCAAATGGGAGTCTCCAAAGTCTGTACATGAAGTCCGAAGTTTCCTGGGTTTAGCAGGATATTACCGGAGGTTTATACCCAGTTTCTCCAAAATAGCTAAACCAATGACAGAACTTCTGAAGAAAGGACAAAAGTATGTATGGACTGAGGCATGTGAGGCAGGTTTCAAAGCATTGGTGAAACACCTTACAACGGCACCAGTTTTAGCCCAACCAGACACTACCAAAGCATTTGATGTCTATTGCGATGCATCTGGGATTGGTTTAGGTTGTGTGTTAATGCAAGAGCGAAGAGTGATCGCGTATGGATCACGACAGCTTCGGAACCACGAGCAGCACTACCCGACTCATGATCTTGAGCTGGCTGCTGTGGTGCTAGCATTGAAGATGTGGAGGCATTATCTACTGGGTAATTTAGTACACCTCTACATTGATCACAAAAGCTTGAAATACATCTTCACCCAGAAGGATTTGAATATGCGACAAAGGCGATGGTTAGAATTGATCAAGGATTATGAGATTGAAATCCACTACCATCCAGGCAAGGCGAATGTAGTCACCGATGCACTGAGCCGCAAGTCCCATGCCAACAATCTTTCCCTCACCACAATGGAAGGTGAAGAAGGACAAAGTCTTTACTTAGTTCCATATGGGGCGCTCTACAATCTCGCTCTCATTCCTACCATCAGAGAGGATATTATGGCAGCTCAGAGGGCGGACAAGGGGATGTCACATATTCAGCAAAGAATAAAGAAGGGGGAGATGAAATGCTTCCGAAGTGACGATGAAGGTACCCTCTGGTTTAACGACCGTATAGTGGTACCCCGAAACATGGAACTTCGGAGGAAGATACTGGATGAAGCTCATTTATCCAAGTATTCCATTCATCCGGGAAGTAACAAAATGTACCAAGATTTAAGAAAGAAGTTCTGGTGGACTCGGATGAAGCGGGAAGTAGCTAAATATGTATCCGAGTGTGATACGTGCCGGCGAGTGAAGGCCGACCATATGAAAGCAGCAGGACAGCTTCAACCTTTAAGCATACCAGCTTGGAAATGGGAGGATATCAGCATGGATTTCATTGTTGGGTTGCCTCCCACTCTCCGTAAGCACGACTCAATTTGGGTGATAGTTGACCGACTGACTAAGACAGCGCATTTCATTCCCGTCAATACCAACTATCATTCCTCAAGATACGCGGAGTTATATATTGCCAGAATCGTATGCCTCCACGGAATACCCCGCACCATCATCTCAGATCGTGGGGCTGTATTTGTTTCGCGATTCTGGGAGCATCTCCACGCTGCACTGGGGACCAAGTTAATTAGAAGCTCGGCCTATCATCCTCAGACTGATGGACAAACTGAACGGGTGAATCAAGTGCTTGAGGACATGCTTCGTGCCTGTGCCATCCACCATGGTAAGAATTGGGATGACCATCTACCATTGGCAGAATTCTCGTACAACAACGGTCACCAGGCTAGCATCCAGATGGCGCCATATGAAGCTCTTTATGGCCGCAAGTGTCGCACACCCTTGAACTGGTGCGAATCAGGTGAACGGGCAGTGTACGGCATCGACTTAGTAAATGAAGCCGAGGATCGAGTTCGCACTATTCAGGCGAATCTCAAAGCTGCTCAGTCTCGTCAGAAGAGCTACGCGGACAAACGACGTCGACCTCTTCACTTCGAAGTGGGAGATCAAGTTTATCTCCGAGTATCCCCTATGAAGGGTATCCATCGCTTCGGGGTAAAAGGGAAGCTAGCTCCCCGCTTTATTGGGCCTTTCGCAATAATCGAAAGATGCGGACCTGTGGCATATCAATTGGAGTTACCAACGTCACTTTCCGGAGTCCACAATGTGTTCCACATTTCCCAATTGCGGAAATGCCTTAAGACTCCAGCTGATATCCGCATAGAGGATTTGGAAGCTCTCCAACCAGATCTCACCTATTTCGAGCATCCAACTCAGATCATCGATGAAAAGACTCGCACCACAAGAAGCCGCACCTTGCGTTTCTACAAGATCTTGTGGAGCCACCACAGTGCCGAAGAGGCCACGTGGGAAAGCGAGGAGTATCTTAGAACGAACTATCCGGACTTGTTAGCGGCATATGTTCGATAGATCCTTTTTCCTTTGCCTTCTTTTGTAATCTCGGGACGAGATTCTTTTAAGGGGGGAGGAATGTAAAACCCCACTTTTATGGCATGTTAAGTTCATATGGGTTTTGTGATCAACTATTTTGGATCTCCAATATAATGGTACACATGAACTATGCCATCCAAAACTTATCTTGCACTCTTTGTTAGATTCTTTTATCATAGGTATTGGACTTCACCATGAATCCAAATTATATTCTATTCACCTGTTAAGAATAAGAATTTTTGGATAAGGATTAGTAAGCAATGCACAATGAAGCCCTAATGAGCTCTAAACCAAATATTCAAATTAAGGGCTCTAAATTTTTCCATGAGCTCCTAAATTCCTCAATAGCATGCTTACAAAGTTTCAAAATTTTAGAAACTCATCTACTATTTTTATTGAGGTGCTTAGCAAATTTGAATCAAATTCAAATCTGAATTTTTAATTCTTCTCCAACTTCTTTAAACATAAGAATTGAGTTCACCATTGTGTTCAGAATAATTCATTTGCCATCTCCACAAAATTTCATGATTTTTGGAGTTGATCTTCTATTTTTAAATGAATTAGTAACTGAGCTGTGGGGAGAATCACTGGACAGTGGGCCCCACATGTCAGCTCCCCTTTTAAACGGATCAGCTCAACCCCGACACCTCTGCACCGCCGCGCCCCCGCTCGACACCGCGCGCGCATGCAGCTCCAGCGAGCTGCCTGCCTGCTCGCCGCGGCTCTATAAAAGGCCGGCCGAAGCTCCTTTTTATCCTCATCCCCGATCACAGCTCCACTGCCTCGCCATTTTTCTTCCGCCGCGCGCCATCGCCGCCGCTCGCCACTGCTCCGCGGCGTGCCGCCGTTCCACGCCGTTTCAAGCCTAGCTCCAAAGAGCAAAAAGGTGCGCCTGATCAAACTCTAGCTCATGGTACAAACCGTTTCCCTTATCGTTGAAGCCTGAGCAAGTTATTGTTCGTTTCCTCTACGGCCGAGGGTAGATAGCTAGCTATGATTTCATGTCAAATTCCTTTTCGACAAGCAATCATCCTTTGCAATTACTTAGAGATAGTTTCTATAGGCCCTAGCGATCCTGTCTGATCAAAAACCTTTAAGGATCATCAAGCAACGGCTCTGAATTTCGAGTTTTGCTCGCCGCCGGTGAGAAAACCTCGGTTCACCGTCGAACTCATGATTCCCGGCAACTCACTCCCCTTCTGCGCCCATATCCTTGAACTCCATCATCCCAGGAAGGTTTTGGAGCAATTCCCAAGTGATTTGAGCTACTCTATAGAGAGTTCTATGTTGCCCGAGCGCTCATCGCCGCCACCGCCGTCGCACGACCTTTTCCGGCGAGCTTCAAGACCCACTGACCTCACCATCGTGCTCAGCGACCCCAAAAACCCCCAGGCGGCAAGTTTCCGCGAATCTGGTGCGTTGGATTGGCCGGCGGCGAGGCTCGCCGGAGAGCACCGCCGCGGGAGCCCCGCGCGCCGCCCGCGTCGGGAGGTAGAAGACGACGCGGCGGGTCCCGCGTGTCAGCGGCGGTAAATCCCGTCGGATCAGGTGTGGCCACGGGATTTGCTGTGGCTACGCGGTGGGAATCTGTGGCCCCCGTGTGGCTTAAATACTATAGGTTCATTTTAAAACAGTGGGGCCCACGAGTTAAATCAAATTAGGAAATTATTCCAGAATAGGCTCCAACTTAGAAAATCCATAACTTTCTGTAGGATACTCCAAAATTCTTCAAACAAATTTTGTTCGAAAGCACTCGAGCTCTAGTTTCTGTCAATACCAATTAGGTTTTGTGAAACTCAGAGTTAAATTCTGTAGAAAATAATATTTCCTAATACAAATGAAATTTTTCCGGACAAGATATCCACAGGAAAAATCCCCAAAATTCACATTAAATTTATTGTCCTATTCTTGATTATCAGACAAAATTTGGGAGCCATAGCACCTGTTTAACTCTCTGTATAATTCAATTTCCTTTTTCAGTTATTGAATTTTCACAGCTATTAGGTTGCTTTATTAGGTCCCAAAATTTTACTGAGTCTTCCTTTAGTCATACCCTAGCTCCTGTTAAAGTCTTGGATTTAATTAACCTACTATACTAGTCCTAAATCTGTTACACACCAAATATTGATTTAATGTCTAGAAACTCAATTATAAAGTAAATCCAGAAATTCTTGCCGAATTAGAAATACAATAACTCCTTCCCCACAGCTTAGAAAATTATGAAAACAAATTTTGCTAAGACCAGAACCACTCCCTCCATCTTGATTATCAACTGTTAGCTAGGTTCAAGCTACAGTTTCCTCTCGGAAATTTTTGGAAGTTGGTTTGCTTGCCATACTTTCGGAGACCACAATCTGCTATGATCATCTCCTGTTCTTTGCAAGAGCTTTGATCATATTCCCTAGTATCTACCATCGAAATTCCAAAGCCAATTAAGGTCCCTGTCCTATAGTGATCACCATGAATTAAGTTATGGTCTTAAAATAAATAAATTTCAAAGTCATTTATATATCCATGTTATCTGCATATCGTATAGTGACCGAAGTCGAGGAGGAGCCAGAAGCATTGGAAGAGAACCTTCCAATTTTTAACTCAGAACCTGACCTGCAACAAGGCAAGCCCCGGTTTGCATTTAAGTCGTTTATGAACTTTTGCTTTATCACTATGATGAGTAGTATATGAATTGTGCATTACGTTTAGGGTGAATGATACTCCACTTGCATGACCAAAAATCCCAGGGGTTTATTTGGCACGAGTTACAGTTTGACCTGTAGTAACTGCGTTGCTAATGCATAGGAGATACGGTAGAAGTCGAGTAGTTGGAATCTACTCGCGAGAGATGTATCTCACAGGATTGGTTGAATAGAAAATGGCTTAATATAATGAAACTGAGACCGGGTAGGGAATGGATAGGAAGCGGCGAGAATTGAGTCTCGGTCGCATAGCCCTGCCTGTGTTGATTAAGGCCCGTCCGTATGCGGCCCCGCTGGACAAGCTTGAATTGTACCGGCAATATAATGGACATATGGAATCCAATAAACTGACGTAGCTTGGTCACTTGGGTGTCGAGGCATACCGTTCCGTTTTATAGGTGTGGGTTGAGGGTAGCAAGGTGTAAATCCGCTGGTGGGCACGTCAGAGTACGCCCCACGCAGGGACCTCCTGCCCGTGACGGATCGACCGGTTCGGCATTTGAGTGTCTTGCGAAAGGTTGCCATATACGCCTAGTACTGAAGTGTTATGTAGGTACGGGTGTGCTCGCTGACACTTCCGAACGACGTATGTGTCGTGTTGTCCGGGTGTGTCCTGATTGCAATCACTGTCCCTCGCAGTAATAGAGTACCACTTGTTCACTGTGTCGTGACGTAGTAAATACTAAAGAAGTCAGGAAAGTCATATGATATTGAATTATAATTACTTTGCAACTTTGTTTGGTTTAGAGATAGTATAACTAAAGATTTACAATTTCCCCATACTTTAGCTGTAATAGCATTATGTGCTTTGGGCATGTCATATCATCGGTAAAGCGTTTCTTGTTTGATTGTGGAGCCCATGATGTGCCGTGCTCAGAGAATGTCATTTGCTACTTAAAACTTGGTTATAAGGATCCACTTGTAGGCGAGTTATTTATGCTATTCCTTACCTATGTTTAGTGTCCCCGTGCATCTGTCTAGTGAGACGGTTAAGCCTTGCTGAGCCTTAAGCTCACGTTTGCAGTTAACAAGTTTTTGCAGGTTACCCTATTGAGGATGGGTTTGACGATGAGGCAACACCCCCTCCAGGGTGTACAGCCGAGTGGGAACCCTGCACGCCGCCATAGTTTGAGTGTTGCTAGTGCAAAGTATCCCTGGCATGGAAAACTTTGCTTTTTGCATAGCTAGTGCTGAGAGCGTAGCTATGGTATGTATATATTTCTTTACATCCGCTAGTATTGTGAAAACTTCCGCTGTGTAGTAAATAAAAGACTTGGTATTGTACTTTATTCTGGTTCTATTCTTGTAAACTGTTGGGTGTCGCATCGCACGACACCACCCCAATGAGATCCTCGGATGTGTGGACTCCGGTCCCCACAATCGGCGCGCGCGGTTGGGCTCTGGCAGCCGCTGCGGGAGTCTTAGACACGGGAGCCCGAGGCACCCCAGCGGCAGCAGCCTGGGGCACCGGAGCAGGGCCCGAGGCAGCAGACGATCCCCGTGAGCCGGCTGGAGCGGCAGACCTCCAACAGAAGTGCCCGCGGGTGGTGGAGTAGCTGTGAAAGCACTGAAACCAAGCAAGCTCAGACCATAAGAGTTTGACAGGGTAGGCGAACAGCAAAGAACACCCAAGGTAAAATCTGAGCAGGCTTACCGGGGGACGCTGAAGTTCCACCGCTTCCCGAAAGGGTTGGGGGGTTCGGACCCCCCGATCCCGTAGTGGGGGCCCCTTAGTGTGTTGGGGGCCCCTGTGGTGGTGGTGTCGGCGGCACCCCCGTGGTCTGGCGCCCCTCCGAACGGAGAGGGAACGCTGGGGACCCGTCGACATTGAGGAGCCTCCCCCTCTTGCGCGTGGAAGACTCGGGCGGCAAGGTGGCGCCATCAGCGCCCCCTGGCGACGAGCGCGGTAGGGCTCCAGAGCCCTGACGAAGGGCAGAAGGGTCCGGCGGCGGCGACCGGGCGCGCTTCTTGGGGGACGGGTCCAACATCGGAACTGGCACCTTCCCCTTCCCCTTGTCACCGGGGGCGACGACGCCACCCCATGGATGGTGCTGGGGGCTGCTCGAGGAGTCACCTCTTGAAGAACCAGCGTCGCTTAAGGGAGCCTCGCCTCCCTCAGCGTCGTCAGCAATGCTAACCCCCCGGAACGGGTCCCCGATCTGGCGCCACACCAGCCCGGACTCATCAAGGGTCGGCATCGTCTTCAGTAGCTGCCTCCTCAACTCGGAGTCTGAGCACAAGGGGTGGTAGGCCGACGGAAGAGAAAGTGCCTCGGCGGAGATGTCGTCAGGGCAGACCCAGGCCAGCATGTCGAGCAGCTGCTACTCGCCCAGGTTGGAGCTGGGGCCGGTCTCGAGCCCGGTGCAGTTCGACAGGCCGGTGAACATCGATGCTGGGCGGGCACGGTGCTGAAGCGGGGCTATGCGGCGGGACATGAAGTCCCTCAGCACCATGGTAGACGACAGCCCATGGTCCGCCAGCATCTGGATCCTCTCCAGCACCGGGTTGAATGCCTCCTCCAGCTCTGGGCGCTCCTCCCAGAATGATCGCTCGGAGTAGAGGATCCCGGTGGGGAGGCACATCCGGTCGTGGGCCTCGACCTTGGCGATCATCCAATCTTCGCGCCACATCTCCCACCCTGCCGAGTTGAAGGAAGCAATGTACCTCGTGGGGACCTTAGTCCAGCGCTAGAAGTAGTACGCGCCGAGGTGCTCCTTCGAACTCCTGCCAGTGGCCCTCAGTACAAAAAAGTACCGGAAGAGCTTTACCGACGGCATCACCCACACGAACATCTCGCAGAGGTGAGCGAAGACCGCCAGCATGGTGATCGAGTTCGGCGCGAGGTGGTGGAGTTGGAGGCCGAAGGTCTCCAGGAGCATGACCAAGAAGGCGGATGCCAGCGGGACGAAGCCGGCCAGCACATACGACGAGAAGAGAACCATCTCCCCGGCAGAGAGGCTCATCGGGAGCCTCCCAGGACGGAGCCACGACTCCTGCTCAGGAGTGTGCCAGCCAAGAAGCCGACACATAGGGGCCAGGTCGGCGAGCCTGGACAGCCTGGACTTGGGCAAGATGCTCGCCATGAGGGCTGAGGTTGGAAGCTCTGGACGGGGAGACTGGGAACTAGAGCGCAAGAACTGGGCTTGAGGCGGAAACACGAGCGCAAGGATGCAGAGGCGGGAGAAAGAACCCTCGGGGGGAAAGTTCTCTTTTTATGCACCCCTGCAGGCCAACAGGCGCAAAAGTATGGATTGCCGCAGCCCCTGTAGAAGAGTAATGAACCCGTATGGGCAATGACATGAGGGCCCGGGTCGCTCGACAAAGAAGGCGAGCCGGGCAGCTAGCTGTGCTGGAGGTAACTCGGTGGTTTCCAAAAGGGCAAAAGTAGCGGAAGTGCAGGAGCCATCTTGGGAACCACCGCAGTTAAAGCACGATTGAAGGCAAGAGTCACGTCGCGCGGCGCCTGTTCAGCACCTTCGCTTACCGGAAGGAGACACGTCGCCTCAACGGCAGGGGCGTGTCGCATGGGGAACTGCCGTGAAGCGGAATCAGAAGTGTTGTGCGGGAAGAAAAGGGAGAAGACCCCACCTGCGGTATCGACGACACTCCCGAGGTAAGCTCAGGGGCCACTGTCGGTACCCTGCAGACCGGGTACCCCCGCACACAGGGGAAAACCGCTAAGTACTCCGCCTCTGCCAAAGAAGCTGAATCCAAGGCTGCCACGTAGGGGAGGGAAGGACCCGATCCTACCTCCCCCTCGGTGGAGGCTCCCAAGCTGCCACGTGGCCGGCAGGGCCAAGCCCACGCCTCCACGCTGAGGAGGGCTCCGGAGCTGCCACGTGGCCATTCGGGACCTCAGGGCCAAGTCCGCCTCCCCACTGAGGAGGGCTTCGGAGCCGCCACGTGGCCATTCGGGACCTCAGGGCCAAGTCCGCGCCCGCGTAGGGAAAGGCACCGGAGCTACCACGTGGCCTGCAGGGCTGAGCCTCCACCCCTCCATAGGGGTGGGTTCCGAATGCGCCACGTGGCCTGTTCCGTCAAGAGCTTTACTTCCCGCAAAGGCAGGCTCCGGCGTAACCACGTGGCGGACGCCCAACTCAGTGCGGTAGGAAGCCGCAGTAAAGGAATGCGTGCGCTGCTTAGACAAGCATTAAGTACACGCGCCTTCCCCAGGCAGGCTAAGCCGCGCTTACGAAAGTCAAGGCTCTAGTGTCCTGTCTTGTCCAAGTAGCCGGTACAGACCCACGCCGCGAGACGGACGAATGGGCCGTGAGGACAAGACGGACGAGACATGCCCCGCCATCATCACCAACTATGTGTAGCCCTGGCGCACGACGCGGCGGGACGGCGCATTGACTCCCCTGTCAAAGGGATGTAGATAGCAATTAATCCTAGATCTTGTATAGTATTTGGCTCTCCCCAGGACCACCTGTCGGGTACTGGGACCCAGCTTGTGACTACAGAGTCCTTGAACTATAAAAGGGCTCTGCAGACGACCTTCACGCGGGACGGATAAAAGATTAGACCAAGGCTCATACACGCTCAAGCAAGGCAATACACAACACTCCCGTGGATGTAGGGTATTACGCTCCAGCGGCCCAAACCATGTAAATCCCCAGTGTCCATCATTCTGCTGTGTTCGATCTCCTGGGACTAGCCCTCGTGAATCCAAAGAACCTCCGCGGGCTGCTCTCTAAGCAGGTCCGGGGGAAGTGTCATTTACGACCTTCGATAGCCGCGAACTCGAGAACGGATCGAGGAGAAGGCTCACCGCCAACGGATCGAGGGGACAGAAGCTACACGACCGCTATGGGCTATGAGCCTTCCCCTTGATCCGTTCTCGATTCCACGTTCCCGGACCCGACCCTAACTCCATCGTCACCGATAGAGTCTGCCAGGGGTCAGGGGCGTCGGGGGCCGAGGGCGCCGGGGTGTAGTGGGCTAGGGTCGGGGCGCCGCTGGGGCGGGCCGGCGGCGGCGGTGCACTGGCGGCGGGGCTGGGGGCGCAGGGGCGGCGCAGCCGGGGGCGAGCCGGTGGCGGGGGCGCAGGGCAAATAAACTAGTAGTTCATCATCTTACTATGTGTGTGTGTGTGTGTGTGTGTTAATGAATGCATGAATGTGTAGTTTTTTCATCGTCTTGTACTTTTTTCTTGTGTTTTCTGACGATCTTTAAACTATATATATATATATATATATATATATATATATATATATATATATATATATATATGACGATCTTTTCAAAAATAAGAGAAAACATGTAACGTCATGAGACATGATCGAGGTCTTTTGCGTGACAAACTGAAAGAAACTGGAACATTGCATATACCTTTGGCTGGTGGGCCCTTTGCATGTCAAAATTACAAAACTGGAACTGAAAAACTGAAACACCACCGGACGGACCTACAAAGTATGCCAGGTGGGCTACTGCATACCCTGGACCCTTTGCATGTCAAATTAAAAAACTGCCTGTGAAGCGACAACTTAGAGGAAGCCAACCGCGGTTTGGATTAATTCGAAAGCGCAGTTTCTGAAGCGTCCGATCATCATGAGGACCCGCTATAAAGGCACACCCGTCCACTTGCGTCTCCGCCGCACCACTCCATCTCTATCGATCGTAGCCTCCAAACTTCTCTTCACTGCCGCACCATCGCCGACCACCTCTCGCTCTTTCTCCGCACCTCCGACGCCTCACAAATGGGTAGCCCCGCACTGAAGCGCTCCAGGCCGTCGACGTCCTTCGAACCTCCTTCTTCTCCGTTTCTGTCGTAGCCGATGCCGGTGGAACTGGAGGTGGCACTCGCACCTCCTCCGTCCCCTTCTCCTCCCGTGGCGCCCACACCTCCTCATCCCGTTTGGGTTGTGGAGACTGTCCGCCTCGTCGAACAACACTTCGATGAACTCGATTGGCGCCTGACGGAGTCCACCGAGCACCTTTCCGCCACCGCCGGACGGGCAAAAAAGCTCGACATATTGGCGCGGGATGCATTTTCCGATACATGTCGCTCGTGTGACCGTATGGGTCTTGGGAAACTTCCCGCCTGCACCAGCATGGACACCGCCGGCCACTACTGCTTTGGGTTAGAGTTTGTGGCCAGTCGTCTCAACGTCCTCTACGAGACGATTGAGGAGATGGCTGGGGTGGAGGGCTGCCAACATCTTCAGCGGACCGTCACCCGGAAGCTTCGAACTCAATTGCCGGAGGAGGCGGCGGCAGCGGAGGAGGCGACAGCGGCAGCAGCAGCGGGGGAGGAGGTGGAGAAGATCTCCTCCGACTCCGAGTAGAGTAGTATTTGTAGTTTTTCTTTTTCTTGTTTTCTATGTGCTTTCGTAGTTCTTGTTTGTAATATATGTGTTGTTTCTATTTTAATGATAAATTTCTTTTCTATTCATGAACAATGCGTCCTATGCAGTATCGAAAAACAACTCCTTTTTGAAAAAGGGGCGAGATAAATGTTGTTCAATGTCTAGCCAAGAATTTGTTGTGTTGTGACAATCGAAGACTCTTGGTTGAAACTCCATTGAGATCGTGGTTGAGGCTGCGTTTCTCCTATTTTGTGTTCTTTCACTCAATTTTTTAATTTGTAGTCCGCGCATGGGAAAATATATTTTTAGTATGTAGCAGTATATACTACATGTTATCATTTCATTGTGATTAATGTTACAAAATGTTGATTGTTTACTGTCGGTACCCTGGGAACCGTACACCCCTTGAGATTACAAAGATCTCAAGGGAAAGTCATCTACTTGATTTGAAGACCTTCAGAGGCCCACATGTCAGACATAACCGGGCCCGCTTCTCCAACATGGTTAGTCCCAGGGTCGCCACGTGTACTGTCAAACTGGAGCTACCGCCCGCAAGGGGAAAGCTCCGTACTATGTACCGAAATGGCATCCCCGGACCTAACCCCAGACCGAGGGAAGCTCCAGTACTGACACGTGTCGAGTAACACCGGACCTATCTGTTCCCCACAGTGAGCTCCAGTGCTTCCACGTGTCCAACCGTCGGATCTTCAGCCTCTAACCTCCTGAAGACTCCATAACGGCTCCGGATCTTCAAAGGGGGATCAAGGACTTCAAGACCCGATCAAGTGTCATTAATACTATATTAATGACACACAATCGGACGACCTTAATTCCCAGTAACGGTGCTGTCAAAGCCCATAACTCGGTCGTTAAGGGCAATTAAACGTGTTGAATGTGTATCAATATCAGTAACCGCCGGGGCCACATGTCGGGCCAGGCTAACTTGTAACGGCCTTCCCTTGTACTATAAAAGGACAGGCCGACGATACATAGGACACGCGCTACACAGACTCTCTACGCTACAGACATACATCCAATACAACATCAACACACCCCGTGGAGTAGGGTATTACACTCAGGCTGCCCGAACCACATAAATCTTGGTGTCCCTTGTGTCACTCAACATCTCACCTTCTTGAATCTTTGCGCGCCCATACCGAACCTCAAACTCCTCTAACACTTTAGTAGTGTCAGGAGATCTGCCGGATCAAAACCACCGACAGTTGGCGCGCCAGGTAGGGGCGCCTGAGATTTCAAGAATGGTGAACTCAGTCGCTGGATCATCCAATGGTCATCCGGCTGTTCAAGCTGTTGGGGGTAATCCCTCCAATATGCAGCCACCAGCAGGAACCACGACTCCAGCAGGAGTCACACTTCCACCACCGCCGCCTCCACCAGCAAATCAAGTTGGACAACGCGATGGTGCACCGGCGTCAATCACTGCGTCGGCGAATCTTAACAACCCGGAACACACGCTTCATGCAGCACGTGCTCTTCTTCAGTTCCCACCACCTCCGGACACATCTCGGGATGCAATGGAGCAGTGGAGGCCCGATGTGGAACACTTGGTTGCAGCAGCAGCCGACCACATCAGCAAACAGGGTCCTCCTCCTTCAGGACGGGCCCCATCGCAGCGATGGACCTTGTCTGGCAGACTTGGTCCGCACGTTTCCAACAACAGGACACGTGATGCATCACAGCAGGTGACGTCGTTGCCCTCCGGGACACGATGCACTCACACGGTATCAAGGCTTTCAACTCATGACCTCCGGGCGGAGCTTGATCGCCAATATCGCCAACAAGACGGCCGAGTCCATATTGAGCGTGCTCGTGAAAGACGAGAAGCTCAAGACATTCCTGCTCCTGAAGGAGTAGGAGGAGGCTGTTCCGCCCAGGCCATGCATCTGCGTATGGTCAGGTGGCCACAGAAGTTCCGGCCTCACCTGCCGGAGAAGTTCGACGGGACCGTTAATCCTGTCGAATTTCTTCAGATTTACTCCACTGCTATCTTGGCAGCTGGAGGAAATGAGGCCGTAATGGTCAATTATTTCCTAGTGGCTTTAACTGGGACCGCCAGGTCCTGGTTTATGAGCCTTCCTCCCAACTCCATCAACAGTTGGGAGGAGCTGTGCCGGCAGTTCACCGCCAACTTCGGGAGTTCTTACACCCGACCAGGCACTGAAATGGACCTTTTTGCAGTCGTGCAAAAAGGGGGAGAATCCCTGCGATCATTCATCCAGAGGTTCTCTCAGGTACGAAACACTATCCCTTCTATCTCTAGCGCCTCTGTCATCGTGGCATTTAGACAGGGAGTGCGGGATAAGAAGATGCTGGAGAAACTGGCGATCAAGGAGATTACCAGTGTCACGGAACTCTTCAGCTTGGCTGACATATGTGCCAGAGCTGCGGAGGGCCGTGAAATGCATTCCAAACCAACTCCGGAGGATCACAAGAAATCCTCCAAAGGAGAAGCCGCTACCTCCGGGAGTGGCAAGAAGAAGAAAAAGACCAACGGCAAGAAGAAGTTGTCGGCCAGTGCATCCAATGCTGCAGCTGCTGCAGCGCTGGGTGGCCGGGGGCCACGCCCCGAGAAGTGACCTCGACCGTCTTCTGAAGATGGTGGCAAACCCAAGGTGTGGTGTCCAATTCACAAAACGGACAGCCACAGTTTGGTAGACTGCTGGGAGGTCCAAAATCTTGCCGAGCGCTACAACAAGCGTCGAGAAGAAGCTCCTTTCCGACAGAGGGAAGGAAAACAAAAAGTTGACAAAGCTCCGGCTGAAGAGGAGTTAGGTTTTCAGGATCCCAAAAAGGTCCTGAAGGCCGTCTACACCTCTGTTGACGACGATTCTGACGTCTCTGACAACGAACGTCGGAAGACCATGAACACCATTTTTGGTGGATCATGGATATTAACTCTCGCCGCGTCATCAAGACAATGCGTCGAGACATGGCTGCTGTAGCTCCTACAGCCAGGGCGGAGCCTCATCGGAAGTGGATGGACACAGCCATCACATTTGATGCTTCGGACTGCCCTCGAAGCATGGTTGGAGCAGGTAAGTTACCTTTGATGGTATCTCCTACAATCAATAACATCCAGCTCCACCATGTCATGATAGACGGAGGTTCGGGGCTCAACCTCATAAGCTTCGAAGCTTTTACCAAGCTTCAGCTTCAACCTTCGGATCTCCACCCCTCCTGACCTTTCTCCGGAGTAGGTTCGGGAGCCATTACCCCACTCGGAGCTATTACCCTCCCCGTTGCCTTCAGGACCTGGGAAAAGTATCGCACTGAGAAGTTGGTCTTTGACGTTGCTCAGATCAACTTACCCTTCAATGCCATCTTGGGTAGGCCTCCCTTGTACAAATTCATGGCAGCTACTCATTATGGTTACCTGGTGTTGAAGATGCCAACACCAGTAGGCGTTCACTGGATCCGCGGAGATCGTACTGCCGGAGTAACTGCTCTGGAAGAACTCTATGCACTTACCACGGCGCAAGAAGAGGACTCCAGGCAGGAGCAAGCTCCAAAACCCCCGAGCATTCATCAACGAGGGTCAACTTCTGCACCTCGTGTGCAGCCAAGCGGCGACACCATCATTCCTGTCAAAGTCATCCAAATCGGTTCCGATGCCGTTCAGACCACCGGTATATCGGGGGGATTGAACGACAAATAGGAACTCGCGCTCATCACTTTCCTCTGGGATAATGTCGACGTGTTTTCCTAGCATCCGTCACAAATGCCTGGGATCCTCAGGGAAGTTATTGAGCACAATCTAAAGATCTACCCCGACGCCCGACCTGTGCATCAGAAGCCTCAGAAGCAATCTGTAGAGCGACAGAACTTCATCCGACAAGAAGTGAAGAAGTTAATCGAAGCTGGATTCATCCGAGAAGTCTTTCATCCAAAATGGCTGGCAAACCCAGTCGTTGTGCCCAAGGCCGGTGGGAAGCTTCGGATGTGTATCGACTGCACAACACTAAACAAGGCATGTCCAAAAGATCCATTCCCACTACCTAGAATAGATCAGATAGTGGATTCCACCTCCGGGTGTGAATTACTGTGTTTCCTAGACGCATATTCTGGGTATCATCAAATCAGAATGTCTAGGGAAGATGAAGAGCATACCTCTTTCATCACAGTAGATGGATTGTACTGTTATACAGCTATGCCATTTGGTCTCAAAAATGCAGCTTCAACCTTTGTACGAGCTATGTACAAAACCTTTGAAGAACTCATTAGAGACATAGTGGAAGTGTACGTCGATGACATCGTGGTCAAGGTCAAGAACAAGGAGTCACTCCTTGACACCTTGCAGGCTGTCTTCGATAAGCTGCGGGCTACCCGCACAAAGCTAAACCCAGACAAGTGTGTCTTTGGGGTTAGCTCCGGAAAACTTCTTGGTTTCCTGGTAAGTCACCGGGGCATAGAAGCTAATCCGGCGAAGATCAAAGCCATTGAAGACATGCGGTCACCAGCCCGCATCAAAGATGTCCAAAAGCTAACTGGATGTCTAGTAGCCCTCAGCCGGTTCATTTCAAGACTGGCAGAACGAGCACTCCCCTTCTTCAAGTTATTGAGGAAGTCCGGACCATTCCAACGGTCTGAAGAAGCAGAAAAGGCATTCCAGGAGCTGAAATAGTTCCTCACCACCCTACCAATTCTGGTAGCTCCGAACCCTGGTGAGCCTTTGCTGCTTTACATTTCGGCCACTAACGAAGTCGTCAGTATGGTCTTGGTCGCGGAGAGACCAGAACTACCCCATACTCAGGAATCCAGACCCCGTCGGGAGGGTCTGAAGGATTCAGAAAGCGAGTCTGGGTCCCAGCTCCCAGACTTGAATCCACAAGAAGTCACTTTGGAAGACCTAGACCCCTCTGGGAGAGTCCAGGTCGCTTCTGAAGAAGCTCCGGGTCCCTCCAGCCAGGACCCGGAGGTCCCCAAAGAAAATCCGGATCCCTCCGGGAGGATCCGGGTCAGTGAAGAGGAAGCTCCGGGCCCCTCCGGGAGGGTCCGGACCATTCAGCGCCCAGTGTACTTCATCAGCGAAATACTACATGATGCCAAGACTCGATACCTAGAGGTGCATAAGCTGCTCTATGCAATTCTTATTGCCTCCAGGAAGCTTCACCATTACTTCCAAGCTCACAAAGTCTCAGTGGTGACCTCTTACCCACTTCGAGCAATCTTGTATAATCCCAACTCAATTGGGAATATTGCAAAGTGGGCAGCGGAATTGGATGAATTCGATCTCGAATTCATTTCAAGGCAAGCAATCAAGAGTCAAACATTGGCGGATTTCGTGGCGGAATGGACTCCCTCTCCATCAAACCCTAGGGGCCCTAGCAGGCAGAAGCCGGAACACAAGGCTCCGGTCTTCACCGAGCCTCACTTGACCCTCTACTTCGACGGCTCCATGCAAAAGCAGGGGACTGGAGCTGGAATCCTTCTCCTCGCACCAACTGGAGAGAAGGTAAAATACATGGTCCACCTTGACTTCAAGGCGACCAACAACATGGCGGAATATGAAGCACTCATTTATGGACTAAAGGTGGCACTGTCATATGGTGTCAAGCAACTGCTGGTCAAGGGAGATTCGCAACTCATCATTAAGCAAGTGAAGGGTGAATGCTCCTGCAACAATCTCCAGTTAGCTGCTTACCTCCTTGAAGTCCAGAGGCTTCAGAAGGACTTCAAAGTCCTAGATCTCCACCATGTCCAGCGTGCCCACAACGCTGAATCCGACGAACTCTCGACGAAAGCGTCAACCGGAGCTCCGGCTCCTGACGGTACTTTTGTCCGGAGGTTGTCAAAACCCACAGCTTAGCCTGCTGAACTGAGCGAAGGGGGCGAGATCAGCATCCCGAAGCTGACGGTCCCGATGGCCTTGTTACCATGGCAGCCATCAAGGGTTGTAGGTGCTGCCGGAAGCTCCGAGCAACCCAGCACGCAAGACTCAAATGATCAAGTTAGTTCTGATGCATGGATCTCGGAGATCCGGAACTACTTGAAAGACAACATCCTTCCTGATGATGATGTATCCGCTGACCGAGTAGTCAGACTAGCTAAAATATACACGTTGGTAGAAGGGGATCTCTACCGGCGCGGTGCCAATGGCATCCTAATGAGGTGCATCACAAGGGAAGAAGGCCGCGAGCTCCTTGCAGAAATCCATGGAGGCGAGTGTTGGAACCACGCGTCTTCCCGCACGTTGGTTGGTAAAGCTTTTCGGCATGGGTTCTACTCGCCTACAGCACTTCAGGATGCAACTGAGTTGGTGAAGAAATGCGAAGCATGTCAATTTCATGCAAAGCAAATTCACACACCGGCTCAGCCCCTACAAATGATACCTCCCACATGGCCCTTCGCTGTGTGGGGGATGGACATCTTGGGACCTTTCCCAAGAGCCATCGGAGGTTACAAGTTCCTGTACGTTGCCATTGACAAGTTTACCAAGTGGCCGGAATCAACTCCAGTTGTGACAATCAACAAGCAATCTGCTATCAACTTTTTGCAGTCCATTGTATGTAGATTTGGAGTCCCAAACAAAATCATCACTAATAATGGGACCCAATTCACAAGCTCTGCATTTCAAGGATATTGCGAAGACCTCGGCATTCAAGTTTGCTACACCTCCGTAGCTCACCCAGCAAGCAATGGCCAAGCCGAGAGAGCAAATGCTGAAATCCTTAAAGGACTCAAAACACGCACCTATGAGTGCTTGAAAAAACATGGAGCCAACTGGATTGAAGAGCTTCCGCCCACTTTATGGGCCAACAGGACATCTCCAAACCGGTCAACTAGAGAGACACCCTTCTTCCTGGTGTATGGAGCTGAAGCAATCCTTCCTCCAGAAATCACCTTGGGGTCACTCCGGGTCCGGACCTTCGACGAAGCCACGCAGGACCAGCTCCGGCGTGAAGACCTAGACCTCCTTAAGGAGGGAAGGTGCCAAGCAGCTGTTTGGAATGCCCGATACCGCCAAGCTCTTCGGCGCTATCATCAGCGGTATGTACACAACCGACAGCTCGAGGAAGGCGATCTAGTGCTACGGAGAATACAATCCAGAGAAGGGTTAAACAAACTATCCCCCAGCTGGGAGGGACCCTTCCGAGTGATTAAAGTATCCCGTCCCGGAAGCGTTCGCTTGGCTACCGAGGATGGGACACCTCTCCCAAATCCTTGGAACATTGAGCACCTCCGTAAGTTCTACACTTGATATCACGTAGGTGAGTCTGTAGTAACTTGAGGTGTATATTATAGAGTCATTGTACAGAGTCGGGCAGTTCCTCCGGGAGAACAGCCGGACCTTTCCCGGAAGGTCCGCAAAGTTCATGCAACACTTGTCGCAGTCTCAGGACTAAAAGTGTGGCTAGCTACCCTGGGTCAAACGAGAAATTAAACACGCTTAGCCTGCTTCCGTACCCTAAGAGTTTACTTGTTTCCCCTGTACCCCGGACCTATAATGAAAGACATCTTCTTGTGAAACAGACTCCACGTGCATTTATTTTGTACAGGCTCAACATTTTTTATTTTTCTCTTTCTTGTCTATAACAAAATCGTGCAATTCTTAAGAAATTTTAGTTCGACCGGTTCATATACAATTCGAGTTGTATTGTCGATTATTTTGGATTCAAATATTGTTCGTGGCCCACTCGCCTGAATGCCGCCAAGCCAACCTAGGGTCGGAGTGTGCTATCAACTTAGCCTGGTCAAGCACCCTAAGTACGCCACTCTACCTACAACCCGGCAGGCCGAAGTAAGGCGGGTCCAAGTACAATTGGATCTGGAAGAAAAGACGACGCATTCGGTTGTATTCAGAATCGCGTTTGAACTAAAATTTTCTTGTGAATCGTAAGCCACGACGAAGTTATAGACAAGAAATGAATTTTACTATTTTTCTTGGCTTCAGTGTGCAGGAAAAATAAAAAATCTACGTTGATGGAGAAAAGTCGGAGCTAACAAAGCTCCGACTCCCCTAGATGGCTTGTAATCGATGTTAAGCATTGAAAACGAGCATCACCGGAGTAACCAAGCTCCAGTAAAGCTAGGGGGGCCAGCCGTCGACGCTAAATAAAAGATGGTGAGAAGACCCTGCAAACGGAGTCTGCTGCCGACAAACTACGTGTTGGTAAAGGTCACTGCCGGAGCTACTAGCACTGACACCTCGGAGGAATAACTATCAATGCTCTATGAGTAGATAGGGACTATAGCCGGAGCTACTAAGCTCCGACGATAGATAATGCCAGAGCTTCTAAGCTCCGACAACCTCAGGGGGCCTTCACTATCGAAGACTTCGGACCTACATTCTACAAGTTCAAAGCAAATGAGTCTTCAACAAAACACAATATCCTCTTGGTACATGTTCACAATCAAATTGTGTACATCTACCAGAGGGCCAAGTGACGACAAAAGTGTTGAAGACAAAAAGTGAAATTCACAAAAAAATTTGGGGATTTCATTCATCTGGAGACAAGGGATTACAAAATTGAGGAAGAAAAAGAGAGAATACAAGTGGGAGCTACAGAGATGGTCCTAGACCCTATGGAAGAACTGGGCGACCTTCTGGGCAACCTCCGACACGTTGGCTCGGGCAGCTTCACCTTCTCCTTCAACGGGACCTTCAAGCACTGGGTCCAGAGGAAATTGGGGATTCCGGCTGGTGTAGCACGTCAGCACATACTCTGCGACGTTCTTCGCCAGGGATTGCCCCTCAACCTCGAATTGGTCCGTGATGACGTGGCCCACCTTGGAGAGTTTGCTGCCTGCCGAGCTCAACGCCTGCAATGCCAGGTCCGGCTCCAGCTCCGGATCATCCGGGTGCACGGGACTGAAGCCCATCGGTGTCAGCGCGTCGTTGGCCTTGCCAAGGAACTCCCATATCTATAGGGAGTCCGCAGTCCTCAAGCCCTTCAATTTTTCCAAGGATCTTTGGGCTGCCACCAGTTCAGAATTCTCATGAGCGTGGTGCTCAACTTCTTTGGCATTTTGCTGAATCTTTTCAGCAACTCGCTTCTCGAGTTTTCCAAGCTCCTCCTCCCGGAGGTGGATCTTGTTCCGGTGGTCAACCAGGTCCTTCTCCCTGCCCCTCACTTTCTTCTCCCTGGCAGCAAGGGCACACTCTTGCTCGTAGAGTTCCTGCCCTTGCACCCAGGCCTTCTCCTCTTCCTCAGTGTAGCGCTCTTCCAATTTCTTGGCGCGCTCTTCGAGGCCTTTGTCGGCCAGAGCCACCTACTCGGTGAGCTCCTCCTCCCTCCTCAGGACGTCATCCCGCAGCTCTAGGAGTTTCTGCTCTTCATCTTCGAGCCGTTTCTCCCTCTCCTGAAGTGCCTCCCGGCGCTTGATGAGAGTAGTGTTAATGGCCTCAAGCCTTTCTTGCCGTTCATCGGCCGCACTGTTAGCTGCTTTGGTCTGCTCATAGATCTCCCGGGATTGAGCGTCGAGGGCGTGAGTCATACTCTCCCTGTCATCTAATAATTTGCCCCAATATTCCAGGCGGACCTTCTCCCGCTTGATCCACTCTTTGTCATCTGCTAGCCTCAACTGCGCCAGCTTGGTCTCGAAGTAGAGCCGGTTATGCCACCGCCTAAGGGTTTGGCGCTCCTCTTCAAGAGCCTTGCTGTCGTGGAAGAAGGCCAGTTGAACTTGATGCAGACTGGAACAGGCGTTGTCAATAGACAATGACAACGGGATAGGTTCCGAACCTGCTGGGGTCTCCTCCGCTGGTTCCAGCGGGTTTTCAGATACAAAAATTGGGTCCCACTCCACAAGAGTGGTCCCCTGGGTCTCCATGTCACTAGGGCCGTCCTCCGGGATGGCCTCAGTCGCCATCGAGGAGGGTCTCGCTGATGAAGTTCCGACTTCCGGAAGTGGTTTCGAAGGCCCCGCCGCCAGGTCTTCATTTGCCCCCTCATGCAGGGGGCCAACAACCTCTTCTGGGCACTCCGGCTCAGCCGCGGGAACCTCCAGCATCGTCGTTCCCGGAGCAGGGGTTGCTTCTGGCTCCGGCCTGGGCACCTCCTCTACTGGGGGCTCGAGCGCCGACGCCTCTGCAACAACCGGCTCGGGAGCCGGAAGGTCTTCAACATCAACCGGCCCTGCGGCCGGAGCTCCAACAACGACCGGCTCTGCGGGCGGCGCTTCAGAAGTAGGCGGCCCAACCGCCGGGACTTCCTCAACATTCGGCGCGCACGCCGGGACTTCAACTACCTCTGGCTCAACCGCCAGGGCTTCGACAATTTCCGGCTCTGGGGCCGGAATCACTGCTTCCTCCGGCTCAGCGGCCGGAGCTTCCATCATCTCTGCACCAGGACCCGGAGCTTCAACCTCCGGGGCAGGTGCCGCTGGTGCATCTTCTTTCCCGCGGTCCGGTGCTACCACGGAAGTCTCTGGGGATGAGTCGAGGTCCATGACCACGACAACTGGCAATGGAGCTGTCGCAGCTTCAGCCACCACTTGGGGCGGCACTAGGACAGGAGCAGAAGCTTCCGCCCTCACAGCTTTAGCTGCTATGGCTGAGGGTGGAGCCCCGCTCCTCTTCTTGGGAACGCTGCAGATGATGGATGAAGAAACTTAAAAAAAAAATTACTACAACAAACCAACTGTCTGAGGTAAAGATTAAAAATTACCTCGGGAGGCTTCCGCACCAGCTTGCACATAACCTCTTTCCTGGGCGTTCTGGGGTGACCATAGCTGCCGCCGGCGTGGAAGCTTCGGAAGGCCCCCCGGAACTCGTTGCAGCCACGGGCATTTCCCTAGTCGAGGCCCCCCTTGATCGGGAAGAACCTCCGGACCTAGAGGCCTCAACCGGCCCTGGTGTTGGGGTCGCATGCCCGGAGCTAGCACCCCGGGAGGACGCCGCTGCGGGTATAGTCACCGCGGTTGTAGAAGACCTCCCCCTCTGGGGAGAAGGAGACGATGCAGAGGTGGCAAGACTGACAGACCTTCCGTCGGCATGCTGCAGCTTCCACTTCCGGCTCAAGGGTTCGTCCACTGGCTCCTTGCCCTTGCCGACAACCTCGACCCTTGGCTTTGGGGCCGGGTCGGAGCCACCTTCGGAAGCTCCAGGGATCACCACCCTGGAGGTCGATCTTCTCTCGACGACACCAAGGTCGTCAAGCACGGGCATCTTCCGCTGGAGCTCCCTACTGAACTCTACTTCCATGTTCAGAGGGATAATAGCTGATGGCGGAGTCAAGTCGTCACCCGCGATGTCGATGCTGTGCTGGAACTTCTTGAGATGAAACTCCAAGGTTGTCCCCGCCATGTTAGACTTCAGCCCGGTCTTGACCCGGTCGTCCATCACACTGTTAATGGCCCAAGCGAGTTTTTCTCTCCTCTTCAGCGGTGCCCACCTGTTGACCAGGAAGTTGCAAAACACCGCCTGAGGAGTTAATCCTCCCTCCACGCACTGGCGGATCCTGGTCAGAGCAGGGTTGAAAGCATCCGCCAGCACCGAAGCTTCACTCCAGACTGTCGTGTCGATGTTGGGGAGGCCTTCGGGCAGCTCCAGCTTCTCGTGCTCCTCCACCTGGATGACTATCCAGTCCTTCTTCCAGTTATCCTACTTTCCAGAGGGAAACGACTGGAGGTACTTGAATGGGCACTTCTTGCGCTTCACGAAGTAGTAGAAGCCAAGGTACTCATTGCTCCTACCGGTGGTATGGACGGTGAAGAAGGTCCGGAAGAGTTCAATGCAGGGGGGGAGGGGGGGGGGGGGGTTGTCCACCCACATCTCACAGAAGTGGACGAAGACGGACACGAGAAGAATGGAGTGGGGGCCAAGGTGGTACAGCTGCAGACCATAGAAGTCTAGCAGCATCAAGAAAAAGGAGGAAAAAGGTGGGATCAACCCCACCATGGCGTATGAGGAGAAGTACACCATTTCGTCGGCGTGCTCCTTCTCAAACAAGAGCTCTCCCCCCGCGTGGACCATGTGGTTGATGAAGTCCGAGGACCATCCCATGAGGGCCCAGACCTTCTTCAGGTAACCATTGGTCTTCAAACGGCTCTCGAGGAGACCCAACTCCATCGCAGCACAGCAAGGCAGGAGAGGAAGAGCAAGCACAAGTTTGGAGTTTGAGCGCAAGATCAGATGAGAGGCGTAAAGAACCCCAAACGGTGCATGCTTTCTTTCTTAAGTAAGCCCTTGCGACGCTTGGATGGAAACCGCAAGGAAGTCGAAGATGCTACTCAAAAATTCCACCCAGCCGATGACAAGAGGGCCCGGGACCACCCCGACGATCAAGTCGAGGTTCTTACCCAGGCGAACGTTTGTCATCATGACGCAGGAAGACCGAAGGCGGCGGCCTGACAAGGCGCGCGGAACCGATACGATTTTTGTATCGGGAACCGGCGACCTTCAATTGCGTGAGATCCGCACGCCAAAGATCTCACCTGCCGTACACGGGATACGCCACGCGGCGAGGATTTAACTCCAAACCGTCGCCAATGTCACATCCGAAGACCTTTGAAGACTCAGTTCAAAAGTCGCAAGGATGGACCCACCTCCGGCGGACTGACCTCACCCAAGGGATCTTCCCCAGAGGTGGGCCCAAGGGGCCACTATCGGTACCCTGGGAACCGTACACCCCTTGAGATTACAAAGATCTCAAGGGAAAGTCATCTACTTGATTTGAAGACCTTCGGAGGCCCACATGTTAGACATAACTGGGTCCGCTTCTCCAACATGGTTAGTCCCAGGGTCGCCACGTGTACTGTCAAACCGGAGCTACCGCGCACAAGGGGGAAGCTCCGGACTATGCACCGAAATGGCATCCCCGAACCTAACCCCAGACCGAGGGAAGCTCCAGTACTGACATGTGTCGAGTAACACCGGACCTATCTGTTCCCCACAGTGAGCTCCGGTGCTGCCACGTGTCCAACCGTCGGTTCTTCAGCCTCTAACCTCCGGAAGACTCCACAACGGCTCCGGATCTTCAAAGGGGAATCAAGGACTTCAAGACCCGATCAAGTGTCATTAATACTATATTAATGACACACAATCAGACGACCTTAATTACCAGTAACGGTGCTGTCAAAGCCCATAACTCGATCGTTAAGGGCAATTATACGTGTTGAATGTGTATCAATATCAGTAACCGTCGGGGCCATATGTCGGGCCAGGCTAATTTGTAAGGGCCTGCCCTTGTACTATAAAAGGACAGGTCGATGATACATAGGACACGCGCTACACAGACTCTCTACGCTCTAGACATACATCCAATACAACATCAACACACCCCGTGGAGTAGGGTATTACGCTCAGGCGGCCCGAACCACGTAAATCTTGGTGTCCCTTGTGTCACTAAACATCTCACCTTCTTGAATCTCCGCGCGCCCATACCGAACCTCAAACTCCTCTAACAATTTAGTAGTGTCGGGAGATCTGCCGGATCAAAACCACCGACATTTACCATCGTCCTTTCGTGGACTTGGCTGTATTTGCATATCGTTTGCATTAGCACATATACATTTGGCGATTCATTTTTTTCGTATTTTTTTGGAATGTCCCACTAGCTAGCAGATGACTGCTTTTAGATTTTGATATCCATGCATGGCAACAAAGATGAATTAAGAAGCGAGCAAGTTGTCCTAAGACAAAGTCAACCCCTCTAGCTGCACGCACCATGTGCAGGAATCGACACGACATGAGATGTAATGAATCATGATTGGATGTGTGCACAAGGGCACGACTTGCGTCAAATTCTCCACTCCCGCGAAAATTTTATCGTTGTACTTGGCGCGCCACATTTGAGAATTTGAAAATTCAATTTTCACTACCTGCGCCTCCAATTTCAGTCCCACCTATTATTGTAACCCTATTTCAGCCACGATGAGTATAAATGGAAACACTGGCCTCCGTTCTTGACACACTGCTGCCCCGCCCTTCCGGTGATTTCGCAGTACTCCAAATGTGTTGTCTCTCTGTCCTGTGTTCCATACTTGTATTCCTAAGAAATTCCCGTGTTTTCATTTCCCACGGTTTTTAAAATTTTTCCCCCATGGATGTCGCAGTGATGAATCAAAGCTCTTGGTGGTGTTGACTCCTGGGTACAACGCCGGGCGACCAAGTTTGACGCGCTCTACCGAACCTCTTTGTTGCCAACACCTCCCTGCGACATCGCATCCCGGACTCCAGTTTTGTGCTAGGTAAACTACACGATCCATGCCGTCTTTTTTATAGAGCTATATTGGCTTGGTTCTACACGATCCATGCAGTTTTGGCCTAGTTAAGTTATACACGATCCATCCTGATATACGAAGATTAAATAAATTAACAAAGAAGAAATTTGGTCTTCTGTTTCACAAATTTAGTTTTATATATATATATATATATATATATATATATATATATATATATATATATATATATATATATATATATATATATATATATACTACATCTGTCCCTAAATAAATGTTGCTCCGACAGCTTATTACGGTAGTGTATTTCTAGTTCAATTCCTGGCCAGGAACGACAAATACTAAAAACCAGAGGTAGTAGTATGTAATTTCTGGTTTTAGAAGTAAATGATGCACAGGTTATCTGATCAACCACTCCAAATGTTGTACTCTCATTCCTGTTTTACAAATTTGTATTCCTAAGATTTTTAGTTCCCATGGTTTTCAATTTTTTCTTTCTTGTGGCTTTCTCGGACGTACAATTTTTTCTATTCTTTCTTTTCTAATTCCCCCGTTAGTAACAAACACTGCAGTTTATAGAAAGCACACCGTCCGATCTAAAATCTACGTCGGTCATGTAATCTGATGTTATCACTGTTATTTGGAATGACTACTTACAATGCTCTTTACATTAGGAACAAGACATCAAACCGTGATGTCGTCTACAAGCATTCATGGTGGCCAACAAGCACCTGGTATAACTATAAATGTGTTTACTATCAAAATTAAACAAATTTAGACAACATTAAATTGTTTGCATGGTACGCAGAGAATATTGCAGCACATGATGTTCAGGAACCCCGAGGTTCATCACTCCCTGGTACTACTACGATGCATGAACCAACAACAGGTATAGATATACAAACCAGAAATACTTCTTCTGCCCCGGTGTAATTTTACTTTTGGAGCTTAAAAAATGTCCCACTCCAACTCTATCCTCGGTAGTAGCTTCCAACTACCCATATCAGATCACATTACTACCTGCCTCTCTATCATGCCATTTGTTTTGGCAGAGCGTGTTAGTTTTTTACTCTACTCCTTTGGCATTGAATTTGGAGCATTTTGAGAGACTACGTTCTGTCCTTTAGATGTATTGATGATGGGTGTATCATGATCATTTGCATTCTTTCCTAGGCTCTACTAATTGTTTTAGCATGCCTTGCGATTCTACTTTCTTATTAGTACTTAGTCTTTATAGCTAACAGTTCATCAGCCTGTGTGATGGCGTGATATTTTTTATGCCTCCACGCTGTGCTCTCTTGCCGCCGGCCACTCCGGCTGGCACAGGCACCCACGCCCACGCCCTGCTGCTGGTCACTCCAGTGTCCTCCCCGACGCATCTCCCTCGCCCATCGCCACGTCCCATCCTTCGCGTTCCATGATTACCCCGCCGCCCGCAAATCCCTAGCCATTATTCGCCCTGCGACCAATCCTCCTCGAGAGTTTCGGCGAGACCGAACCCTCGCTTTGTTGAGTGTCGCAAGCTGGCACTATGTAGTACTGCACCTGCAATAGCCGCCACTAACAAGTAGACCCGATGTCTCATGGGCCCACATGTCAGTGGCAGCTAATGCAGGTGCAGTACTGCAGAGGATTTCAATCCCGCAAGCTACCTGCCTTATCTGTCTTGCATTCGCCACCTGCTACCGCTGGCGTTCATTACTTGCCCTGTAACTAAGAATTCTCTTTGAGACGCGCTCCGGCTGATGTCAGTCAGACCGAACCGGCGAACCCTATCTTTTTCTAGTCTAGTGTTGCCAGCTGCATGCCCCCTCACAGTCTTGCCTGTTCGCTCATGGACTGAAAATCCTTTGTATTACTACGAGTGTGTACCACCACTGACATGTGTACCTGATGGCTCATTTTAGTGTATGAACAGCAACAAAGAAGTGAATTATGTAACCCCCCCCCCCCCCATCAAAAAGTTGGCGTTAAGACAGTCCTAACTACTGTAGTAGTTCATTTTTAATTCATTTGTTGGTGACAATTAATATACACCAGGAGGGAGTACTACAGAACAAAATGGTGTTGGCACGACGCGGTCGTCCCACGCTCGTATTTGCCGCACTCATCCTGAAGATGGTATGAACATCATACTTTTCTTTTTTTTCACACTATTTGTACATGATACTAAACTTGTTCAGACGGTAATTTGCTTTAATTGTTTACCGTTTCAATCAATGTAACAGAAGAAAGGAAGCTAGAAAGAAGTGTGGCTAAAGGACTTAAGGTTGCTAGAATACGCTATGCATCCCAAGTTAGTAGAACGGAGCATGTGAAGCTACCAATTCAGTTCTCTGCTAGGTTGGGTGTTGCGGTTGGTATTAATACGGACACTTTGTCGATGATGTGGTCATATTTACAAAAAGACATGCATCCCTCAGCGGTGCAAGGAAGTGGGCAGAGGTTGGCCATAGTAACAAGAGAGATATAGTACGAGACATTCTGGTTAGTGTTGTCACACCCCCCACACAAGTATTTTTTTCTTGCAATCTTCATCCTGTAATTTACAGCAACTTGTTATACAATGTACAGGATTCCTGGGACATGGAGGACACACCGGCGAGCGCAAGAAAAATTTTGAAAATTGCTGGTGAGCGGTACAAGGGGTGGCGCTCAACTTTG